>CM075808.1:9744978-10229572 GCA_037975025.1 Excoecaria agallocha | reverse complement strand
AACTCGCGAATTATAAGCCACTAAAAAATAAAAAATTCAAGGATTCTAATCAATTGTACCAACGAAATATTGAAGATGAAATAGCCTTTCTAGTAATGAGCAAATCTGCCAAATTAACTATTTTAATTCATATTCATATTATATTTTTAATTCTTCTTGATTGTTCATGAAGTAAAAAGGTTCACCATATTCCCTTTATTGCTCGTCAGATGATAACATAAACATCTTCGATATGCCATCTTCGATTTCGATTTTGTCACCATCGATAATTGCCAAAAAAGCAAGATGTTTTTTATTGTGTCATCTCCTTTAGGTTTTGAGAAAATAGATTGGAACATAGATTTAATAATTTGAAAAAAAATTGAGGGAAAAAAATTTTGAATAACAACTGAACTTTTAAATTTGGTTTGGAGCATATTTGAAAGAGAAAAAATTTAAAAATGGTAGTTATGAAACATAAAAGTTAAAAAGTTGTTTTTTTAGTAAGTTGAAAATGCACGATTACATTAATGAATTTTTTTTTTGGTATTTATGAAGAAAGCCCTTTTTTATTAATCTAAGGTATAAATGAGGCTCACTGCGAGGTCACTTAGTTTTTTTCGTTAATTTTTAGACTTAATATCTATACACTCAACTAAATTTAATTCAAGAATTTATTTAAATATTTAAAATTTAACAATAACTTATTGTGCACTTATACTTATTCATTTTATAAATAACAAACACAAATTCGCATTGAATTTTAAAAACTAAAGCATATGACACTCAGCTATACTAATTGATATCACACAATATAAAAATTAATCAAAATACATAAAAAAATCAATTTATTCCATTTTCAACATTTGTTAATTTCATTGTGCATACAGGACATATGTATTCTCTGCAATCGTTTAAATGTTGTATCGATGCAATTGAGTTTTCACTTGCTCCAATTTTTTTAAAAATAGTGTCAATCTGTATTTATTATTTACAAAATTGATAAATGTAAGAAATATATATATATATATATATATATATATATATATATATATATATATATATATTTTGCGAGAAGTAGACATAAATACCTCTCGAAGTGCAAATCATTGAAGCGAAAGCAGAAATCGATTATTTCACGTTGCTGGCAAAGCCTATCACCCACACATCATGAACTATAAGATGAAAGTATAGATCCACGAACTAAAAGCCCCTCTAGACAAAGAGAATATGCGAGGAGACAAACCGACAGAGTTTCGGTATCTCTAACTTTTTCCTCTTCTCCTTTCAAATGAATAAACTAAGCCCTTATATAGGGCTTAAATTAAGAAATACTTAATTTTCTTAATAATGATGAATTAAATTGACAATTACAATATTAATAAGGAAATAATAAATATGATAGTTATAAAATTAATATGTAACTGCCCATATTAATGCACACATAAATGGTAGATTCCCTAATTAAGGAAAAAATCAATATAGACCTAATTCCATATAAATTATTTTCTATTCCAATATTATCTCTATTATATCAGGGCCAATTTATCATCTCATGAGTCATGGGCATATCCTAAACTTCTTCATCTCCCACACGCACATGACGAAATAATTTTCAGTCATTCTCTCCTATCATGCAGGCAGATAGTTCGTGTGACCAACATATGTCGAGAACACTAATGCTATACACCTGTTAGTGATATATAACATCTCGAGAAACAAGATCTTCTCACAATTGTATGCCAAACCCTAGATAGTTTTCTCACATTCGTTGTTTTATCTCATGATCTCATAAAAACAATTTTCATGTTCACTATTGTGTCTCTACTTATAAAGACTACAATAGGTATACGGGTGAACCACGAAACTACCGAATGTGATTGAAAAATATCTTCCCCTTTTTCTATATACCTTCCATCATAGTTCAACTTGTTTTTCTAGTTAGATCCGTCGGGTCGAAATTTTTCCATAACCTTTTGGAGACTAACTAAGCTAGCCACACTAAACTATACTTCAGGTATATGTTAAGAGTGCTGAGGGTTGAAAAAATTAGGGTCTCACACTAGGAAATATTTGAGATCATTCACATAAGATTCCCTTTCCTTGGTCAACTCAAGCACACATGGTATGATGCATGTGTTATGGTGTTCTTTTCTTTCCCTTAAAGGATCGTATATCTTATCATTATTTAATACCATACAGAAGCATAAGGTTGCAATACACCGAAGCATTCAACTTTAGTTCTCCCACTTTAGAACTACTTCTGGCTTTTAAGACAGAACATGATAGTTACGTTTAACTTATCATAAGATTACACTTAATCCAATTTAGATCTCAATCCAAAGCATACAACCTCATGTATATCTTTATTTTGTACCTTAACAAAATTCATCCTGTAATTTCTACAAGACGATACTTTTATTTTGAACAGGTTCTCAAAATTCACTTCGTGTTCAAAAATTGCCTCATCTTAGTCTTTGTTAACTCATTATTAAAACTAAGGTAAACACCCGTGTGAGTAGGCTACTTCTTTGTCCAATATGCTCAATCATATAATAAATAACAGTAAATATTCACATATAAACATTCACACTCATGTATTGCCAAATAATAAACTTTATTATTATTCATAAATAATAATATTAAGGGATCACGTAAACAGTACAAATCAAATCCTACGCAACCTCTGAGATCTAATGTGTCTCTCAAAACACATCTCTCAATACAGGTTTTGTTCATAGATCTGCAATCACATCTAGCGAGTAAATGTACTGTAAGTTCAGTTCTCCTAGTACAATAATATCTTTGATTTATTGATACTTAATGTTGATACATCCATCAATGACTAACTGTCACCATAGATTATCACTGGTTCCTCTAAGGCAATTAATGCCAAATGGTTCACAAACCATTTCAACCAAAAAATGCTTCTTATACTGCAGCTGAGAAAGCAACAAATTTAGCTTTCAATGTTGATGGGCTATTTCTTGCTACTCCACTAAATGGCACCATTGCCAAGCAAGAATACATAACCTAAAGTGAATTTTCACTCATCCACATCACTTCCCCAATCAACATCTGAATATTCTCTCACTTGCAAATCATTTCATTAAAAAAAATAAAGAGAATAAGCTGCAATACCTTTGAGGTATCTAAGTATTCTTTTTTCAACAACATCTGAATATTCTCTTACTTGCAAATCATTTCATTAAAAAAATAAAGAGAATAAGCTGCAGTACCTTTGAGGTATCTAAGTATTCTTTTTTCAATGTGCTTTGTTTGGGTCAAACTGATATATCTATTTACTATGCCCATAACATAGCATATATCAAGTCTAGTACGCAATATTGTATACATCAGACTACCCATGACACTGGCATACTGAACATTCCTTATATGTTCAATCTGCTTATTTGTCTTAGAACACATACTTTTACTAAGAAACTAATTCTTAGTAATGGGGTTGTCAATGGGTTTATAATTTTACATATTAAATCGTTCAAGAACTTTGTTAATGTATATCTCTTAAGACAATGACAAAATCTTTTCGAGCGATCTCTTGAAATCTTAACTCCAAGGATATAATCTGCTTGACCCATATCTTTCAATTCAAAGTTGGATCACAACCAATCTTTGATAAGATTTACGTACTTTATGTCATTTTTAGTATGTTGTCTACATACCAAGTCAAAATGATAAATTTGTCTTTAGAGCTTTTGTGATAAACACAATGGTCTTTATCAATCATGTTGAACTCATTTGACATTATTGCCTTATGAAATCTCAAATACCATTGTCTCGAAGACTCGATCTCATCAATCGGCAAACCTTATGTTCGCTGCTTTTTTTTTAATGAGAAAAGCAATCTTTACATCAATTTGATGTGGCTCTAGGTCCAAACTAGCTATTAAAGTTAGAATTAACCTCATCGACGTAAATCTAACAATAGGTGAAAGAGTCTTCTAATAGTCAATTCCTTCTTGTTGTGTAAATCCCTTAGCAACTAGCCTAGCCTTGTATCTTTCGATATTACCATCGATTTTTTGCTTTATTTGAGAACTCACTTATTCCCAATTGGTTTGTGTCCTTCAGGTAGATTAACCAGTTTCCAAACATAGTTCGATCTCATGGACTGGACATTCTTGTAGGATAATTAAAAAATCATTGACATAGAACACTTTTCATTTTAGATTTTTTGTAATTTCAATTCTTGATAAATAAATCTCATATATTCATCATAGTTCGGAATGGTCCCACTGGAATTAAGCTCTACGCTTCACTAAAATAAAGATCCTGAATATCCATACTACTACTGGAGTTAGGCATGCTCATCCTCCCACTAAAGAACAGATCCCGAACATTCAGACCGTTGAGAAGAGAGTTTTGACCTTTTTCTTTAATTTTCCTCCCACTCGGATGGAAAGATCCGGTTAGTTCATCTTTTTGAGTTTCATAAAAGTAAAGTCTTAACTTACTTTGCCCAACTTAGAAAAATTAATTTCCAAAAATATGATGTCTCGTGATTTGGATTTTGTTATTGAGCCATTTGCTTGTTCATCCATAAACACGTATCCTTTTGATACGTCAGAATATCGTACAAATATACTCTTTTTAACCTCATGATCCGTATTTACCAAATTTATTTGAGGTATTATGGACATAAGCAACAACAACCCTAAGGTCATCAATGTCTCAGGTCAAATTATCGACCAATCCACAACTCATAAGAAGTGGAAGCAATAAACTTGGAGGGCACACAGTTTAGAACACCATTTTGTTATGGAGTTCTAGGAATAGACAACTTATGTCCACTCCCTTTTTTATCACATAAACCTTTAAATTTATCAGAAAGATATTCTCAACCACGGTCGGTTCTTAAAGCTTTAATTTTTTTATCCAATTGATTCTTAACAAGATTTATAAAAGTTTTAAAGCAACTCAATACTTCAGAATTATGAGAAATCAAATGGACATGACCACCTAATATAGTCATCTATATAAGTGATGAATAATAATAGGCCCATGCCTTGTCGTAAAATTCATTAAATCACAGCCATCTGAATGGATCGATTGCAATAGAGTTTTGGTTCTAGTTCCCTTTTTCTAAATGGTTTCCTCACTAGTTTTCTTTTCGGGCAATACTCATAAGTAGGTAATTTAAGCTTATTCAAATCACCTATCAATCCTACTTTGGCTAACTGACTCATTCAATCTTGGTCAATGTGGTATTATCTAGCATGCCATAATTTCACATTATGCTCATAACAATGTGAAACAGAAGAAGAAATTAACAAAAAACTAGTAGTATTCAATAATCAGGATCGATATCCATAATAATAAAAACGTTCAAAACAAAACCAGAACCACATTAAACATCATCTAAACATAAGTGTGCATTGTTATCCTTAAAATATAAATGAAACCTAGTTTCATTAAAGCAAAAATAGAAACTAACCAGACAAAAAAATCTTGATCTTTTTTGTTACAAGGTCCATTACTTCTGGAACTATCACCCGCAAAGGATGAAATTTAGTAAAAAGGACACGACTAGATACACAGATTTCACTCACTCATGAGTCAAGATGGTGTACCTATTGGGACATATTGAAGTCTCTTACACAATGATCCTTTTATTGGCAGTTGAAGAAATATTTCACTCCTGAAATATTTATCCTTTTATTACCTTTGAACCTTATGTAATTCTATTTTATCTTTTGTCTTTTAGGCTCTCGAGCCTTTCATTTACCCTTACCATTAAAGCTTTTATTCTTGTTCTGGTTAGAACTTATTCTACCATAACAAAACTGTGTTATATGCACTACAGCATTGATCTTAATCACTGCCATACAGTCCTTTTCAAGCTCAAAATGACAATTAACATTCTTAAAAATCTTAATCTTGTCCATATGAGTTAGTTGCATCTTCATATGCTCCCAACTCTTGGATAAAGAACAGATAATAACTTGGACCTATTGCTCATTGATCATCTTATAATCAGGTTCACTAAGCTCACATATCATCTTATCCATCTCTCTTAGATGTTCCCGTATTATATGATCAAACTCTTCTGATTAGTATCAAAATTTGATCACTAATGATCGAAACTGAATCAAAAATGTATCCCCAAATTTTTCAGCAAAGCGATCCACAGATCCATTGCATTTTGACACTTGCAAAATTTGCTTAGCGATATCATCATCCATTTGCACTTAGCAATATGGTACGAGCAGTGGAACATCTCTTTTCCATGCCACATAAGCATCTCAGTCCTACTTATTCTAGACTATGGTGCCATGCTTAGATTCAATCATAATCAAACTTAAGATTTCTAAAACCTCTTGCTCTTCAAGCATATATTGGATGTACATATTTCATTTGGATCCTCTAATCATTAATGTAGTAATTGTTGCACCATATTAAGGAGATCAAGCAATACATGCTATTTACTATACATATGAAAAATTAACCTAATAAAGCTATCTATTAGGCCCAAATTCGAAAAAGTTACTTAAAACTTTCAATTATCCTCTAACTCCTAATGTCTAACCTTACCAATTAAAATTTTATGCATAGTAAATGTCGATTGTTGGGCATTAAGTTCTTAAACTTAATTTAGGATATTATACATAAGATAATCTATGTCTTAACTCAATTATCATGCAATCATTTTACTCATAAAAATATTACTAAGCAATTAACAATAAAATAAGCATATTCATAATAAATGCTAAATGCGAATATAATATCCAAAAGATAAATAAACTCATTTATTTAATCAATCATTAAATATCCAACAATCTCAAAAAGAGGAAACATTTAAAATAAGATAAAAATACACTTGTCTTTAATTCGGTAATAAGAAATATAAATCCTAACCAAAAATCCGTTAACCATTAATAACTTGACACTCATGTCAATAACTCAGGGAACCTAGAATTTGACAAAACTAGTCTCATCACTGGAAATGATTTCTCGACCCTTTCGAACAAATCAAAAGGTATGCCATAAAATCGATGATGAAGTCATGGACAATGCACACAACGTCCACTTCTGAGCACCATCTTAGATTTAATGTTGCTTCTCAACACTCCTCTTTTGGTTACTAAATACAAAAACTAGATAATGATTTTCTTATAAATTTGATTTTCTTTGATCCAGGCATCAACCAACTAGTTTCTCATATCTGGATGGCAATCAAAAGAGTCTTTCATCACCTTAAACAAGGTCCTGTCAACACCTCATTGGTCCAGGCCATAAGCCCAAATGCACTCTTACATCTTTTTATGCATACACAGAATATGATGCACTATTGCATCAATGTCATCAGTTCGAACCTTCTTATGCATCCTCATTTTGCAAACCGTTTTCACTTTTGCTTCGATTTCTACAACTTTTTGAGGAATTTGTGGACATCTAGGAGTCCTTACCTTCACAATTTTTGTTACCCATAACAAAAAATTAAACAGTAAGTACACTCATGCACAAACATGTATGATTGAAACTCATTTCAATACAAAAGATAAAGACAAACTGTTACCCAAAACAGAATATAAATGGTCAGTACACTCATGTACAAACATACATATGATTGAAACTCATTTCAATCGACAAACAATAAAATATTCGCATAATATAATTTTCAAACAAATTTGAAAATTTAAGGAGGCAAAAAAAATAATTTTCTCAATTTTTATCAATTTTAAAATAATATTTATAGGAATAAAATCCAAAAAATATTTTATGGTCCTCAAAAAATTTTTAAAAAATGACCAAAAAATAAAAAATTGAGAAATTCAGATTAAAAAATTTGAGCTAATTTGGAGTTCGGAGGAAGCTACACACGCCAACACACATCGGCGAGGGTGGGCCTCATGCGCGATAGACAGACCACATGCCAGCTGAGGCATTCTGCCACGTGGCGCGACCTTATTGGGCCACGTGGCGGCCACACATCAATCCACGTGGATGCCACGTGGCACCCATTGGATAGACAAAGTGGACACATGGCATGACCGCAATCTACCACGTTTCATCCAGTTACTGGCCCATGTGGCATGACTCATCAAGCCATGTGTCTAGACATGCATGCCACATGGCTGTACCACAGGATGCCACATGGCATGAGACGTCATGCCACGTCATGCCACGTGGCAGGACCCTTACCAGGTGTCAGCCCTACAGGCTGCCATGTAGTGCCATGTGTCATCATGTGCTTGGTCCACGTGGTGCCACATGGCATCATGTGGACCCCCATTAACGCGTCAACTGACACGTGGCGCTTCACCATAAGGCCACATATCGCTTTCCCCTTGGGCCACATGGCTGAGTGACGTTTCACTCAGCGCGCGTGGCTAGGCGCGTACTAGAGACGTGCCTTCTGGCACATGCCCAGCCCACTGGTGGCACGTGCAAGCCATACGCTATCTTTCTGGTAGTTTCAGGCCGCCGAATTTTTCTAAGGTGGGATTTTTTAGGTCCTTGAGTTCAATGGTGTGGTCAAAAATAAAAAATTTTCGCTCGAAATTTTAATTACGAATTTTTTAAATAATTATTTAATTCTGATGTCCAAAAATTACAAAAAAAAAATCCATACCAAAATTAAAAAAAAAAAATTACATATAGAACATATCTAATATGCATATCAATTCAGCTTATAAACATATCCGAATTTTTACAAAAAATCATATCTACATTATAGATATGCTGGAATACAAAAATATGAGCTCTGATACCAATTTAAGAAATATATATATATATATATATATATATATCACGGTATATCGTAAGAAGTAGATATAAATACCTCTTGAAGAGCAGATCGTTGAAACGGAAGTAGAAATTGATTGTTTCACGTTACCGACAAAGCCTATCACCCACGTGTCACGAACTAAGAGATGAAAGTATAGATCCACGAACTAAAAGCTCCTCTAGACAAATAGAATATGCGAGGAGACAAACCGACAGAGTTTCGGTATCTCTAACTTTTTCCTCTTCTCATTTCAAATAAAGAAATTAAACCCTTATATAGGGTTCAAATTAAGGAATACTTAATTTTCTTAATAATGACGAATTAAATTGACAGTTATAATATTAATAAAAAAAATAATAAATATGGCAGTTACGAAATTAATATGTAACTATCCATATTAATGCATACATAAATGGTAGATTCCCTAATTAAAGGAAAAACCAATATAGAATTAATTCCATATAAATTATTTTCTGTTTCGATATTATCTCTATTATATTAGGACCAATTTATTATCTCGTGAGTCATTGACGTATCCCAAACTTTTTCAATATAAATACTCCATAGATCGTTGTTAAAATTTAAGTATTTAAACATATATGTTGAGCCTAATTTTTAATGTTCAAATAGAACGATTTATATATACGTAGGTTATATGAATTCGTGTACATTATTTAAGAGTTTTAATTATTTGGTTTTAACTAGAGATTTTTTTTTCATTTATTTTCTATAATACATTTTTGAAAGGTAGGAAAACTAAAATTTGAATCGGAAAAGTAGCTAGATTAGGTGGCGGTTTTTTCTTAAAATTCCATATAATTTTATGTTGATTTTTTGTTAATTTATAAATTGGTCTTTCTAATCTATTAATTCTTACGATTTTGCATCTTTTAATTTTTTTGATTTTCTATCATATTTAAAATTTGGCTCCCATTTTTAGTGAATTTTGCATCCGTCTCTATTCAAATTTTAAACAGTTTGAATTAAAAGTAATTTTCAATTTTATTATTTTGACATAGGACAGAGGGAGCAAGGATTCAAACCCATGATCTTTTTGATACATTGAAACTAGCTAGGATGTCCCCTCAAAATTCAATTTTAACTAGAGATTCAATCATTGTCATGGATATAAATTATATTTTTTTTTCATTTTCTCAAAATAATAATCGATATAAAGTTTTTTTTTTCAAATTATAATATATTTTATTTTTGTCAAGAAAATTAATTTATGAATTAATATGTTCGGAAATGTATCTTGTTATACTTGTATAAGTATATACGAAAATATATTTCTTACATTAATAAATTAAAATGCATGTTAGAAAAGAATATGAGTAAACTATAAAAACTCTTGTGCCTAAGAAGCAAAAAGTAGAATCTATGGCTGATCTTCGTCCTATAGCATTATGTAATGTTCTTTACAAGATAGTGGCAAAGATGCTTGCCAACCAGCTCAAACATGTGTTACCATCCATTGTTTCAGACACTCAGAGTGCCTTTGTTCCTAATAAGTTGATATTTGATAATGTTGTGGTGGCTTTTGAGATTGTGCACTTCTTTAAAAGGAAATCTCAAGGAAAAGAGGGAGTGGCAGCTCTTAAATTGGATATGAGTAAGGCTTATGACCGATTAGAGTGGCATTTTCTCTCTGATATTCTTCTGTCTCTTTGTTTTCATAGTCGATTGGTTTCTTTGATGAGGATGTGTTTTGAATCAGTCCGATATTTTGTGAATTGTGACAACACTTTAATCGGTCCTATTCAAGCATTTAGAGGGCTTAGACAAGGCGATCCCTTGTCCTCGTATTTATTTATTTTGGGATTTGAAGGTCTGTCCTCTTTTATTAAATGTCATAAAGCTGTGAAATTAATCTTTGGATGTCGGATTGCTACTAGAGCCCCTCCTATCAGCCACTTATTATTTGCCGACAATAGCTACATATTCTTTAAGGCATCCTTGGGAGAAGATAAAGTGGTGAAGAGTGTGCTCAGTATTTATGCGGCTTATTCTGGACAGGTTATCAATTACAACAAATCTTCTCTTAAATTTAGTGCTAACACCCTTGATATGGTTAAGAACCAAGTGCGAGATATTTTATCAGTCTCTACCAACTGTGATCATGATCATTACCTTGGTCTTCCTTCATTGATTGTCCAAAACAAGAAACAAGTTTTTTTCTTTTATTGAGCAACGAATATGGAAGAGATTGCAAGGCTGGAATAGGTCACTACTTTCTCGAGCTGGTAAAGAGGTTTTATTGAAAACTATTGTTCAAGCAATCCCAAATTATGCAATAAGTGTATTTTTACTTCCCTTGGGTCTTTGTTCGAAGTTGGAGTGCTTGTTTAACAAATTTTGGTGGGGCTCTAATAGTGTTGTTAAGTCTAGTATACAATGGATGTCTTGGGAATGCATGCGCTGGCCTAAGAAGTTTGGCGGATTGGAATTCAGATCGCTTTATGACTTTAATCTAGCTTTTTTAGGTAAACAGTTCTCGAGATTATTATTTAACTCTTCCTCTTTAATGGATCAAGTCCTCAAGGCCAGGTATTATAACACCCTTATCATAACAGTATTTTTCGATGCACCACTAAATGTAACACCCTTATCAAAATAGTATTTTTCAATGCAAAATTTAGGGGTAAACAGAAAATTTTTTTTTTCAAACTTCAATCACTGCCAAATAACTTTGATAAAATTTAATATTCTATTCAATATATGAAATTTCAGCAACACAACTGCTAGAACTTACTAGCCTCCTGAAAAATTCAAACAATCCACACAGCCTTTCAGAGGCACAACAAATCATACCGATAGCAATATACATTATAGACAACCAATCACATATCAATGATAGTCATTTACAACTCATTAACTGACATTCTCCAGACGTAACAATATTTATTATTTAGCAAACATTACCTTCAATACAGTTCAGTTCTATACTCTCATTGTCTAAGTATATACATGCCACAAATACTAAAAATAAAAGTACAACTAACTTTCTTCATCTTCGAATTCTGCTTTTCTGTGTATCAAGCTCCATCAACACTTCAAAACCTGTACGCAGTAAACACTACGTGCTGAGCACTAGAAATGCTCAGTGGTAACTACTAATCCTAGAACTTTCCAATTTAAACATAATTACATAAATTATACAAACTTTTATTCTTATTTATCAAAAGTTTACTTTTAATTTCTTTCACACTATTTTCATTATTTACCAACATTTTTTGTAATCATTTTACTTTGATCTTATACTTTTCAATTTGCTTTACACTACTTTCGTTGTAATTCGATTACAAATTGACTTTTACTTTTATGTTTTTTACTTCTACCTTTGCTTATCTTTTGTCCTATACTCTTGAATCACTTGATGCAGTAGTTGTTTCATTTAATGAGTTACATGGATACTCATGTCTTTAATGGCAATTTTTCTGTTTCTAGTTCCATTAGGTAATTCAAATATAATTTCCACTATTTATTCTTTTAATTCACTTTAATCTTTTCAATAATTCGCACGAGAAATTCCAAGGTTTATAATCTTTATTGCAAAGTGATGTAATTATTTTGGAACACTCTGCATACAAATCTTTATTTTCTTTTCTTTTTACAAATGAACCTTTTTCATTTTAACTGAATAATCGTTTGTCTTTTGATCATTTACTTTTCATTTAACTTTTTACACTTAAATATAGTATTGTCATTTTTTACTTTAAATGCATAATTAGCACTATTTTTCAAACTTTTTATTTTTTTTAAAATAATAATAACAAATTGCAAATTCATTCTCATGGGTCTTTTCATAAACATTTTATTTTTATAAACATTTTCTTTTCATTCTTGCTTATTAATTACAACCTTTGGGAACAATTTCGGTTTTATCCCAAAGTTTTCATTTTCTTTCAATCAAGTTCTTTTTCATACATTCAATTACTTTTACACTTCTGATTTATTCTTTTCAATATGTCCTTAATGCAATATCACAGGACTCTCATAAAGGATATGCGGAACATGAACCCCAATGGGTCCCATTGAACAGATTGAGAAATGATCCAAAGAGACTATTCCTTATAGAGCAGAGAACAGAGACAGAGAGTGCCATGGTGATCAGTGATCCAATCTATAGCATAGCAAGTCACCATGACTTACACCGCGGTATAGGGTATCCCTATGGCTAGTCAATTATATCATGTATAAGATTATCTCTACCTGGGTATTGCTAAGGGCAAACACAATCAATTATTTTCAAAATACTTCTCAATTCCAGACAGTTGCAAATTTTTTTCTTTGAATCAATACAATTTATCAGTAAATCTTTTTAAAACTTTGACTATTCAGATCTTTTACTTTTAATCACTTTACTATATTTCCTTTCTTTTCAGTCACTTTTTGTGAATTATTCTACAATAATTCACCATAAACATGTTTCACCAAAAACTTTTCAGACTTTTAACTTTCATAATTACCTTTCAGATCAGTACATTTTATCGTTCAATTTTTTTTCAGTACTTTATGTTTTCATAATTCATTTTGATTATTATACACTATCTTTTCAGAGTTTTTTCAATTCATTACTTAGTCAAATATTTTCTCAATACTTTTTTGACGATTTTTCTTTTTCTGTCCGAAATTTTAGTCATTCGGATATACCAACTTTTATTCAGTTGATAAATTATTTTATAATAAATCACTCTTTTAATACTTTTTATTGACTAATTTATTTTGATACATCAGTCAAACATTTATTTTATAACTTTTTGAACAATTACAAGTTATATTGATAAAATTCATTATTTTATTTTCCGCAAATGCAATAATTGGCTTTTTCACTCCCTTTTTATATGAAAATAATTTTCTTTATAAAATTTACCATCTTGTACTTCTTTATCGAATTATTTCTCAATAATTCAATATTTTTAATTAGATATATTCAATGTTAAATCTGAAAAAATATTCTAATATTTTATATAATTTCTATAAAAATTTATATACACATTATTTTATAATTTTCCTCATTTTATGAATTATTTCATAATAATTCATTATTCTTATTAGTTTCATAATTCAATACTTACTCTAAAAATATTCTCATAATTCATATAAATTTCACAAAAATTTATATATGCTTATTTCACTACTATTATCATTTTTTTCACTTATTACATGAATTAATTCACATTAATTCATCATATACACTTTATACATATACTAATATTCTACTTAAGAATTCTCTAAATATTTTCATAAATTTTCTAAAAATTCATGGACATTTTATTTTATGCTTTTTATCATTTTATGACATAATTAACAAGAATTCTCTATTTTCATCAATTATATCATTCAATCAATATTTCAAAAATATTCAAATAATTTCTAAAAATTTCATAAAAATTTATGGATACATTATTTCACATTTACTACCATTTTTCATTTATTTTATGAATTATTTCACAATAATTAAACAATTTTATTCCTTACATACACAATTAATAAACTTTAAGATTTTTAAATTAATTCCATAAATTCTTTAAAAATTTATGGACATAACTTATAACTTTTATGGTTATTTTGGGCTAATATATATTAATTTCATACAAAAATAAATTTAATTCCTTTAATAAAAAAAATTGGCAGTCTCTCTTAATCAACCTTAACAATTTTTCTACTTCATTCTAAGCATTTAATTTATATTTTTCATGGTTTAATTCCATTTTCCTCACAATAATTTCAATTATCAAGCAATTAAACAAAATTTTCCTTAATTATATAAAGGAAATTAATTCGAATAAATGGGAAATCAAAGAACTTTGTAGCCACTTACATTTTCTCTTGCTTATGAGTGCCTAAGCTTCTTTTTCCTTGCTTTTAGCCATGTCAACTCTTTCCTCTTCACTTTTTACCCTTGATTTCCCTTGCTTTCTTTGCTTCAATCAAAGATTAGAGGCCATATATTTGAACTATAGAGATGGAATTTCATTTCTCATGTTAGGATTACATGAGATTTTAATTGAAAAATTGAAGAAATGAAAGAAAGAAAATAGAGGTGGTGGTTCGGCCACTATAGAAAGGGAAAAAGGGGCTAGAAATTTTTGGGATAAATCTCAGATTTTTCAGCCCTTTATACCCCTCTAGATGGTGTTAGTGTACGTCCTAGCCCCAATGCATTGTAATAAAATACTTTGAATTAATAAAGTGAGGCATTTGTTTTATCTTTTGTATTCTTGTGCATATCAATTGATAGAACTATCCAAGAATGTTGTTTCAGTTTAAGTTATCATGTGTGAGGCACATGGTTGTAAGACCTTGAAATAAATGAGACTTCATTCTAAATATCCCTAGTCATTCATTGTTATGAAAATAACAAATGAATTAAGACTAGTATGCTCTCTCTGATATTATTAGTTATGTCTTACGGATCATTAGGACAAGAGTGTCAATCAGAGATCATAGATACATGTTAAAGAACATGGTATCTGGATTCGATCCGTTCATGAGAACACTACATGGTACAAGTTATAAGTATTTCTCATACGCAAGTTTTGTATCGGAGTTCTTATACCTAAAATCTCTATGAAACTCTTTATGAATTACTGTGTACTTTGACATACACCTAACGTGCTCGTAACAGAGTGACAAGTACGGGTATGATTGGGTATGCATTGATTCATGTTAGAGAGCATGAGAGAAGTGAAGGGATTACCCCTTTCTATAAGAGAGAAAATATCATCGGCCACTTGATCAGTGAACTAAAAAGTGTATGGCCATACCGAGATGAAATAATGAGTAATCATTATTTATCTGAGAGTTTAGTGTCACTGGAATATCAAGAAAGGAATTAATATATATAAGGATGACTAGTTCCATGCCTTATATTAATTCTGATATTTATGGGTAAGGGACTATGCAAAATTGCATTAGGTCACTAAATGTTATATGCATTTTCATTTAATTTAGAATGCTATAATATCTTGCTAGAGAATATATATAGCCTTTGAATTAATTCATTAATTCATTGCCAACATTAAATAGACCTATAGGATCGCACACAAAGTATTGGGCTTAAAATATTTAAATAGAGTATTGGCCATTAATTTGGGCTTTTAATTAAAGTCAAATTAATGTATGTAATGGGCATTTTAAATGATATTGGACCTTGGCCCATGAGAGAGAGAAATTCAGCCCACATGGTTTAATTTCAATTAATTAATTATCTTATATTAATTAAGTTAATTGAGTATTAAAGCCTAAAACAAATTTAAATTAAATTAAATCTTTTAAATAATATATGGAGTGGCCGAAATTCCAAAATGAAAAACAAGGAATTTCGGCACACGTTCATTATTTATATTAAGTGATTTTATTTAATTAAATGTCTTGTGTTTTATTTCAAATTTGAATTTTAAATTCAAAGGAGTTTAAATCAATATATATTACTTATTTTTAGGAAGTGATTGAAGTTGAATTAATTATCTTGAGATGGTAAAATTCAGATCAAACACTTGCCAAAAGATAAGGATATATATATATGAAAAGAAATAAAACCCTAGGGAATAACTAAGTTTGGCGTGAAAACCCTAGTTTCTCTACGTTTGGCGTGAACTTATCTCTCTCTCTCACAAAATTCTTTTGGCCAATTTTCACAAGGAGAAAGGATTGTTCCTCATTCTTTTATGTTCTTGGGTAGTAATAGCAACCTAAGAGAAGTACAAAATCAAATTTTGTAGCTTCAAACCATAGCCATTACACAATACCTTAAAAGAGAGCTAGCAATCTTGATTTTAAGCTGTCGGTGCAATTGTGTGTGTGATAATAGAGGGAGTGACGTAAAAGGCTGTTCCTTGGCATTGGTGATCAAGATCTAAGGTGGATAAAGTTATCTTAGTTGCTGGTCATCACCAAATTCAAGATTTAAAAGGCATCAAAAGTTGTAAGTTTAAAAACCCTAAAATTGCATGTTTCGATTCTTGTCATGGAATTGTATGGCATGTATGATCGTTTTTATCGTTTTTTCGCTACACGATTACCATGAACATATCATGTCATATTCCATCAGTGGTATCAGAGCCTAAACATGCTTATTTTAGTGCTTTAGATGCATGAAAAAATTAATTAAATCGTTATTTTGAAAACATGCAATGCTGAAATTTCCTGTTTTGAGTTTTTTGCATTGTTTTGGTGTAAAAATGATTTTAATTGATTAGATAGGTATTATAATTAATTTGACATGTTAATATACTGTCCTAAAATGTTCTAGGAGCTGTTAATGGTCGGATTTAATTGATAATATCTTATGGTACATGTTAATATTAAAACTAGGTGCTATTTTGCATGTTAATTGTTAGTTTAACAACTAGTTTTAAATATTAAATGTAAAAACAATTTTGGCATGTTTGTAAGTGATTTTTAAAGATTAAATATCAGGTCTGGACATATTTTAAATTTGGTTTTAATTCCGGTCCATGAAAATTTAATTGATTAATTTTAAAATCACTTAAAACTATGACTAATTTGTGTTTGTTAAATGTTTAATCAACATTGTTTGTTTTTTTTGATTAAAATGGTAAAAAAACATTTAGATCAGATTGGTATAGAATATTAAATCAATATTTATGACCTTATTTTAATTATTAAATGACTCATAAAATTGATTTAAGTATTTGTGCATTTTGTGGCATCACATAAGCATTAAACAACTAGTTTTGTTGTTTGTTTGTTTTTATATGCATGTCGTGTATCATATATATGTTCTTCATGATTTTGTATTTTAATTCATGTTGGTACATATTATATGTATTTTTAATGTTTATGGGCTATATGACATAAAATTAAAAATGGAAAAATTTAAAATTATACTAGAGTTGATTTATAGCACAAATCTAACTAGTTTGTGTTTTGGGCTTTTAAGAGAACTTATTCAATAAGAGGATTTAGTCCATTAGGCTTCGGCCCAGGCCCATCACGGGGTCATCTCTTAAAGGTTCAAGTACACAATTTCCATTAATGGGCTTGGCTAAATTAATTAAAATTGGACTTTGTTTGATCCATGAATGTCATGTATATTTATTTGCTTGTTTGGTGTGATGAATGGATATGCATGGTGCATTCATTGGCCCTGGGTTTTGTAATTAAATATGACCTGCGAGCCGTTATGTATTATTGTAAAAGTTTCATTTATTTCTTAGAATAAAATTTACTTGAAGACTTTGTAAATCAAGACGAAGCCCACCGGAGTGGAGAAGCCAAACTCGAAGATTCTTATGTAATAGTATAGAATCTTAGTTGTAGGTTTTTGGGCCCATGTTTGTCACGCTTTATTTTATGCAATTATATATATATGCATGCTATGTACGGGTGACAAAGCGTATGTCATGTAAGCCGTAATAAAATGAATCCCTAAAATAGTAAGTCACAAAGTTGCCTTCCTAATTCGAAACATGTCAAGGCATCGATCATCGGTCACGTAGACTAGAAGTCCTAGATGCGCTCGATTGTCTTTGTGAGGCATGGGTTGTGAATGTAGGTTGGACTTAACATGAAAAGGGATGCTCGGACCTAGGCAACTAATAAATGAGTTTGTGCTATAACATCTTAAGATGTTAGCCCATTTGATTCAAAGTCATGTACGAGACATGATTGGAGTTTTCCTACCTAAGTAACTTAACTCGTTAGGTTTACAAGCTCAGCTTGACTAATAAGTTGTTGTGAAAAGTGGATCTTGGCCCACATTAAATCACTAACGCGAATTATTTAAAGGGATATTAATTCTGTTTATGGGATTATAAATAAGACCTCATTTAATCTTGCTAAATTTTATTGTAGATTGAAAATGACATCTTCAAACAACAATTTCTCATTGTGATCGGTCCTTGAAAAGGACAAATTGAATGGCACCAATTTCATAGACTGGTCTCGAAACTTAAGAATAGTTCTTAAGCAAGAGAAAAAGTTGTATGTTTTGGATGCACCCTTGCCTGAAGAACCTGCTAGGAACGCCTCTGCGGTTCAAAAGGAAACTTTTGAGACCAAGAAGAGTGACTCTAATGATGTGACCTGTCTGATGCTGGCCACTATGGTGCCTGACTTGCAAAAACAATTTATGGACCAAGAGGCTTATGCGATCATGGTGTACCTCAAGGAGATGTTCCAAGAGCAAGCTCGTCACGAGAGGTTCGTGACAACAAAGGCCTTGATTTCTTGTAAGATGGTTGTGGGTACTCCTGTTAGTACCCATGTACTCAAGATGAAAGGGTATCTTGATACTCTTGAGAAGCTTGAGGTACAAGTGCCAAAGGAATTGGCCACTGACTTGATCTTAGGATCATTGACTGATGATTATGATCCATTTGTAATGAATTATAACATGCATGCAATGAACAAGTCAGTCACTGAGCTTCATAGGATGCTTAAGAATGCTGAAGAGAACATTCAAAAGACCAATCCCGTATTGATGGTTCAATGGGGCATTAAAAAGGGACCCACTAAGGGAAAGGGAAAGGGAAAGGCAAAACCCAAGAATGACCTGGCTCGGTTCAAGTCAAGTGGGAGTGCACCTCAGGCCCAATCCAAGCCCAAGGCGCAGAAGCTCAAAGAGAGTGAGAGCACTTGCTTCCATTGCAACAAGATAGGGCATTGGAGGAAGAATTGCACTCTCTTCAAGGAAGAACAAAAGAAGAATGGAGCCAAGGCATCCAGTTCTGGTATTTTTGTTGTTGAGATTAACCTTTCTATTTCTATCACTTGGGTATTGGATACCGGTTGTGGTTCTCACATTTGTTCAAATGTGTAGGGGCTAAGAAATAGGCGGTTACTTGGGAAGAATGAAGTGGACCTCCGTGTGGGGAATGGAGCACGAGTTGCTGCCATGGAGATAGGCGACTATCAACTCACTTTACCTTCCGAACTTTGTTTAGTTTTGAAAAATTGTTATTATGTGCCTGCTATGAGCAGAAACATTATTTCAGTTTCATGTTTGGATTTAGATGAATTTGCTTTTGTTATTAAAAATGGCAATGCTCATATTCGTCGCCAAGGCATTTCTTATGGCAATGCCATGTTGCAAAATGGCCTTTATATCCTTGATTTACAAAATAAAGAGTCCATATACAACATTAATACAAAGAGGGTTAAATCAAACGAATTGAACCCTACTTACTTCTGGCATTGTTGTTTAAGACATGCAAACGAAAAATGCATTTCAAGACTCCACAAAACTGGAGTGCTTGGGTCATTCGACTTAGAGTCTTATGATACATGCGAGCCATGTTTGCATGGAAAAAAGACAAAGAGTCCTTTTAACAAGAAAGGTGAAAGGACTAATGGCTTATTGGAACTAATACATACCGATGTATGTGGACCATTAAGTACACAAGCTAGAGGTGGTTTTAGCTACTTCGTGACATTCACGGATGACTTCAGTAAATATGGCTATATCTATCTAATGATGTACAAATCTGAAACTTTTGAGAAATTCAAAGAGTTTAAGAACAAAGTAGAAAACCAACTTGGCAAAAGTATAAAAGCCATTTGATTAGATTGAGGTGGTATTATTTCATAGCTCACTCCTCCCAGAACACCACAATGGAATGGTGTGTCCGAAAGGAGAAATCGAACTCTGTTAGACATGGTTCAATCTATGATGAGTCAAGCTAATCTTCCTGTCTCTTTTTGGGATTATGCATTAGAAATTGCTGTGTTTTTACTAAACCATACTCTAACTAAAGCAGTTGAAAAGACACCATACGAGGTATGGACTGGAAAAGAACCCAATATGTCGTTTATCAGGATTTGGGGCTATGAAGTACATGTTAAGAAATTAACATCTGACAAACTAGAGTCCAAATCCACTGTCTGCTTGTTTGTGGGTTATCCCAAAGAAACAAAGGGATACTACTTTTACTCACAAGCCGAGAACAAAGTATTTGTTGCTCGCAAGGTTATTTTCTTGGAAAAGGAGTTCCTTCTCAAGAAAGACAGTGGGAGTAAAGTAAAACTTGGAGAAATTCAAGTGTCACAAGCTCCTATAGAGGATGAGTTAGAAGTGGGATCAAGTTCACAACTAGTTGTGGAACAAGAACCCATTACACAAGTACTTAGAAGGTCCGATAGGGTACGTCAAGAGATTGAGAGATATGGATTTCTAATCACTGACAGTGACACTATTGAGTTAGTAGATCGTAAGGATCCTACTACCTATCGAGAAGCTATTGAAAGCCCAGACTCAGAAAATTGGCTTGAAGCCATGAAATTCGAGATGCAATCAATGTACGATAACCAGGTTTGGACCTTGGTTGATCCACCGGAAGGTGCAAAGGTAATTGAATGCAAGTGGCTATTTAAACTCAAAGCTGATAAGACCTACAAAGGTAGACTAGTAGCAAAAGGTTTTCGACAAACTCATGGTGTAAACTATGACGAGACCTTTTCGCCTGTAGTCATGCTCAAGTCCATTAGGATCTTGCTTGTCATAGATGCATATCATGATTATGAGATTTGGCAAATGGATGTCAAAACTGCTTTCCTCAACGAAAATTTACTTGAGGATGTGTATATGATACAGCCTGAAGGTTTTGTCAATCCGAAGCATCCTAAGAAGGTTTGCAAGCTTCAAAAATCCATTTATGGATTAAAGCAAGCATCCCGAAGTTGGAATCTTCGTTTTGATGAGGCAGTCAAAGAATTTGACTTAATCAATAATGAAGATGAGCCTTGTGTGTACAAAAAGGTTAGTGAAAGCATAGTAGTATTTCTGGTCCTATATGTGGACGACATCCTTCTCATTGGGAATGACATTCCAACATTGCTAAAGGTTAAGCAATGGTTAGGAAAATGTTTCTCAATGAAAGACTTAGGTGAAGCCGAGACAATACTTGGTATTCGAATCTATAGAGATAGACCAAATCGGCTTTTAGGACTAAATCAAGAAAAGTACATAGACAAAGTACTAAAGCATTTTAGTATGGGAGACTCAAAGAAAGGGTATATACCTTTGGCTTTGGGAGTTCCTTTGACTAAAGAACAGTGCCCTAAAACCAAAGAGGAAAGGGACAACATGAGTAGAATCCCATATGCATCTGCTATTGGATCTATCATATACGCTATGTTATGTACTAGGTTGGATGTTGCTCATGCACTGAGTATAACCAGTAGGTTTCAGCAAGACCTTGGTGAGAAGCACTGGTCTGCTGTAAAAGGGATTCTAAAGTACCTGCGAAGGACTAAGAATCACTTCTTGGTGTATGGTGGTCAAGAAGAGCTCGTCATACAAGGTTATGCCGATGTTGCTTTTCAGACCAGCACTCAGGATTCTAGATCGCAATCTGGGTTTGTTTTTGTTTTGAACGGTGGTGTTGTCAGCTGGAGAAGCTCGAAGCAAGGATCGTTGCCGACTCAACTACAAAATCTGAGTATATTGCAGCGAGTGAGGCTACAAAAGAGGCTGTTTGGATTAAAAATTTTATTTCTGGATTAGGAGTGGTCCCAAGCATCCTAGATCCATTAGAAATTTTTTTTGTGACAACAACGGGGCCATCACATAGGCCAAAGAGCCCCGGTCACACCAGAAATCCAAATACATACTCAGGAGGTACCACCTGATTAGAGAAATCATTAATCGTGGGGACATCAAGGTTAGCAAGATAGCAAGTGAAGACAATGTAGCAGATCCTTTGATGAAATAGTTACGTCCAAGTCTGCACGAAGCTCATTTGAGAGCGTTCGGTCTTAGGGCTATGCCCAATTGGGACTAGTGCTAGTGGGAGATTGTTAGTGTAAGTCCTAGCCCCAATGCATTGTAATAAAACACTTTGAATTAATAAAGTGAGACATTTGTTTTATCTTTTATATTCCTATGCATATCAATTGATAGAACTATCCAAGAATGTTGTTTCAGTTTAAGTTATCATGTGTGAGGCACATGGTTGTAAGACCTTGAAACAAATGAGACTTCATTCTAAATATCACTAGTCAGTCATTGTTATGGGAATAACAAATGAATTAAGACTAGTATGCTCTCTCTGATATTATGAGTTCTGTCTTACGGATCATTAGGACAAGAGTGTCAATCAGAGATCATAGATACATGTTAAAGAACATGGTATCTAGATTCGATCCGTTCATGAGAACACAACATGGTATCAGTCATAAGTATTTCTCATATACAAGTTTTGTATCGGAGTTCTTAGACCTAAAATCTCTATGAAACTCTTTATAAATTACTGTGTACTTTGACATACACCTAACGTGCTCGTAACAGAGTGACAAGTACGGGTATGATTGGGTATGCTTTGATTCATGTTAGAGAGCATGAGAGAAGTGAAGGGATTACCCCTTTCTATAAGAGAGAAAATATCATCGGCCACTTGATCAGTGAACTGAAAAGTGTATGGCCATACCGAGATGAAATAATGAGTAATCATTATTTATCTGAGAGTTCAGTGTCACTGGAATATCAAGAAAGGAATTAATATATATAAAGATGACTAGTTTCATACATTATATTAATTCTGATATTTATGGGTAAGGGACTATGCAAAATTACATTAGGTCACTAAATGCCATATGCATTTTCATTTAATTTGGAATGCTATAATATCTTGCTAGAGAATATATATAGCCTTTGAATTAATTCATTAATTTATTGCCAACATTAAATGGACCTATAGGATCGCACACAAAGCATTGGGCTTAAAATATTTAAATAAAGTATTGGGCATTAATTTGGACTTTTAATTAAAGTCAAATTAATGTATGTAATAGGCATTTTAAATGCTATTGGACCTTGGCCCATGAGAGAGAGAAATTCAGCCCACATGGTTTAATTTCAATTAATTAATTATCTTGTATTAATTAAGTTAATTGAGTATTAAAGCCTAAAAGAATTTAAATTAAATTAAATCATTTAAATAATATATGGAGTGGCTGAAATTCCAAAATGAAAAACAAGAAATTTCGGCACATGTTCATTATTTATATTAAGTGATTTTATTTAATTAAATGTCTTGTGTTTTATTTCAAATTTGAATTTTAAATTTAAAGGAGTTTAAATCAATATATATTACTTATTTTTAGGAAGTGATTGAAGTTGAATTAATTATCTTGAGATGGTAAAATTCAGATCAAACACTTGCCAAAAGATAAGGATATATATATATGAAAAGAAATAAAACCCTAGGGAATAACTAAGTTTGGCGTGAAAACCCTAGTTTTGCTAGGTTTGGCGTGAACTTATCTCTCTCTCTCATTAAATTCTTTTGGCCAATTTTCACAAGGAGAAAGGATTGTTCCTCATTCTCTTGTGTTCTTGGGTAGTAATAGCAACCTAAGAAAAGTACAAAATCAAATTTTGTAGCTTTAAACCATAGCCATTACACAATACCTTAAAAGAGAGCTAGCAATCTCGATTTTAAGTTGTCGGTGCAATTGTGTGTGTAAGAATAGTGGGAGTGGCGTAAAAGGCTGTTCCTTGGCATTGGTGATCAAGATCTAAGGCGGATAAAGTCATCTTAGTTGCTGGTCATCACCAAATTCAAGATTTAAAAGGCATCAAAAGTTGTAAGTTTAAAAATCCTAAAATTGCATGTTTCGATTCTTGTCATGAAATTGTATGGCATGTATGATCGTTTTTATCGTTTTTTCGCTGCACGATTACCATGAACATATCATGTCATATTCCATCAGATGGGCCAAAGGTTGGGCCCAAAGAGTGGGCTTAACCCATTTTAATTAAAGGTCCCATTTAGGTCCATTTAAAATCCAATTTAATTTCTCTCACTTTCTTACTTCAAAAATGATTCCATCATTTTTATCACATCAAAAATAGCTAGTACATAAATTTTTGGCTCAATCGGAGTCCGTTATCGATCTGATTAAAACTTATCGGTCCGATTCAATAACTGCTGGTATCAATAACTGCTAGTATCACCGAAAAAATCAATTCTCATCACCAGAATATTCTACATAAAAATTCATGTAGATATGTAAAATCTAACAATTTTTGGATTTGATTACTATTTTTAAAAATTTATGCAAAATCAAGTCTTTTTCCCTATCAAGAAAATTAATTCGCTACATTTTTCATATTTTTGACTTTTGGAGGTCTATTTGACCCCAGTTTTACTTCAAATTTCAACCTAGGACTCACCATAACCCATACTTTTCGATGGTCCAATAAAATATTTTTGACTTTCAGAGTCCTTTCGGGTCCGAAAAATACTATTCACCGTCGAAAAGTACTGTTCACGACTAACCCGGTGGTTAGGCCATTACAGGTGTTATCCACATAATTCCTTCTTAACTGCAAAGTTAGGTCCTAATCCTAGCTTTATTTGGCGTGGCATCCTCTCTGCCCAATTGGTTACTCGGGGTGGAAGCAAACTGCGTGTTGGTAATGGTTGCTCAATTTCTATCTCATATGATCCTTGGCTTTTAGATGCGGATAATCCATATGTGAGTTCTACCCTTGATAGCTTTTATGATTCCCTTTCGATTTTTGATTTGATTGATCCGGTAACTAGACAATAGAAGCATGAGTTAATTAATTCTCTTTTTAATGAAAGAGATAAGCAGTTGATTGTTAGTATTCTGCTTAGTTGGAATAGATCTTTTGATGTTTGGCAGTGGATGTTTGATAGATCGGGAGTGTATACTCTGAAGTCTGCTTATAAGTTGTTACATTAGTCCCCCCCCCCCCCCCCCCCCCCCCTTTATTTTAATGGCCATTTAGATCTTATTTGCTGAAGTCGTTTTTGGAAGCTGCTAGTCCCCCTAAAATGAAAAACCTGTTGTGGCGGGTTGTCCACGGGGTTCTCCCTATGCGTGACAAGCTGGTAAGGAAAGGTATTGATGTGCTCCTCACTTGTCCGCTCCGTGGGCAGTTGAATGAGTCTATCTACCATTTGTTTGTGGCGTGCTCCTTTGCTAGGAATGTTTGGCTGAAAGCTGATGTGGATTTTTTGGGTTGGAACTTTGATAATTTCAATTCTTGGTTTCTTTTGTTTTAAACAATCTGTCTACTTCTAGCTGTGCTTCTGTTGTTTCTATTATTTAGAGTATTTGGAAGACCCGAAATGATTTGGTGTGGAAAGGAACTTCTCTCTCTCCAGTAGGTGTTTTTCGGTTGGCTACTGATGTTCTTGCAGCTTGGCTAATTGCTAATAAGGATATTTCTCCTGTTGTTCCTTCTGATTCCCACGTTTTTAGCTTGAGACGGTTGCCTCCGCCTCCTGGTAGCATTAAAATTAACATTGATGCTGCTTTATTCCCTCATCTTCAAAGGATTGGTATTGGCTTCATTGCTCGTGATTCTTTGGGTGGCTTTGTTGCAGCCGGCCATAAGTCTTTCCTTGGATTGCTGGATCCTTGTGTGGCAGAGGCTATTAGAGTTAGGGAGGCCTTGAGTTGGTTAAAGTCTAAGTCTTTTAATGCTGTCATTATTGAGACCGATTCTTTGTTTGTTGTGAATGCCATTAAGAATAGATTGAGCTTCAATTTTGATTTATATTTAGTTATAGATGTTTGTATTGCTCTCTCCAATGTAAATTATACTTTTGGTTTTGTTAAAAGGTCAGCGAATGATTGTGCTTATGTGTTAGCTTGCACTTTCAGTTCTGTATCTAATATTTGGGTCTGGGACTTATCTCCTCCCATGTTCTTGTTTTCAGCCTTGCAGGCTAATTATTCTTCTTAATGAAGTGCCTTTTAGTTAAAAAAAAAAAACCTAAATTAATTTAAATAGTAATGAGTATTTACATCGTCGAATTGGGCATAGTTATCAAATCGAATGATCCGTGTCTCAATTAAATTTAATTTCGATTAAATTTGCGTATTTGACACCTTAATTTAAAATTGTAGAGAGGAAGTAGTAGCATGTGAAAACAGGTCATAAATAAAAAAGCATTACACATATGCGCCGCATCGTAATTATAAAGGAGCGTCCGCATGTGACCACAATTTCTCTGTATATTTTATTTGATAGAGAAATACAAAAGCATCTGATTGGAGCCATTTAAATTGTCTTGCGTCACACCGAATTGACGTCCAGTTGTTCTTTTTAAGAAACGATAAATTTAAAAGGTCATCAATATCGCGATACGATAAATTGAAAAGGACTCTCTCTTACTTAAGCAATTGAAAAATGCCTATCACAAGCCTATTTTTAAATTAATATTTCACAAAATTCTTTCAATTTCTGACACAGTCTTTTCATTATAGCTCTTACACGTCACTCTCTCATAGAAGTGAGCAAAAATCGAACAAAATCAAAAAATTAAACTGAATCGATCGATTTTTTTAATTTAATTTAATTTTTTAATTTTTTTTAATTTAATTTTCAGTTTTTAATTTTAAAAAACTTCAGTTTTTCGATTCGATTGAGTTTTTGAAGGAGAAAATCGCATAGAAACCGAACCAAACCGAAATTTATATAATTATATAATTTTTTTTGATTTTTTTATTAAATAATTATTTATAAATATAAATTATTTTATTTTTAATTGTAAATTATATGAATATATTTATCAATTATTAATATCTATTTTTTAGGTGATAATTTAGAATTTTAAAGATTAAATTGAAAATCGATTAAATAAAAAAAATTATTTAATGGTTTTATTGTATTATTTATTATATATTTTGGAATTATTTCATTAATTTGAACTATTATTTGTATAATTTAGATATTTTTACTTTAGTATATTATAATTTATAATTTTTAGACACGATATTTTTTATTTTTTTAAAAAATAATTTTAAATTTTGGTTTTTCGATTAACCGAATTAAATCGATCAAAAATTTCGATTCGATTTAAACTCGATTATTTTAAAATTTCGATTCGATTCGATTAATAAAAATAAAAAAAACTTTGATTTTTGATTATTTCGATTCAATTATTAAATCGAACAGATCATTGCTCACTCTTACTCTCTTCTAAATATATTTTTTTATTTATTAAAGTTATTTACTTTTTATATTATTATTATTATCACCATCACCATCACCATCACCATCCTACTTGTGAATTGCTCTCTTTGTCTCGTAGTTTCTGACATTATGCACACTGTCATTTTCAAAATATTGTCTGCTTTTATCTTTTATTTTATAGTAATTAATTTATCAATTATTTATTATATTTTTATTTAATATTATCTTATTAATTACAATTTAAATATTTTAATATTGTATTAATTATGATATTTATAATTTTAAATTAAAAAATGATATATATATATATATATATATATATATATATATATATATATATATATATATATATATGTGTGTGTGTGTGTGTATATATATATATACACACACAATGACATTTTTTTAAATTAAAAAAGCAAATCATGTATATCTTAATGGAAATTAATTTACTGTATTAGCATTTTGTAATTAATTCGGTAACTTTTATTTCTTTATTTAAAAGTAGCATTTCTATGGTGCATTGGCGTGTGGGTGCAATTCAAGTTCATCACTAAAGCATATTGTTCATAGCTTTACAAAGCATTTGGTCGTTTGCTCGGCGGTTGAAGCCGTTTTGCTCGGCGGTTGAAGCGGTGATCCTGGGTGTTTATAACATATTGTTTATAACTTTTATATATCACAAAACTCTAGCTAAGAATGAAGCACAAATAATGCCACTAAAGCCTTGGCAATGTCTGTAGGGCAAAAAGATAAATGCATTCCCACTTTGTCAATTTCAGCTACTCTTACATCTAATTGCCTGCTCAAAATAAAAGTTTTAAGTCCATGGACAATTGACATGCCAAAAATACGCCTTGCATGGTTACTTTGATAGCGAGACATATGCGACACAACTATTTACTTTGTAACGCTGCATGAAGATAAATTTTAAAATCATACACATTATATAATATATCTTTCTTATTAGCGAAAGAATTACCTACCTATTTATGCCAATTAATTGTTCATGCACAGGTTGAAGAGCAACCCATAACCGTGCAGAATTGTCTAAATTAATAGCCAAAATGGAATTTACTTCAAACAAAACTGAACATAATTACTACTGAAAACTATAAATTTGTAAAATGCATATGCATAACATGAATATCAAATGAGGATATATCAATCAGTTTGATAAAATCACATGTATCCTTGAGCATATAATCCCCAGATTATTGAAAAATAAAATGTAATATCAACTTCTCAGGATTTGGAACTTACAAAAAATATATTTTCCTTTTAGGTGCTAGATTGGGCCCATCTTATAATTGGAATGGATATAACAGGCAGCCTGCATATGGGGCATAAAGAATGTAACTTAAACTCACGACATAATAGACTTTCAGACCAGAACATGTCATAGTGAAGATTATTGACACTCATATGACATTTTTGAATATGATATTTCAACTTTATAAAAACTCACAAGTTGTAGAGTAAAAGCATGTATGCTCTTTTTCGGCCTAAAGAGAAGAACCTATCGAAAAATAACACTTGAAAGAGAGCTCCCACAAATACAGAAATCAGAACCGACTGTTTTAATTTTATGGAAGGTACAAAACTTTCACACACGCAGATGGTGTAGTATTTAAGAATTTGAAATGGAAAAAAGAAACATCAATCATATAAGAGAGAAAAAAAAAACTTGCTTAAAGACTGGGAGAGCAAGATAGAGTAATGAAAGCAAAGGAATCCTTATAATTTATCCTTTCATTTAGATCATGGCTGAACAATATAAGATGAGATATATAAAATACTCACCCTGCACTAACAACATACCTAGGCCAGCAATAGGAAGTCATTAAAAGAATCATATCGACTAAAAAACTAGAAGGTAATTGGTTGATCAAGTATATCGATAATTCCCGGATTTTGTACATCATTAATGTTAGTTTTTCCCAATTAAGATTCATCATGAACACAAAAATCAATCATAAGCATTATTTTCATTCAAATTTTGTATATAATAATAATCATATAAAAAAGCGATTAGATCACTTACTTTATACGAAATTCGACATGATGCGAGAGTTTTCAATAATCACAAAGTAATTTCTCTCCCTTAACCCTCTTTTCTGTAGCAGTGACTTGATTGATAGTAACGAAAAAATAATTGTTCTATATTTTGTTTTTTCTGCATACTTTTAATTAAGGTGAAGAGATGACTAGTTTATATACTCATTTACTTTAAGTCTTGTACGTCCATCATGTACTAAAATTAACGGTCAAAATATAACATACTATTAAATAAATAAAAACCCTAAACCTAATTTAATATGGGCTTACAAATATGGATTATAACATCAGACCATATTTCTTACATTCTTCCACTTGGTTGAATGTTCCATCGTTACATTTAATAGTACAATATAAGACTAGCAAAAATTAATTCTTATAAACCGTAAACATCATAAACACCTCAACGCAACAAATTACATAATGTGGGTTATGACAATCACACACAATATAGTTGTATATTCCCTTCCATATACCACTACATTAAGAACTTATTTTGTTAGGTTCATAAGTTGTATATAAACAACTTACAGTCTACATACTTGTTATGAAAATGCAAACAAACTTCTTATTCAAGCAATCGTGTATACATAAACATAATGAATAAAAAATATAGAATTCAAAAGCATATCATTATTGAGCTCAAAAGTGTTAAAATATCATCATCAATACAACCAAAATCCATCATAAGCACGTGTTCTTTGAATTTCTTTGGTTGTAAACCTTTAGTTAGAGGATCTGCAATCATGAGATCCATCTTAATATGTTCTATATACAGTATTTTCTTCTAAATCTCCTATTTAACAAGAAAATACTTTAATTCCTTGTGTTTTGCGCCTCCGGAATATTTGTCATTTTTAGAGAAAAATACAGCTGCATAATTATCATAATAAATTTTCAATGACTTGGTTACTGTGTCAAGAAATAAAGTTCCACAGCCATAATACATGAATTATAGCCTCATAACAAGGTACAAATTCTACTTCTATAGTAGACGAAGCAATGATAGACTATTTGACACTTTTTTATGAGATTGCTTTTTCAACTAATAGGAACAAATAGCCAAATGTTGACTTTTATTAACTTGTGCACCATATTAAAAATTTCTTGATCTAAGAAACCCTAAGCTACCTTGATAAAATTGAAATTGAAACCATTAGAAACTAGGGCCTTTGAACCCTCACAACTCCAAACTACCCATTTGATTTCCTCCATACATAAAGGTCTCTCTAGAAACTTAGCAGAGTTTTGAGAAAGTTTCCCAAAAAAATATTCCGGTAGAATAGGTCTGAGATCATTTTTTCAAAGTAAAGATCCTTATAGAACAACAAGATCTCTCTTTTGATGGAGAATTGGTCATGAATCAAGCCATTAGAAGTCTTGAGTTGTTTAATGCATTTAGCAATGGATCTAAGACAAGTGGATAAGTGAAAAAAATTGGGTGTTTTTGTCTCCACAGTTTACCCAATTTGTTCTTGATTTTTGCCTCCGAATAGATTCTTTGATCTTGTGCTTGCTCTATAATTGATTCAAAATGAGCTTTCTTTTTTCCCACATGTAATTTTTTATTACCAGGTGTATGCCATCATTTTCCAAGTCAACATCAATGCTCTCAAGTTCATTTTCAAACTATTCTATAGCCTTATCTACTAAACCAAACTCAGATTTATTCCAGGCTATTAGTTTAGCTCTTAAAAGCTTAAATTTATGTTGGATGATACTGCCACCAATTTTATGACTAGCCAAATCCGACCACCACCTTTTAATCATATTTAGGAAGCTTGTTTCTTGAAGCTAATAGTTCAAAAAAACAAAAAGGTTTAGGGCCCCAATCTGCACTGGTGAAACTAAGGAGAATCGAACAGTGATCAGATAGGCCTATGGCCAAACAGAATTGCTTAGTGAAATCGAAATAAGAGAGGAACAAGCCATTTACTAAGAATATATCTAATCTACTTCTATAGAGAGAATTTCCCCAAGTAAACTACTTCCCCACAAGAGGTAAATCGATAAGGCCATTTGAATTAACAAATTCGGCAAAAGATTCATCCTTTTTGTTTATATCCGATCTCCACCTCTCCGTGTTACACAAAACAACATTAAAGTCACTAGGGAAAATAGAAGGCAAATTTAATTTGATAAGTGAAGAAATTTGATTCCAGAGAAGAGCTTGGTAATTATCACTAATTGGGGCATAATTAAAGCAGATAAGGCACTCAGTATTAGATAAAAATAAAACTCCTTTTACTACAATCCAACCTTTTCCTTTTATAAATAGGCCTCCCTTGAAGAAATCAGTTCTCCAGGAAATAACAAGACCATCATTATTGCCCTCCGACCCAGTATAAACCCAATCATGACTCAAATTTCCCCAAAGTTATTTAATTATTAAGTTTGAAGGAGATTGCATTTTAGTTTTTTGGATGAGAACCAATCCTATGCTTTTCTTTTTTATCCAGGAACCCCCAGCCTTACACTTAATACTATCATTTAACCCTCTAACATTCCATGTGAGTAATGACATAAGAAATAAATAAGAGAAAACCAAAGAGAAAACTAACCTCCAATATGCAATAGGAACCGCTAGTTTGTGCGGTGAACACTCCTTGTACCAGCCTCATTCCAAGCATCAAGATTAGATTTTTCCATTGCTCTAATTGCATTTGTGGAACTATCCTCTGAACCTTTAATTTTAATGCATATTAGGTCTACAATTTTGAGAGCTCTCTTAGCTTCGAGTAAGAAGATATCTTTTACAGAGGTAAATGAATTGAAATTAAAAAGAGTTGCATTTCTTTTTTGTATACAACCATCAAATATAGATTCGTCTGCAACCAGCCCATTTTGTTTAGATTGATCTTTATTTAAATCCATAGCTTGATATTCACATGACTCCACTAGATTTGAGGTATGTTTATGAGAGAATCTCCCTTTTTTTGCTTTTTTCTTCCTTAGACTCTGTGCAATCTTCTTTGATTCCAAGGGATACAGAGTTTTAACTTTTATGGCCTTCTTTTTTCTTCTTTTTGACCCATCTAAATCCACAAAATTATTCATAATAGAATGGTTGTGGGTATCGAGCTGAGAATCTATTGGATAATGAGGAAAACTTGAGTGGTCCACTTGGTTAATAATAGATGGAGAATCTAGATTGTTGTAAGTCACCAGACCTAAAGGGTTCAATTGGGCACTAAGATTGGGTCAAATTAGTCCAGGTTCAGAATCAGCAAAAGTGGGGAGGGGAGTATTGGCTAGTGAGAAACTCTTAGAATTCTTGTCGACTTCCAGCTGCACAAGAGGTGCCGCCACATCCTCAGAATCTGGGCCCTTTTTTCACGAATTTAAAGCAAAAATGGTTGCTTATCTTACTAGATTGAGAATGCACCGGCGAGCATAGTTATTAAAATCGGATCGGACCGATCAGTTGAACCAATTTAACCGCAAATCGGTAGGCCAACTAGTTGGTTCAACTACTGAAAACCGAATTGTTACAAAATCGGATTGAACCGAAAAATCGAAGAACCGAATTTTTTGCTAAAAAGTGTAAAAAATTATTTTTTTTTGTATATTTTCACCCACCCATATATATATATATATATATATTTTTTTCATTATTTATTTATTTGAAAAAATTAGTATTTTAAATTTTAAGTATATCACTTAATAATTTAATATACTTATTATATTTTTGATTCATTGTAATCATATATATATATATATATATATTTGAAAAAATTAGTATTTTAAATTCTAAATACGTCACTTAATAATTTAATATACTTATTATCTATTTGAATTTATTGTAATTAAATATAATTATACTCATATATGCAAGGTTAATATTTTTTGTGTTTACTTCATTAGTACTCCATCTAAACATGAAATTATTTTCATGATATGATTGTATTTTTATGTTTCTAACATATGATATTCAAAAATTCATAATTAATCACTTATAATAATAAAATTAAAATTATATTTTGCAACTTATTATTAGAATATTTGTGATATATATTTAATGTTTGATGAATATTTTTTAATTTTTATACAATAGTATTTAAAAATTATAATATTTTAAAAATAGAAAAAAAATCCAGTTGAACCCGGTTGAATCGATCAAACCACGAACCTCCAGGCTTGCCGGTTCTTTATCCGATCTGATTTTAATAACATTGCCGGCAAGGAACCTAATGGAAATTTCAATGAGCATGGCGATCTTAGAGAAGAGAGAGAAATAGGGGATAAAACAGGGGCTGGTTTTGAATTGGTAACACTTGGAAAAATCAAACATGGTTCTTCACTAACTCTGATTGGAAAGATTAGACCATCAATTCTTACTTTCATAATGCAATCAAATTTTTCTAGTGTAGATATATTGATAAGCATTCTAGCCAGATCAAACCTCACTTTGCTCCTAGTATTATCATCAAGACATACAAAAGCCACCAAAGATAACAACAATTATGCTGAAGAATTTACTGTTCCATGCATGAAGAGGAACACCTACGTATCTGACCCTGGCAACGTTTTGTATAGATAGCTTTCAATTCCCAAGGCTGGATATACTCAAACCATTCTGATAGCCATTGTGTTCCTTCTTGAAGCATTTTTTGTTTCTCTTCCTTTGAGCATAAAGTTAAGAGCACAAGGTTCCCTCCCATGGGTCTACAAGTACAATTTATGTATCCCTCTTCAATCATTCTATCTTGAATTGAAATGCAATTTATGGGATGATGAAGCCACCCTCCTAAACTCAACTCTAACCGGTCAAGGTCTGTCTTATTGGGACTAAACTGGAAATTAGTTGATCTAGGCGTGTCATTTCTTATGGTGTCTACTCTCATCCTATCATCATTTGTCTTCTTCTAATTTACCACTTTTGCATAGGTTCTTTTGTCTGTAAAACCATGCTTGAAAGCCTCACATTGAGGTCTTGAACTAGTAGCCTCAACAACTTTTTTGGTCTTTATTTTGTTAATTGAGAATTTGGCTAAGTTAATCTTTAGCTTATTGTTTCCCAACCAAGTTCCATCCAAACTGGTGATAAGAGATGAAGCATTACCCATTTTTCTGTATGTGAACAAAACCAAAGTTAGTGCCTCTCTAGCTTTTTCTTTTAGAGATGAACACCCGTTTCACCATCCCAAACCCTAAGAAAATCTTCCTTAATTCGAAATTTGGCCATCCATCAGGTAAGTTATTCCCAAAAATGTTGGTGACATCAGGATCTTTTTTAGAATCATCAACATCAGGTAAGATACTTTTTTGTTTGCACCATTTGTTCAGCAAGATCACCTACAAAAACCATTGCTATACTTATTATATTACAGATTAAATTTTCAAAACCGTTAAAAACCATTCAGATACAATGATACAACAAGAACCTTTTTATCCATTTAAAGAAAAGTTATTTGAATACTCTATAATATATTTGCTTAATTTACTGGTACTCCATAAGAAAAGGTAAAACTCTATGTTATATATGTTGGTATTATACTGATACTCTTTGTATCCATTTAAACTATCTACAATTGTAAATGTATCAATTAAACCAAACTGATACAACATGATTTTTAGTGGCATAATAAGGAAACTAAAGAATTTAGGTCTATATAGAATTTAGATTTTCATCAATTCAAATAGATAATATAAAACCTAACTAAGTTAGCATTTATCTAACATTTCATATGTGTTTTCTAAAATGCAAAAAACTAAGATATATAAAAGCAAAAAAAAATTGCAAAACTAAATTACTAGCCTTTAATTAAAAATAAATCTATATTGTACTTTTAGTTTATTTTCAAATTTATCTGATTTTCCTTTAAAAATTCGAAGAAGAATAGAGTTTTGTATTTTATTTTAATGGAAGTGGGAATATAAAAGATTTCATTGATAAAAAAACTTAAGAAATAAGTTATAGAGAAAGGGTAAAAACAAAATTTTTAGGGAGGCAAAATTGTCTATCTAATATATATATATATATAATTAAAAAATTTTCAAAAAATTAAGGGGGCAATTACCCCCTTTCCTCTTCAAGTGGCATCGCCACTGCTTTCAAATCGGAGAATGTATGATTTTGGAATATGTTTTTATGGGTTTAATAGGAACTTATTGAAGAGGAAAGGCAAATTTGAATTCTAAAGTTGCAAAAGATAGAAACCTCTATGAAGGAAATGGAAAAGTACAATAAAATGGATATACAAGGGCTCGCGTTGCTGTTGGGAATTTGTAAATGGCCATCATGCACTCCAACTCACTGGAATTTCATTGGAACGAACTACTTTTGCATTTCTTTCAACTTTTCTGTCTTGGTATGCTTATTTGTCAAAAGAGATAGAAATATATCAATACATTTTAATATTTAAATGAGAAAGAAGGTTTCAATAATATTGATAACAATATTGATAACAACTTAATCCAGAAATCAACCGATACACACTTATTTCTATTTTAGTTTGTCCCACAATATAATTTTTTTTATTATTTTTAAGATTATAGTTAACATATGAATTGTCTAATTTTCCTTTGTTAATCTTTTTTTTTATTCCAACAACTTAAAAAAAACAACTATCTTAATTTATGTAATATAAATCAATAAAAAACTATATATCAATTGTTGGCATATTAAAAACAATATGGGCAATATTTTATCTAAAAAGTAATTAAAAAATTCTCAGTTCATCTATATTTAAAAAGAAATAAACTTATATTTGTGGGACAACGAGTATAGTACTGATAACAACCGGACTATTAGACCGATTTAACAGTCTGACATAAACCGAACGCCTGGTCCAAAGAGGGCCCGACGAGCCAACCAAAGGCCGAGCCATAGCTCGACAATAGGCTGGTCCCGAGAACAACTCCACCACGTGGAATAGACAATCACCACTAACCCATGTTTCCTCGCAAATCATCGCTACTGGGTTAATGCCTAGGAAAAAAGGGAAACTCCTCCCATTAACTCCTAGAAATGCGGTAACCCCACACATAAAAGGAGTAAAAACGAGTATGAAAATGTTACTTAATTTTCTTTCACTTAAGAAATCTTATTCTCTGACCCAAAATCTCTAATTTGACCGTCAGAGGCTCCCTTATCGGAAATCCACCGGTCTATCGTTTGTTGTTGTAAGTGTTCGCAGTCGCAAGGAGCTTGCTGTACATTTCACTTGTCATCATTTGGTGCAGTGAGCGTAGAACATGGACCTTTTCCCAGATCTCAACCCAAACACTTCCCAGCTAGAAAACCAAACGTCCAACCCCACCCCGCCAAGAATGCTACAATTCCTCCCTCAACCCAACGACCCTGTCTCCGCTTCCCCGATCATGACAATTCTAAACATTACTCCTAGCATTATCCCGCAAACGGCCCAATCCCTCATCGCCACGCAATCAACAATCGTAGCATAGGCTCAGCCCCAGCCCTTACCCCCACAAAACACCAATGTGCCTCACCCTTCTCAGCCTCCTGCTCGGGAAAACTTCTCCACAGCATTACCCTAAAATCCCAACTCCACTATCACCCTAACTATTGAACAATTCAACCGCCTCTTGGATAACAAAATCCAAAGGCAGCAAAACCGAACTACCCTTCAATACCAAGGCAGTTTTTGATCACCCTTCTCTCGAGAAATATTAGCTGCTCCATTTCCCAATATTCGCCTTCCTCACCTCAAAACCTACAGTGAAAACACCGATCCCCGAGCTCATATCGACCAGTTCCAGCACACTATGCTGGTCCTCACAGCTGACGACTCCGCCTTGTGCAAGATTTTCCCCCAAACCTTGGTAGACTCAACCCAAATCTGGTTCTGGAACCTGCCATCACATTGCATTCAGAACTTCGAATAGTTCAGTGACATGTTCGTCGCCAAGTTCGTGGCCACAATTGGCCCGAACAAGGTGTCCACTGATCTGAACCTGGTACAAGAAGAAAAGGGTGAATCACTATGCGTCTATGTGGAAAAGTTCAACGATGTGACCATGGACATGCAGAATCTGAACTTGGAGGTCGCCATTGATGCCCTAATTTGAAACACGAGGTGTCAGAATTTCAATGACTCCCTAAGCAAGAAACCCCCGAATGACTTTACCAAGCTAATGTCTCGAGCACATAAGTACATCCGCATGGATGAGGCTCGATATCTCTGCCATGCCTCCCATAGATCATGGGCATAAAAGAAGGAGGGGGGAGATAGTGTAAGATTCGCTCGGGAAGGAGGAAATTCCAGCAAGGCCGACCAAAAGAAGTACCGAGGAGGCAACTGGACTAACAGTTCATATACAATAACCACTTCCTGCCCCGATAACAAAAAAGACGAAAGATTCATGCCCCTAACGGCATCTCGGGAACAGATTTTAGCTTGGTTAAAGCAGAACGGACAGGTTAATTGGCCAAAACCCATGAGGGAAGATCCAAACAGAGATCAGAACCTCTATTGTGCTTTTCATAGAGACAAAGGCCATGAGATAGAAGAGTGCAGGCAACTAAAGTGGGAAATCGAGCACCTAGTTCAGAAAGGAACCCTTGCTCGTTTCACCAAGCAAGACGAGAGAGGGAAAAGACAGAGGTCGCCATCTCCTCAATCGAACAGGAACAGAACCAATGGCGAAAGGCAAACACCTGCTGGAGTCATACATATGATTGTCGGAGGTGAGCAACGAGACCATTCCCAGAAGAGGAAGTCCAAAGAGGTCATGTCCGTCTGGCGGGGGACAAGCTCGACCACAAATATGATCCAATTTACAGCGGTCGATGGTGCACATGTTCAGCACCCACACATGGATGCCCTAGTTTTAAAGCAATCATTCAAGACTTTCTGGTCCAGCGAATATTGATCGACACGGGGAGTGCAGTCAACCTCATAATAGCTCAAGCATACAGAGCATTGGGGATGTCAGACCACAGGCTCGAGGAAGTCAATGTCCCCTTATTGGTTTATCCGGAGTGCCTATTCAGGTAGAAGGGCTAGTAAATCTACCCATACAGCTCGAAGACGATGCGGTGGTTTGTACTTGCCGGGTAGATTTTATGGTGGTTGATATTCCGCTATCTTACAATATAATATTCAACCGACCCCTACTGTCCGAAGTGGATGCCTGTGTCTCCGTGAAAAACTTGGTGCTTAAGATCCCCACAGACGATGGAGTGGCCATTTTGAGAGGAAATCAAAAAACGGCTTAGGAGACGTACTTAACCACACTCAGAGGGGCCAATCAAAGCCTGCCCCTTAAAGCAATGGATGTACTAGAGAAAGAGGAACAAAGGGTGGAGCCAACACAAGTACTGCAGGTAGTCGAACTAGAGCCAGGAAAGAAGGTTCAGATCTCTGCGGGAAAGATAGGGCGGAGAAAGAAGCTCTACTCTCAACCCTCAGGGAGTTCGTAGATGTTTTTGCTTGGGGAACCTCGAACATCCAGGGGGTCAAAAAAAACTTAGCAATTCACTCGCTGAATGTTTGGCCAGAATGCAAGCCAGTAAAACAAAAGAAGAGGAATCATACCCCCGAGAGACAGTTGGCCATCGAGCAAGAGACAGCGACTTTGCTTGAAAGTGGTTTCATCAGGGAGATATTCTATCCGGACTGGCTGGCAAATGTGGTTTTTGTCCGAAAAAGCAGCGACAGGTGAAGGATCTGTGTTGATTTCACCAATCTAAACAAAGCATGCCCGAAAGATTGCTATCCACTGCCAAACATAGACACACTTGTGGACTCAACAGCAGGGTTTGAAGAGTACGCCTTCCTCGATGCCTCGGCGGGCTACCATCAGATCACGATGGCCCGCTCAGATGAAGAGAAAATGGCATTCATCACTCATAGAGGAACCTACTGTTATCGGGTCAAGCCCTTCGGATTGAAGAATGCAGGGGCCACCTACCAAAGGCTGATGAATAAGGTATTCGTCGATCAGTTGGGGAGAAACATGGAGATTTATGTGGATGACATGATCATCAAGAGCCGAGCCTCGACAGACATGTGCACTGAGCTAAAGGAGACCTTCCAAAGGCTTCAGAAATCAGGCTTGAAGCTCAACCCTGAGAAGTGTGCCTTTAGGGTCCAATCTGGGAAATTTCTAGGCTTTATGATATCAAAGCGAGGGATCGAAGCAAATCCGGAGAAGATCAAGGCGATCATGACCATGGACCCGCCTAGAACAGTTCAGGAAGTACAAAGGTTGAATGGAAGGATAACAGCTTTGGGCAGGTTCATATCATGCTCGGCTAAACGATGTTTGCCTTTCTACCGAGCAATCAGGAACCTCAAGAACTTTGCCTGGACGGAAGAATGCCAACAAGCATTTCAAGCTTTAAAGTAGTTCCTTTCAACCCCACCACTGCTCAGCAGGCCATTAGCTGGGGAAGTTTTATACCTCTACTTGGTTGTCTTAACTAGTGCAGTAGGTTCGGTGCTGGTTCGATAAGAGGATGGCCAATAGTTCCCTATTTACTACACTAACAAAGTACTTCGGGGGAATGAACTTAATTACCCCATCTTAGAGCAGCTGGCCCTTGCATTCATTACAACAAAAATCAAGCTCCAACCGTACTTTCAGGCGCACACAATTTTGGTGCGTACAAACACAAACCTGCGAAAGGTGTTACAAAGGCAAAAATATTTGTGCAGATTGACAGAATGGACCGCCCTTCTGGGAGAATTTGATGTTCGGTATGAGCCACGAACATTCATGAAAGCACAGGTGTTGGAAGACTTCGTAGCTGAGTTACATGAACCAGCTCTCGAACCAGAGAAAGTATAGTGGAAGCTGTATGTTGATGGGGCCTTGAGTTCAGAAGGAGCAAGGATCGAAGTAATTTTGGGGAGTCCATTGATAATCCAGATCCGAGCCATGGTGCGCCTAACCTTTCCAGCCTCCAATAATATGGCAGAATATGAAGCCCTATGTTACGGGCTGCAGTTGGCAACAGAAGTAAAGCCGGACAATTTAGAGATATTCTCAGATTCCCAATTGGTGTTCAGTCAGCTAAAAGGAAATTTCGAAGCTAAAGATCATTCAATGATCCGCTATAAAGAGCTGACCTCTACCCTATTAGCCAGGCTCGAGGAAAGAAGGGGAGCTTGGTCCATCACTCAGATACCCCAGTCGGAGAACGCGGAGGTAGATACTCTGGCAAAGAAAGCTAGTCTCAACAGCCCAGTTGACAATGCAAACATCATTTCCATCATCATCTCACGCTCCACCTATGAGACCTATCAGGTTCAAGTTCAGGAGCTAATGGAAGGTTGGCGCTTACCTATTTATCAATACTTGATGTCAGGAACTCTGCCAGAGGAACGAGCCTAAGCCCATAAAATAGTTCGCAAGTCGAGCTTATATGCCATGATGGATGACAAGCTGTACAGGAGATCTTTCTCCAACCCGTGGTCTTTATGTGTAAGCAGGGAAGAAGGGGATTACATCCTCAGAGAAATTTATAAGGGCATCTGCAGAGCCCATGAAGGCGCACAAGCCATAGCCCGAAAAGCTCTCTTACAGGGGTATTACTGGGTGACCATGAAGGCTGATGTGAAGGCTCTAGTGGAAAAATGTGACAAGTGCTAAAGGTTTTGCAAACATTCCACACCAGAGCTCGGCAAAGCAGAAATCGATCCACAGCCCATGGCCTTTCGCCTAGTGGGGTATTGACATACTGGGCCCTTTCCCTCGAGCAAAAGGACATAGACGGTTCTTGGTGGTAGCGGTGGATCACTTTACCAAATGGGTGGAAGCAGAGCCACTTTCAACCATTACACCAGCGAAAAACGTACTCAAGTTCCTGAATAAGAACATCATAATAAGGTTCGGTATCCCCCACTCAATTATATCTGACAATGGCAAACAGTTTAATTGTCAGGCTTTCAAGAACTTCTGCTCGGAGCTGAAAATCCAGTTGAACTTCACCTCAGTTTACCATCCGCAATCCAACGGAATGACCGAAGTGACAAACAGAACTATCTTATCCGGACTCAAGAGATGACTTGAAGACGCCAAAGGCTTGTGGGCCGAAGAGCTTAACAATGTGTTATGGGCCTACCGAACATCGCCTCAGTCAGCAACAGGGTTAACACCCTTCGTGCTCATATACGATACTGAAGCAGTCATTCCCTATGAGATAGGGGTGCGAGGTGTCCGAGCATCTTCCCCCAATGCAGAGAACAGCACCGGTCTAATGTATAATTTAGATCCACTCGAAGAAAGGAGGGAGTTCGCCCAGATACGTTCCGAGGCATACAAGCAGCGCATGGCGGCTTACCACGACCGTAGGATCAGGCCGAGATCCTTTCGAGTCGGGCAAATGGTACTGAAAAAAGTGGTGTCTGCTCAAACATCGGTAGGGGTAGGCATGGTGGATCCCAACTGGGAAGGGCCATACATAGTCCGGGAAGTAAGTCAGAATGGAGCATACAGGCTAGAAGATGTCGCGGGCAAATGACTCCCGCACTCCTAGAACGGACTCAACCTCAAACTATACTATCAGTAGCACAACACTCATCGCGCCATACCTTGCATTGGTTCTCATTTCACGATCTTTAATTTTTTGTTCGTCATTTTCATTGTTTCTTCATTTCTATTGCAAGTGATTGTCATGATGTTTTGGCCTCAACGCAAGTCCGATAGATGTTTCTGCCTGCCGGACACAAGATTAATGAACAACTTACTCTGTACAAAATACTTGACAAATTTATAGCAGGATATGTTCGCAAGCTTGGCATCTTCACCACTATTGCCCTATTATTAAAGGAAGTTCGGCACCTATCGCCGCTAAACTTCTGAATTGCAAGGCTAAATATGCCAACGGTTAAGAGGCTCAGTATTTTTGCCAAAAATGCCCTATCAATAAATTAAGTTCGGCACCTTACGCCGCCAAACTTAGTAACTGGTAAGTCCGCCTATGGCTATGGACAAGGGGCTCGGTACCTTCGCCAAAATCGCCCTATCGCTAAAGTAAGTTTGGCACTATACACCGTTAAACTCACTAACAAGGCTAAGTATGCCTACGGTTAAAAGGCTCGGTAACTTTGCCAAAATTGCCTTATCATTAAAGTAAGTTCGGCACTATACACCACTAAACTTATTAACAAGGCTAAGTATGCCTATGGTTAAATGGCTCGGCATCTCCACCAAGATAGTCTAATCATTAAATTAAGTTCGGCACCGTTCGTCGCAAAACTTAACTTGCAAAACCAATTACACTTAAGGAAGGGGCTCAGAATCATCGCCTTAAAAGGCCGAACCTTTAATGATTCCCAGCCAATCCCTCTAAGTACGCTGATTACACGACTTTAAGGTGAATTTCACTTCGGCATTCCAAATCCCTTACACCGAAGCTTCGGACATAAGATACGCGTTGTAACGCACTCATTATTTAAATAGCTCTTTTACCGGGCAGTTTCTTTATTAACTTAATTAAGCACGGTTCGACGATCATAGGCTATACCGGGAAGACCGGGATAAGAGACTATTTTGCATGTATCATAAATATTAGGAAAGCTAGCACGAATCATAAATTGAAACACAATAGGAAAAGAAGGTGTTCGGATTTTCATTAAAGGGAAAAAGTTGTTACACGGAGTCAGTCCTCATTTGGATACACATCATCCAGAAAGGACAGATCAAGTTTGGGATATTTCTGTCACACCCTTCTTGGAACAGTTCTTTCCGATACAAAACTTAGCCAAAAAACGATAAATTTTTTTTTCACTGAACAATTCGAAAATACCTAAAATTCCTTTTCATTAATTCCAAAATCATATAACAATCTTATAAACAGTTAAACATAAATGAAAATAGTTTCATGACAAAATCTTACATCAGATATTAAACCATCACTAACATAAATATAACCAAATCACAGTTCAGTCTTTTACCTTAATAGTCTTAGTATATACATGCCAAAAGCTTACATCAAACTAATACAAAAATATTCTCTTCCGATCTGAATCTACCGTGTACTGATGCTCCCAAAATACTTTCGAACCTGCACGCAGTAAACACTACGTGCTGAGCACTAAATATGCCCAATGGTGACTACAAATCCAAGAATTTCCTAGAATAAAGTATAATTACATAATTTATGCTACTATTATTCTTGTTTCAATTAACATTACCTTTTACAACGGTTAACATTATTTACGTTACTAACTCGTATTTTGATAATCATTACTCTTTTGTTTCCAAACTTTCAACTTTACTTTACAATATCTTTTTAGGTGGATTGATATCGGATTTACTTTTGCCTTTACGTTAATCTTTACTATAACTTTTACTTTTTCCTTATTGCATAATTCTATGCCTTTATATCGTTTTACTTTTCATTTAACTTCTCTTTCAGAAAAACGTTACCTAAGCATTAAATTTTACTTCATGTTAATATCATCACTTTTAACTGTAAGCAGGAAAATTAATATTATTTTTCAGACTTGTCATTATTTTTACAGTAGTACTTGGTACAAGAAATACCAATTAATTAAATTTATCTTTGTCACGACAAACAAAATACACTTTTAAATCCTTATAAAAGGTTAACTAAACATTGATTTAATATTTTATTCTTATAAAACCTTTCTTTTTCTCTGTCTTATTAATTATACTTTTCAGAGATCTTTACAGATCAATTTCAACTTTGTATTTTCTTTCAAACGAATCATTTTTCGTTATAACTTTTTATATTCAATTCAATTAAACAATACTTATTTATTTATTTTGATGTGCCCCTAGTGCAATACAACAGGTTTCTCACAAAGGATACTCGGGACTGAACCCGAAGGTCCCACTAAATAGATAGAGAAATGATCTCGAAAGATCAAGTCTCACAGAGCAGAAATAGATACATTTTCACTTTCACTGAAGCTGTGGAGATCAATGATCCCGCCCATAGCTAAGCAAGTCGCCATGACTTGCACCGTGGTATAAAGGTGTCCCTATGGCTAGCCAATTATATCCAAAACAAGAATCATAATACCTGTCTATGCTAAGGGCAAACATAATCAATCATATTTGTAAACATTTTTGAACATTTAAAAATCTTTAATTTCTTTTTTTTATTCATTTGTACATTATTTTCTGATCGAATACACTCTTTTAGTACTTTTGACTTTTCAATAACTTTTGTCTTTTCTTTCACTTTATCTTTTCAAGTCACCATTGTGAATTATTCTTTAATAATTCACTCAAACACCTGGGCCTTTCAGTCTTTTATACAAATTATGAATTATGACATTATAATTCAAAATTCTCTTTTATTCTTTTTTTTATATAATTCTTTACGAATTATTATAAAATAACTCAAGTGCCAACTTTTTTTTCCTTCTCTTTTACTGTCCAAATTTTTCAATTATTCATTATGCCAACTTATTATTCGTTGGCAAAGTATCTTATAATTATTCACTCTTTTAATACTTTTTATTAACTAATTTATTTTGATAAATTAGTCACGCCTTTATTTTACTACTTTTACGTAATTAGAAATTCTATTAATATAATTCATTATTTAATACCTCGAAAATACATAATTTGACTTTTCTATAGGATTATTCATTTCAAATACATAATTACAATTTTGCCATTATAATCATTTATTTTCATTTTTTTATTATACAATTTCTTTCATTATTCATCATTTATTCTTTATTTTACAATTTTTGGGTAAAATTGCATTTTAGTCCCTATACCATGGAAACTTTATCTTTTGACACTGTTAGGTTTCCAAAATTATCATTCTGCCCTTATAACTATTTCTTACTTATTTCTTACTCATTAATTACCCATTTTGGTAAAATTATCATTTTGCCCCAAAACTTTTATTTTCTTTCATTTAAATCCTTTTTCCATTTTAAACTTCATTTTTATCTTTATTTTCACTTACCTATCAATTTATTTCCATCATTTTCACTCAGTTATGAATTATTTACCAATAATTCATTATTATAGTTATTTTTATGACTTAATATTTATTTCGAAAAATTTTCTTGGTTGACTTTTTTATTCTTTTCATTGACATTAATTTAATTTCATACTAATTCATCAATTTAGTCATTTTTATACAATTATGCATTGAAAATTCAATTATTTTCATTGTACATATTCACATAAAAATTTCAATAAAATTCCAATAATTTCAATAAATTCCAACAAAATTTATTTACACTATTTATTATCTAGCATCATTTCTCATTAAATTAATCAATTATTTCTCATTATTTCACAATTTTTACTATAGACATAACCAATACATAGGCTTTAAAATTTCAAAATAAATTCCAATAATTCATTAAAAATCCAAAGGCACCAATTATTATTTCTATATTCAATTTAGACTATCATATATTATTTGAATGCAAAATTTTACATGATTCTTTTAGTGCATAATTCGGCCACCACTACCATGTCACCCCTAAAAATTTTCTTTCTCTCATTTTTACTTTCCATTTATCTTTTCTCTAGTTTAATTACAATAATCCTATCATAATTACATTCAATTAACAATGTTACATATTTTTACCTTAATTACATAATTAAGAAAAATTCATATTAATAGGAAAACTAAAGATTTTGTAGTCACTTACCTCTTTTCATGCTTTACCTTTTTAAGGCTTCCTTTTTCATGTCTTAAATCAAAGAAATCCTCAATTACCATGAAAAAACCATGGGAGCCGAAATCTTCATCAAGAAAATACTATGATATCAACCTTTTTAGCTCAATTTAATCACAAAAAATGGATCCTAGGCACCTAAAACTACTTATAGGTACCCTTAAACAAATTTAAACTTGAAAATCCCCTTACCTCATTTTGACCCCTAAACATTTTCCTCTTAATTTCTATTGCTTTCTTCCTTCAAATCAAAGGCTTGAGGCTTGATTAATCATTTAGAGGGATGAAACTTCATCTTTTATGTTGAAGTTTAGGGGAGATTTAGAGTGAAAGAAGAAGAATCAAAAGAGAGAAAATGAGGGGGCCTTGGTTCGGCCACCAAAGGAGGAGAAGATAGAGCTAGTGAAATCTGGAAAATTCTCTAGATTTTTGCCCTTATATATGCCTCCTATTGGACCCAAAAGTGGGCTTGATCAATGGGCCTTGCCACTTAAATATTAAGGCCCATTTAGGCCTTTCTGAAGTCCAATCCAATTTATTTCTCTTTCTTACTTTAAATTACTTCAATTTTGATTCCATCATTCTTAAAACATCAAAAATAGGTAGTACATAAATTTTTGGCTCAATCGGAGTCCGTTATCGATTCTGATTCAAACTTATCATTCCGATTTGACAACTGCCGATATCACAAAAAATTTCATTATCATCATCAAAATATTCTACATAAAAATTCATGTAGGCATGCCAAATTTGGCAATATTCGAAGGTTGTTTACTATTTTTAATTATTTATGCAAAATCAAGTTCCATTCTTTACCAGAAAAATTAACTCGCTACATTTTTCGTAATTTTTGACCTTTGAGGCCCATTTGACCTCAATTCACTTCAAATTTCAACCTCGGACTCACCATGACCAATACTTTCTGATGGTTCAATAAAATATTTTTGACTTTTGGGTGTCCTTTCGGGCCCGAAAAGTACTATTCATCATCGGGAAGCACTGTTCACGGCTGACCTGGTGTTGAGGCTGTTACAATTTTCCCTTTACAATAGAAGAAATTTTGACGCTAAACGCCATACACTTATCAGCTAGGACCTCGACGTCTTTTTCCTCCTGAGCTTCCTCCCTCTTCTCCCACTCAGCCTCCTTTTCCTTATAGCGAGCGATCTCATGCCAGTATGAGCGGAGCTGACTCTTTCTCCCTAGCCAAAACGGCCTCCAGCTCGGCTACCTTCGATGCAGCCTCCTCAACCTGCTTTGGGCCTTGCGAGCTTTCTCCTCGGCCTGCTCTTGGACCCTACGAGCCCTCTCCTCGACTTCGCCCATCCTTGATCGTATAACATCGGCGTTGGAGTCAGTTCGTCGATGCTTCACGATGAGATCTTTCATCTTCACTATAGTCGCGCCGACCAGTTGGGATCCCTACAAAACACAAAATGCGTAAGGGTATGTTCAAGAAACGAACATTAAAAACAAGTCCAAACCACTCACCTTGAGCTGATGCCTCTTCATCCGCTCAGCCAAATGTTCGACACTCAGAGCGGTGAGGGGAGCGACCTCTTCGGCAAGCAGGAAGCTACGTGCATAAAGGTGCTGAAGTCAGGGGTACTGGGAATAGTATTTGTCCCCCATAGCCTCCCAAAATTTGTGGAGTTCGCTGATTATAGTCCGGAGGTCTTTTGGCTCCCTATCACCCAGGCCACGGAGCTCGGATGGTGCAGCAACCTCGGCCTCGACAACTGGAGTCCCGTAAGCCTTAACAGTTGGAGTCCCCAATGCCTCTTCGACGATCGTCACTGGCTGAGCTGCGGGAGAAGGGTTCGCCCCCACCTCCTCCACTACGAGAGGAAGTGCTCGGGAAAACCTTCGGCGAGCTTCTGCCTCTTCGCCCTCATAATCTCCGTAGGCCTGCTCATCCTCCTCATAGCTGCAAACAGAAAACAAATTAAAAAAAATGCATCAGTATCATGAAAGAAGGAAGCACCGAATTTTACCTTTTCTTCGACGAGGAACCAATTCCGAACCGTAAGGATCCAATAAATTCTTCATCTCCCACTTGTCCCGGGCCGGGCCAGTTCCCTTAAGCGAAATAAAATTAACTCCTCTTCATCGGAGAGCTACAAGTTCTCGTTGTTACGATTTTATGTATCTCTCCCCTACATTGTACGTACTTGGAAGTCGATTTGCACTCTCTTCACTAAAAAGAACCGATCCTTCCACTTCTTTAAAGGACTCCGGATTCCCAGTAGATACCCCATAACCCCGATCTAGCTTGTATGTAATTGTGGTCCTCGGTACCAGCTCGGAGACCGACCACATGGGTTGCTCGAAACAAATTCAATGTAAGCTCTATGCCTTGTTCCACAGCCCAAATCTGAAGAGCGAAAAGGGTCCGCCAAGCATTGGGGGGTGGAGTTGCCCAATATCCATATCAAAATATCTCAGCACGCTTACCTCGAAGCTCGTCAAAGAGAGGCGGACGCCGGCCCCCAGCTGCACCTTGTTAATGGTTGCCTTCCTCTTGTTAGCGAATTTCGTATTCTCCCTTATAAGGTGCTGGGTCTACTGGCAAAAATAGTCCAGCTCTGAAGTTAGTTGGGCAAGGAGAGAACTGAGCTCCTCCTCTTTAACTATCAAACTTATGCTTCCCACTCCAGGCAGTCGGCGAGGAGCCTTCTTCTTGGACGATGTAGCAGTCCGGCTTAAATCTACAGGCTGAACTCCCTCACTCAAAAAAGAGCACCTACTCATGCTCGGGACACTACCACTAGGAGCATCCCCATTGGCCCCGACTCCTTCACTTGAAGATCTCTCCGAACTCATGACGAAAGAGCTAACACGAAATACAAAGAATGAAGATAGGGGGATGAGGGACAAACCTAGTGAAAATGGACAAAAGATTGCGAAAAGAAGACGACGACTTCGAAGCTCCAAGACAACAAGCGCTGAAGAGGAAAACAAAAACGGAGTGAAATGAGCAAAAACGAAAATAAAGAGATGGAAAGGAGGTTTATATAGGAGGTTACGATAAAATCCGGACCATACATGTGGTGGTTAATCTGCACTTGGAAGAGCGCATTTAAAGCAGCATACCCCGATCGAGGCGCTCCTAGATGTTACACAGCGGCAAAATAGCCGTTACGAATAGTTAAGTAACCGTTACTCCTGGTAAAATAGGGAGCTATAAGTGTTCCCTAATAAATGCACACGTGGGAAGTAACGTCACCTTGTCATAGCCGTATGGCAGGGTGACCCTGGGTATAGGCCCCCCCAACACCTGAGCAAGTATGCCGACCTTTGGCGCCGAACTTCGAATCAAAGTTCGGTAAACACTAAGGCTCAAGTTGCTGCAACCAGCCTCTTTGGCGATCGTCCACTGGCTGAGCCGCGGGGAGGAGGGTTCGCCTCCACCTCCTCCACAACGAGAGGCGTGTTCAGAGAACCTTCGGCGAGCCTTCTGTCTCTTCGGCCTCATAACTCCACAGGCCTGCTCATCCTCCTCATAGCTGCAAACATAAAATAAATTAAAAAAAAATACATCAGTATCATGAAAGAAGGAAGCACTGAATTTTACCTTTTCTTCGACGAGGAACCAATTTCGAACCGTAAGGATCCAATAAATTCTTCATCTCTCACTTGTCCGGGGCCAGTTCCCTTAACCGAGATAAAATTAACTCCTCTTCATCGGAGAGCTACAAGTTCTCGTCGTTACGGTTTGTGTATCTCCCCACGTTGTACGTACTTGGAAGTCGGCTCGCACTCTCTCTACTAGAAAGAATTGATCCTTTCACTTCTTTAAGGATTCCGGATTCCCAGTAGACACCCCATTAATAATTACCCGACCGAGCTTGTATGTAATTGTGGTCCTCGGTACCAGCTCGGAGACCGACCATATGGGTTGCTCGAAACAAATTCAATGTAAGCTCTATGCCTTGTTCCACAGCCAAAATCTAAAAAGCGAAAAGGATTCACCAGAGCGGTTGGGGTGGGAGTTGCCCAATAGCCATATCAAAATATCTTAGCACGCTTACCTCGAAGCTCATCAAAGAGAGGCGGACGCCGGCCTCCAGCTGCACCTCGTAAATGGCTGTCTTCCTCTTGTTAGCGAATTTCGTATTCGCCCTTTGTGAGGTGCTGGGTCTACTGGCAAAATAGTTCGACTCTGAAGTTAGTTGGGCAAGGAGAGAATCGAGCTCCTCCTCTTTAACTGTCGAACTTATGCTTTCCACTCCAGGCAGTCGGCGAGGAGCCTTCTTCTTGGACGATGTAGCAGTCCAGCTTAAATCGACAGGCTAAACTCGCTCACTCGAAGAAGAGCACCTACTCACGCCCGAGACACTACCACTAGGAGCATCCCCACTGGCCCCGACTCCTTCACTTGAAGATCTCTCCGAACTCATGACGAAAGAGCTAACACGAAATACAAAGAATGAAGAAGGGGGATGAGGGACAAACCTGGTGAAATGGACGAAAGATTGCGAAAAGAAGACAATGACTTCGAAGCTCCAAGACAACAAGTGCTGAAGAGAAAACAAAAACGGAGTGAAATGAGCGAAAAACGAAAATGAAGAGATGGAGAGGAGGTTTATATAGGAGGTTACGATAAATTCAAACCATACACGTGGTGGCTGATTTGCACTTGGGAGAGCGCATTTAAAGCAGCACACCCTCGATCGAGGCACTCCTAGCCGTTACACATGGCAAAATAGCCGTTACGAACAATTAAGTAATCGGTTACTCCCGGTAAAATAGGGAGCTATAAGTGTTCCCCAATAAATGCACGCGTGGGAAGTAACGTCACCTTGTCATGGCACGTATGGCAGGGTGACCCTGGGTATAGGCCCCCCCAACACCTGAGCAAGTATGTCGACCCTTTGGCGGCCGACTTCGAATCATAGTTCGGTAAACACTAAGGCCTCAAGTTGCCGCAACCAGCTCATTTGGCCCAGTTGCCACGAGCTCAGATCCGACATTACTAAGTGAACTTGTTTGGTGATTATCCGCCAGTTGCAGACATAAATGTCTCCCACTAGGGGGAACTTATGATAACAACCAGACTATTAAACTGGTTTAACAGTTTGACATAAATCGAACACCTGGCCCAAAGAGGGTCCGACGAACCGACTAAAGGCCGAGCCATAGCTCAGCAACAGGTTAGTCCCGATAACAACTTCACCACGTAAAACAGATAATCGCCACTAACCCATGTTCCCTCGCAAATCGCCGCTACTAGGTTAGTGGCCGGAAAAAATGAAAAACTCATCCCATTAACTTCTAGAAATGCGGTAACCTCACCCATAAAAGGAGTATAAATAGGTATGAAAAGGTTACTTAATTTTTTTTCACTTAAAAACTCTTATTCTCTGATTCAAAATCTCTAACTTGATCATCGGAGGTTTTCTTATCGAAAACCTACCGATCTATCATTTGTTGTTGCAGGTGTTCACAATCGCAAGGAGCTTGTTGTATATTTCACTTGTCATTGAATACTTAAAAATTTACTCATTTGCAATTTAATAAATTATAATCCGCTTTTTATGACCCATTTGTGACGTCTAAATTTGATAGCAAAAATAAGAAAAAAAGTACGTGAACTGTTTTGTTTTGCCAAGTATGTATAGCAAGTTGTTTGTCAATAACTGCAATCTAAACGCAGCAGTTAAACTTGGAAATCCCCGCAAATCCAGCCGGAAATAAATTCAGTATCCAGCGCATTAATAATTCTAGAAGTTATTCTACTTATCAGTACTAGCTATCACTACTATGAATCCTTAAGCTATCATATACCATCGCCATTAACAACCACTTATCAGTACTAGCTATCACTACTATGAATCCATACTTATCATATACCATCGCGCTTATCATACCAGTGCATCTAATATCGTCTCGCCCGCGGTATTTAATTTGTCTGATGCCTCTCTCATCCTTCCAAATCCCTAACCTCTCTCTCTGTATAAATACCTACCTGAAGTGTTAAAAGAGAAAGAGCCAGAGAGAGAAAGTAGACGAAGAAGAAGAAGAAGCAGAAGTAGAGAGAGAAAGGAAGAAGGAAATAAAAGAGGAACGACGACTATTAACGGCCTCGCGTTCTCTTCGTTTTTTCCTCAAATTCTCCGATCTGTGCACAGGTACCCTATCGATTTCTTATCATTCTCTGCGATTTTTGTTTAGTTTTATTTTGGTTCTTGAAGAACTGTTTATTTTCTATTTATGCATTTAATTTTGGTTTTTGTTTGGTTGGAGATATGATTTCTTTGGGGATTTTGAGTTCGTTATATTGAAGTATTGATCTGTGGGGGCTTTTTAGATCTTTGATTGGCTGTTGTTTGATTTTGTGCAGATAATAGAGGAAAAGGGGAAGAAAATAGATCATGTCTTCTCTTAGCAGAGAGCTTGTGTTCCTCATACTTCAGTTTCTCGACGAGGAGAAATATAAACAGACTGTTCACAAGTAGGCTTATGGTTATTTGAGCTATTATTGTTTCCCATTTATTGTCATTGTGTGTTATGGTGTTTTGTTGGAATTTAGTCAAATTTCTTGTGCTTAAAGCGCTTTGTTTTTGGTTTAATTGCCGCTGTGGAGGTTGGAGCAAGAGTCAGGTTTCTTCTTCAACATGAGGTATTTTGAGGATATGGTGACAAATGGCGAGTGGGATGAGGTAGAGAAGTACTTGTCAGGGTTCACGAAGGTTGACGATAACAGATACTCCATGAAGATTTTCTTTGAAATTCGGAAGCAGAAGTACCTTGAAGCTTTAGACAAGTGGGTGCTTTTAAAGCTCATTTGAATTGAATTGTTATGCTGTTATGGGAACTGTAACACTGATAAGTTTGTAATTGAACCAATGTATGAAGTTTTTCCTCTGTATTTAAAAACTGAAAACTAAATTGTAGGCGGGATCGTGCTAAAGCGGTGGAGATTTTAGTGAAGGACTTGAAAGTGTTTGCGGCATTCAATGAAGACCTTTTTAAAGAAATTACACAACTACTGACGTTGGAGAACTTTAGGTAACTTTTGGCACTCGGTTTGTGCTTGTTTTTATATTTTATATAGTTATGACGTTCAAATTATGTATGTGATACGTTGTTTTGTTGGTAGGACCTTATTTGTTTTATATTAATTGTAGAGATAATGAACAGCTATCTAAATATGGAGATACCAAGTCTGCTAGAGGTATTATGCTTGCTGAACTCAAAAAGCTGATAGAGGCTAACCCTCTCTTCCGTGATAAGCTTCAGTTTCCAACATTGAAGAACTCTAGATTGCGGACGCTTATTAATCAGAGGTTCTTGTCTTTTATGAGTGGTTGGATTGTATTATTTATTTTAACTCAAGATTTTTTTTTCCTTTAGTCATATATTTTGCTTACTTTTATTTTTTATTTTTTGTCATCAATCTATTGCAGCTTGAATTGGCAACATCAACTTTGTAAGAATCCAAGGCCTAATCCAGATATAAAGACCTTATTTGTGGATCACACCTGTGCACAACCGAATGGGGCACGGGCCCCATCCCCTGTCACTAATCCCTTAATGGGTGCTCTGCCTAAGGCAGCTGGTTTTCCGCCACTGAGTGCACATGGCGTAAGTGCAAGAAGCATGAAGCTGTTAGTCTACTTTCTGGGCATAACTGCCAGTTTACTTCTTCTGAATTTCTAGCTCATTGACTCAGAATATGTATCTTACAGCCATTTCAGCCTGCACCTGCTGCTCTTCCGACATCTCTTGCTGGATGGATGGCAAATCCGTCTCCTGTTCCTCATCCATCAGCATCTGCTGGTCCAATTGGTTTGTCAGCCCCTAACAGTGCAGGTAGAGAATAAAAAAGTCCTCTTGAATCAACCGTTTTTCATCTATTTTAATGAGTTGCTGTCAGCCCTATGTGGAAACAAGTCTACTGATAATTGAAACTTGGGTGAATATACTAGAGAGATATCTTGATTGACACATTTATTGAGAAAATGAGCAAAAAGGGAAGGAAATGAGGTAATAGGCATTGAAAATTAGTAAGAGGAATTATAGTTTGTGATTATTCAAAGAACTGGAAAACTAAAATGCTGAATCCTTGTTAGATTTGTTCGGGATGGTCAAAGCAGTCTCTTCTTATCTACCTAAAGTTTTAATTTCTTAATGGTTCTTATTTTCTTGTATCATGGAAAGAGAATACACTTTTGATTGCCTTTTAGGATTTCAACAAATTTAGAGAAACATGATCTTTTTCTATTAGGATGATGCTCATGAGGTCAGTTTGTAACTTAGTAAGCCATAATTTGTCTTTTTTCCCCTCAGTCTCTCTCTTCTCATCACTTCTTATTTGTTGTTGGTATTGTTATTATTGTTATTATTATTATTATTTTTTTCTATTTTATGACGGTGTCTTTCTTCATATTCCAACTTGCTTCTTCTTTTTAAAATGTTTGGGCTTTCATTTTAGCTGCAATGCTGAAGCATCCTAGGACCCCCCCCATCCAATAATGCAGCCATGGATTACCAAACAGCAGATTCGGAACATGTATTGAAGAGAACCAGACCATTCGGATTATCAGATGAGGTAGTCCCAGTGATTTCCTATGTATTTTTATGGTAAAATTATATGATATAATAACCTTGATGTGAATTTTGGCTGAGGGGACTACATAACTATCTTTTACCATATGACTTTGAGATGCCTAGTATGGTGTTTTCCACCATGTCTTGATGGCTAAGGTGGCCTTTGATTATGTTTGGAATTGGCATAAGACATAAGAGTTTCATGGAGAGGGAGGGCCTATTGTCTAATTTTGGATCTTGTTAGTGAAAAGTTTATGAAAGGGTTAAAACTTATTGTTTCTTTTTTATTTTATTTGTTTATATATATATTTTTTTATTTATGAAGCATTAAGTTGTCTATTTTATGGCAAAGGATTATATCTTATGTATTTTTGAAATGGCAAGTTCTCCTAATTTCTGTTTTTTTAACTGATATTCTATTAGGTGAATAATCTTCCAGTAAATATTCTGCCTGTTGCATACACTAGCCAGAGCCATGGACAGAGCTCCTACTCTTCTGATGACTTGCCCAAGACTCTTGTTATGGCTTTGAATCAAGGCTCAGCTGTCAAGAGCATGGATTTTCATCCAGTGCAACAAATTCTACTTCTTGGTAAGCCCTTGTGGGTATAGAGAACGAATTTCTGTTTCATCTCCTAGCTATACATGTCTACACACATATGGACTCTGTGTTTTTTTTTTTAATGCTTGATTGAGCTTGATTTGTTATTTCAGTTGGAACAAACATGGGTGATGTCATGATATGGGACTTGGGTAGCAGGGAAAGGATTGCAATGAAAAGTTTTAAGGTTTGGGAACTGGGTGCAAGATCAGTGAGTCTGCGGGTTTGGTCTTAATTCTATACATACATACATATTTGGAACATGTAGTTATTGAGGTTTCTTAAGGCTTGAGCTAAAACTTAAATTTGTGATACTTGTGTAGGCGCTGGTTACCAATGATTATACGGCATCAGTTAACCGGGTGGTGTGGAGTCCTGATGGATCTCTTTTTGGTATTATTCGAATGCTTTCAATATATAAGTATTTGTTTTTCTGCTTAAAGAAAGTTCTAATAACAATGGAGCTTGTTGTTAAATAATAACTTGCCCCTTCCTGTTTCAGGTGTTGCATACTCTAAGCACATCGTGCACCTATATTCCTACCATGGCGGTGAAGATGTAAAGAACTACCGTGAGGTCTGTGCCATAGGTGAACTCTGTAGAATCACACTGTAGCATTTATAAATATCTTCTTTATTTTATATGTGGGTTTGTAAAAGCTATGGACTTGACTCTTTGGATCTTATTACTATTTTTGCCTCTGAATTGTGATTAGTTCTATGAAAATTTCTTGTTGCTTTCCTTCAGATTGAGGCTCATGTCGGGAGTGTTAACGATCTTGCTTTCTCTTATCCAAATGACCGGCTAAGTGTTGTCACTTGCGGTGAAGACAGGGTCATTAAGGTTTGTTGTGGTATCTTACTAATTTGATTGGTCTGTGTTAGTGGGATTGCTTTAAATAATTTGTGATTTTCACAGGTGTGGGATCCACTTACAGGAAATCAAAAATTTAGTTTTGAGGGTCATGAAGCACCTGTTTATTCTGTGTGCCCACACCAGAGGGAAAGTATTCAGGTAATTTACTATCTAATGTTAATTAGATCTTTCCTAACAGTGTCCACTGGATACATCTCTTCATAATGACATGAAATTTGAGATTGGGAACCTACTTTTTCTGAAAAATGAATGGTAGTTGTGTTCTTTTATTCAATTATTCATGCAAGGAAATGGGTCAGCTATTTTCCTGGAAATTAATTTTTTGCACCATTAATTTTTAAATGTGGTTTTAGCAAGAGCAGATCATGGATCATTAGTACTTGTACACATTTGAGAGCTTCCATATTTGGCTTTCTATGAGTAGATGGATGAGTGGTAAATGATATGACAATCTAAGAGAAAACTATTAGAGGAGCTTGTTATATAGTTATTCTCTGTAGACATTCCAATGTGTTTATCTTTTAGTTTGTTTTTGTTATATGATAATATCAGTAACGTGCCTTAAATTATAGGATCCGTTTATAGGTGTTATATTTCATGTTTTATGGTGGATTTTTATATTCAAGTTTATCAATTGTTAGAATACAGCTGTAAAGTAATTGGAGCTAATTAGGGAGCAAATTAGGGAGCTAATTAGGGACTATAATTATTAACTTTGTTTGCTTTTCTTTGTATAAATAACATTAGTGTTAATGAAAATATAATGAGATTCAATTCAGAATTCTTACATGGTATCAGAGCCTGGGGCTCGTTTGGAAATTTTCTGGGTTTCATTTTCTGGGTACGGATTCTGTTCCTCTCAAGGTCAGATTTTCCGGTGATCGATTTGTCTCACCGCCGGCGGAGAAAGGTGCGCCAGGTCCCGATCGGCCTTTTCCCGGAGTACGGTGATCGGATTCCTTGCGCGTGACGCTCACGCGCCGGTTGAAGTTTCTGGCGACTTGTCACGCTCCGGCGCGTGGAGGCGCGTGCAGAGGTGGTTGAAGCTCCGACTTCTTCTCCGGCGTCGCGTCGCTGATTCCGGTAAGATTCCGGTGTCTGTTTGGGTGGTCTCCTCTCTTGGTGGTAGTTGGTCTCCTCTGAAGGTTCTGCTCCCTTCTCGGTTTCATCTCCAGCCTGTTTCTGGTGCTTTTGTGACTGGGTTATTCCTTTCAATTGCTGGAACTTGTGGCATTGGCAGAGGTTTTTTTCTTTCCTTCTCTACCTCTTTGCTCCCTTTGGCCCTTTTATTGTATTATTGGCTTAGTTGTATTTTATTATGGAGGCTGGAAAAATGTCTGACGGGACAGGGCAGTTAATCACTGAGGTAGTTCCCACCCTTAATAAAATTACAGATTATAAATTGAATGGGTCTAATTTTTTACAATGGAGCAAAACCATTAGGATCTATTTACTTAGTATTGATAAAGATGATCATTTGACCCATGATCCTCCGACTGATGCTAAGCATAAACAATCTTGGTTACGAGATGATGCCCGGCTGTTCTTACAAATTAGAAACTCCATTGATAATGATGTCCTTGGTTTGATAGATCACTGTGAATTGGTAAAGGAATTAATGGATTATTTGGGATTTTTATATTCTGGGAAAGGAAATATTTCTCGTATGTATGAGGTTTGTAAAGCTTTCTATCGTACTGAAAAGGAAGCCAAGTCCCTTACAACTTATTTTATGGATTTCAAAAAGACTTATGAGGAGTTGAATGTCCTTTTACCTTTTACTGCCGACATCAAAGAACAACAAGCTCAAAGAGAGAAAATGGCAATCATGAGTTTTTTGGCTGGATTACCATCTGAATTTGAGACTGCCAAATCTCAAATCCTCTCTAGTCCTGAGATTAATTCGCTTCAAGAGGTGTTCAGTAGGGTGTTACGTACTGAGAATACACCATCCAATCAAGCATCTAGTGTTCTTGTTGCCAGAGGAGGAGGAAATGATGCTTGGCGAAGAAATAGTAATCGAGGAGGAAGTGATGTCATTTGTTACTATTGCAAAGAAATTGGACACACAAAGAAGTACTGCAAGAAACTTCAAAATAAAACTCAAAAAACCCAGACTGCTACAGCGGCTGTTGCTTCTTCCTTTGAACAATACGTCACTATATCAGCTGAAGAATATGCACAATTCTCCCAGTATCAAGAATCTAAGAAACAAACCTCACCAGTTGTTGCTTCTGCTGAGTCAGGTAAAAAGTGTCTCATTTCATCCTCAAACAAATGGATCATTGACTCTGGTGCCACAGATCACATGACAGGTAATCCTAAAATCTTTTCCAGTTTTCAATCTCACAACCCACCATCTCCTGTTACTATAGCTGATGGATCCCATTACGACATTGAAGGGTCGGGAACTGTTAAACCAACTCCATCCATTACCTTATCTTCTGTACTAAGCTTACCTAGTCTTGCATTTAATCTTTTGTCTGTCAGTCGTCTTACTAAAGATCTCAATTGCTCTATCTCTTTTTTTCCTAATCATTGTTTATTTCAGGATCTTATGACGAAGCAGACTATTGGTAAAGGGCATGTATCTAATGGGCTCTATATTTTGGATTCTTGGGTACCTCGATCAGTTGCTTGTTCTAGTATTGTTTCTCCTTTTGAAGCTCATTGCAGACTAGGCCATCCTTCTCTGCCAGTGTTGAAAAAGTTATGCCCCCAGTTTTCTGATGTCACTTTAGTGGATTGTGAATCATGTCACTTTGCAAAACACCAGCGAAGCTCATTGAGTCCTAGAGTAAATAAGAGAGCTGAGTTTGCTTTTCAGTTAGTTCATTCTGATATTTGGGGACCTTGTCCAGTTGTGTCTAAAACTGGTTTTCGATATTTTGTTACTTTTGTTGATGATTTTTCTCGAATGAGTTGGATTTATTTTATGAAAAGCCGTTCTGAGGTGTTTGCTCATTTTTCTGCATTTTGTGCTGAGATTAAGACCCAATTTAATGTGTCTGTGCAAATATTGCGTAGTGATAATGCTAAAGAATATATGTCAGCTTCTATCCAAAGTTACATGACCCAACAGGGCATCCTTCATCAGACCTCCTGTGTAGATACTCCTGCTCAAAATGGGGTTGCTGAAAGAAAAAATAGACACCTTCTTGAAACTGCTCGAGCCTTGTTATTTCAAATGAATGTACCTAAGGCCTTTTGGGCAGATGCTGTTGCTACTGCATGTTTTTTGATCAATCGTATGCCATCTACAGTCCTAAATGGTGATGTTCCCTACAACATCCTTTTTCCTACCAAATCTTTGTTTCCAATTGAACCACGAATCTTTGGAAGTACCTGCTTTGTTCGTGATGTGAAACCTGGACTTACAAAACTAGATCCTAAATCCCTTAAATGTGTATTCTTGGGTTATTCTCGAATTCAAAAGGGATATCGGTGTTACTCTCTAGATCTTCAAAGATATGTAGTATCAACAGATGTTAGTTTTTTGTGAGCAAATTCCATTTTTTTCATCACAGACTGGAACACAGATTCAGGAAGAAGATGATTGGCTAGTTTACCATGTCTACTCTCCAGTTTCAGCTGAGGAACCTAGTTCTGGGTCACTTGAAGCTAGTTCTCCTGACATTGAGCAAGCAGCAGTTGGAGACTCTTTGACTGATCAGGCTGTTGTACCCTTGGCTCCTCCAGCCAAGCCTCCTATCATACAAGTGTATTCCAGAAGATCAGAGCATCAAGATACATGCCCCGCACCAGTTTCTTCGTCATCAGATCCTTCACCAAATGACCTTGACATGCCTATTAGTCTTCGCAAAGGTAAACGTCAGTGCACTCTTCCTAAATATCCCATTGCCAATTTCATTTCCTATAAACACTTATCCCCTCTTTCTAGCTCTTTAATTATCTCTCTAGACTCTATTTCTGTACCTAAGACAGTTAAGGAAGCCTTATCTCATCCGGGCTGGCATAATGCTATGATTACGGAGTTACAGGCTTTGGAAAATAATCAAACATGGGACCTAGTTCCTCTACCTGAAGGCAAGAAGGCAGTTGGATGTAAATGGGTTTATACAATAAAATGCAATGCTGATGGTTCTATTGCTCGCCTTAAAGCTAGATTGGTGGCAAAGGGGTTTGCTCAAACCTATGGTGTTGATTATTTAGATACTTTTTCACCAGTGGCAAAGCTTACCTCTGTGCGCTTGTTCATTTCCTTAGCTGCTTCGAAACATTGGCCTTTACATCAGCTTGACATTACAAATGCCTTTCTGCATGGTGATCTTTTGGAGGAGGTATATATGGAGCAACCACCAGGTTTTGTTGCTCAGGGGGAGTATCAAAAGGTATGCCATCTAAAAAAATCTTTGTATGGTTTGAAGCAGAGTCCTCGAGCTTGGTTTGGCAAGTTTAGTGAGGTAGTTCAAGAGTTTGGGTTACAAAAGAGTAGGTGTGATCACTCAGTTTTTTTCAAACAATCCACCACTGGGGTGATCCTCCTTGTTGTTTATGTTGATGATATTGTCATCACAGGAGATGATTATACAGGAATCAATGCTCTCAAGACTTTTTTGCAGGCTAAGTTTCATACAAAAGATCTGGGCCAGCTAAAGTATTTCTTAGGGATAGAAGTTTCCAGATGTAAGAATGGAATCTTTCTATCTCAGAGAAAGTATGTTCTTGATCTACTTGGAGAAACAGGAAAGACAGGGAGCTAAGCCTTGCAATGCTCCTATGACTCCTAATGTTCATTTGACTAAAGATGATAGTGACCTCTTTGATGATCCTGAGAAGTATAGAAGGTTGGTTGGAAAACTCAATTACCTCACAGTAACCCGACCAGACATTGCCTATTCTGTTAGTATTGTAAGCCAGTTCATGTCTGAGCCCACAGTGAAACATTGGGCAGCTTTGGAACAGATTTTGTGTTATTTAAAAGGGGCTCCAGGATTGGGCCTTATTATATAGAAATCATGAACACAATTGTATTGAGTGTTTTGTCGATGCCGATTGGGCTGGATCAAAAGTTGATAGAAGATCTACTACTGGCTACTGTGTTTTCGTTGGTGGAAATCTTGTGTCCTGGAAAAGCAAGAAGCAGAATGTTGTTTCCAGATCAAGTGCGAAATCAGAATATAGAGCCATGGCTCAATCTACTTGTGAGGTCATGTGGATTTGTCATTTGTTAGAAGAAATTGGATTCAAGGTTTCCTCACCAGCAATACTGTGGTGTGACAACCAGGCTGCACTACACATTGCCTCTAATCCAGTGTACCATGAACGGACTAAACATATTGAAGTTGATTGTCACTTCATTCGTGAGAAAATTCAAGAGAATGTGATTTCCACCAGTTATGTGAAGACTGGCGAGCAATTAGGAGACATATTTACAAAAGCTTTAAATGGGAGTCGGGTTGAGTACCTTTGTAACAAGCTGGGCATGATTAACATCTATGCTCCAGCTTGAGGGGGAGTGTTAGAATACAGCTGTAAAGTAATTGGAGCTAATTAGGGAGCAAATTAGGGAGCTAATTAGGGACTATAATTATTAACTTTGTTTGCTTTTCTTTGTATAAATAACATTAGTGTTAATGAAAATATAATGAGATTCCAATTCAGAATTCTTACATGATTTAATGTGGGCCAAGATCCACTTTTCACAACAACTTATTAGTCAAGCTGAGCTTGTACACCTAACAAGTTAAGTTACTTAGGTAGGAAAACTCCAATCATGTCTCGTACATGACTCTTGGATCAAATGGGCTAACATCTTAAGATGTTATAGCACAACCCATTTATTAGTTGCCTAGGTCCGGGCATCCCTTTCCATGTTAAGTCCAACCTACATTCACAACCCATGCCTCACAAAGATAATCGGGCGCATCTAGGACTCCTAGTCTACGTGACCGATGATCGATGCCTTGACATGTTTCGAATTAGGAAGGCAACTTTGTGACTTACTATTTTAGGGATTTATTTTATTACGGCTTACATGGCATACGCTTTGTCATCCATACATAGCATGCATATATATATAATTGCATAAAGTAAAGCGTGAAAAACATAGGCCCAAAAACCTACAACTAAGATTCTATACTATTACATAAGAATCTTCAAGTTGGGCTTCTCCACTCCGGTGGGCTTCGTCTTGATTTACAAAGTCTTCAAGTATATTCTATTCTAAGAAATAAATGAAACTTTTACAATAAAAAATAATGGCTCGCAGGCCATATTTAATTACAAAAACCCAGGGCCCATGAATGCACCATGCATTTCCATTCATCACACCAAATTAGCAAATAAATATACATAGCATTCATGGATAAAACAAAGTCCAATTTTAATTAATTTAGCCAAGCCCATTAATGGAAATTGTGTACTTGAACCTTTAAGAGAAGACCCCATGACGGGACTGGGCCAAAGCCCAATGGACTAAATCCTCTTATTGAATAAGTTCTCTTAAAAGCCCAAAACACTAACTAGTTAGATTTGTGCTATAAATCAACTCTAGTATAATTTCCAATTTTGCCATTTTTAATTTTATGTCATACAACCCATAAACATTAAAAATGCATATAATATGTGCTAACATGAATTAAAAATAAAATCATGAAGAACACATATATAGTATACGGCATTCATGCAAAAACAAACAAACAACAAAAACTAGTTGTTTAATGCTTATGAAATGCCATAAAATGCACAAACATTTAAATCAATTTTATGAGTCATTTAATAATCTAAATAAGTCCATAAACATTGATTTAATATTCTGTACCATTTTAATCTAAATGTGTTTTTACCATTTTAATCAAAACAAAACAAACAATGTTGATTAAACATGTAACAAACACAAACTAGACATAGTTTTAAGTGATTTTAAAAATAATCAATTAAATTGTCATGGACCAGAATTAAAACCAAATTTAAAACATGTCCAGACCTGTCATTTAATCTTTAAAAATCACTTACAAACATCCCAAAAACGTTTTTACATTTAATTTTGAAAACTAGTTGTTAAACTAGCAATTTACATGCCAACTAGCACCTAGTTTCATAATTAACATGTACCATCAGGTATAAATAATTAAATCCGACCACTACCAGCCCTAATAACATCTTAGGACAGTATATTAACATGTCATATTAATTATAATACCTATCTAATCAATTAAAATCATTTTTACACCAAAACAATGCAAAAAACTCAAAACAAAAAATTTCAGATTTGCATATTTTCATAATGACGATTTTTAATTAATTTTTTCATGCATCTAAAGCACTAAAATAAGCATGTTTAGGCTCTGATACCACTGATGGAATATGACATGGTATGAAACTCATGATGGCACAGTGGAAAACAAAATTTTTAATCATACATACCATACATATCCAAAGTTAGAATCGAAACATGCAATTTTAGAGTTTTAAACTTACAACTTTAGATGCCTTTAAAACTTGATTTTGATGATGACCAGCAACCAAGAAGGATATGTCCACCTTAGATCTTCACCACCAATGCCAAGGAACAGCCTTTACGCCACTTCCTCTATTCTCACACACACACTTGCAAAGATGGCTTAAAATCAAGAGTGCTAGCTCTATGATTGTGTATTTGGCAATGGGAATGATTTGAAGCCACAAGATCTGATCTTGTTCTTCCTTTAGGTTACTGTTTCAGCCCTAGAACACAAGAGAACAAGAAAGATTTCTTTCCCCTTGAGTATTTCGGCCAAGAGAGAAAAATAGCAAAAATGGCATCCCTTTTATTCATTTAATTCATTAATATATATCACTCAATTTAGGTCAAGTGTGAGTGCCGAAAATTAAGTGTTAATTTCAGCCTCCATCACTTCCTAATTAAGAGATATATCCTAATTTAAATTCCATTAGAATTTAAATTCAAATGGCATTAGTCATTTAATCAAAACAAACTTACTTATTTAAGGTAAAATAAGTTGTCGAATTCAACTAGTATTTTAGTTTGAATTTTGGCTACTTTAATTCCCTCTCAAGTATTATATTTTGATTAAATACAAATTAGGATTTAATACTCAATTAACTTAATTATACATAGATAATTAATCAATTGAAATTAAACCTAGCACATGCCAACAAATTTCTCTCGTGACCAACATATTTGCCAACTCGTTTCACAGATTTGCCTAAAACAGCTAGCTGTTTTAGGCAAAATCGCACCTTGATAGTAAAAAAACTGTTTTTACAGATTTGCCTAAAATAGCTAGCTGTTTTAGGCAAAAATCTGTTTACCCATTTTATGCATTAATTTGACTTTAAATAAAAGTCCAAATTAATTCCCAATACACAATTTAAATATTTTAAGCCCAATGCTTTGTGTGCGATCCTATAGGTCCATTTAATGTTGGCAATGAATTAATAAATTAATTCAAAGGCTATATATATTCTCTAGCAAGATATTATAGCATTCCAAATTAAATGAAAATGCATATGGCATTTAGTGACCTAATGCAATTTTGCATAGTCCCTTACCCATAAATATCAGAATTAATATAAGGGATGGAACCAGTCATCCTTATATATATTAATTCCTTTCTTGATATTCCAGTGACACTGAACTCTCAGATAAATAATGATTACTCATTATTTCATCTCGGTATGGCCATACACTTCTCAGTTCACTGATCAAGTGGCCGATGATATTTTCTCTCATATCGAGAGGGGTAATCCCTCCACTTCTCTCATGCTCTCTAACATGAATCAATGCATACCCAATCATACCCGTACTTGTCACTCTGTTACGAGCACGTTAGGTGTATGTCAAAGTACACAGTAATTCATAAAGAGTTTCATAGAGATTTCAGGTCTAAGAACTCCGATACAAAACTTGCATATGAGAAACACTTATGACTTGTACCATGTAGTGTTCTCATGAGTGGATCTAATCCAGATACCGTGTTCTAAACATGTATCTATGATCTCTGATTGACACTCTTGTCCTTATGATCCGTAAGACAGAACTCAACTTATCAGAGAGAGCATACTAGTCTTAATTCATTTGTTATTCCCATAAAAATGACTGACTAGGGATATTTAGAATGAAGTCTCATTTGTTTCAAGGTCTTACAACCATGTGCCTCACACATGATAACTTAAACTGAAACAACATTCTTGGATAGTTCTATCAATTGATATGCACAGGAATATAATAGATAAAACAAATGCCTCATTTTATTAATTTCAAGTGTTTCGTTACAATGCATTGGGGCTAGGGCTTACACTAACATATACAATATGACTGACCCTAAGCACCTATACACCATTAATCGCATATCTATCTTTGTGAATTGGATTGAAGTATTTTTAAACTTACCCATTGGATAATCCTACAGAAAGATCTTTCAAAGAATGGGTATGCGAAAGCCCATATCCAACATGACCATGATGAGAAACTACACTAGATGTACTTGATTAGCAACCAAATGCAAAACTACACTAGGAAAATGCTGAAACATAGATTGTAGTTATTTCAGGCAAGGTTTATTCCACTTTGCTGCCAATTATTCAAGATCTAATCAATAACATGCTAAATATTTTGGTTTCAACTAAGCAATTAACTAAAATTAATTAATAGGGAGCTATTTTACAATCATAATATGGGTTTAAATGATGGATTAGAAAATTACCTTATTTTCATCAGCAGTAAGGGCATCATTTTGCTCAACAGAAACAGACATTTCTTGGCATATAGAGGCAACAACATCACTGTAGTCATGTAAAAAGATACCCAAAGATTTCATAGCCTATTGTAAATAAGGTTTAACTTTATTAGCACAGCTTCCAATGACTTTCTCTCTTAATTTATGGGTAATAGGTAGAACATCCTGAAAAGAGCAACAAAATTAGCAAAATTTAAAAAGACACATGAAGACTACAAATAAGAATAAAAACAATGCTGACCTCATTGCCCCTTTTCACACAAGTCAAAAGGGGAGAAAGTAGTTCTAGAGAGATGTATTCACTTTCTTCCAAGACAAGCATCATTATTGTCTCCATAGATGAAAAGACATTCTCTGGGTGATAATCCCTGAAAAACAAAATGAATCCTTAATTGATGAGATATTATTACAAATGTATGAAATGAATAATTATGAAGACCTCGCAGCATAATCTTATAAGATAGAGTAAATGCACCAATGAAACACTGTCTAAGAGGTAACAGCTTCAATTGAAAAGGAGTTTTTCTAAACTCTTAAATTGTTAGTGCCACGAATACTAGTATTCCATCATAATACAATAGATATTGCAGTATCAGAGTGCAATCCTTACACAATGGCCAATTACTAAGGAGAAACTTTAACATAAGTTATTCAGAATAATACATTATCTACATACATCTCAGAAATTCTTACTGGAAATTGAACCTCATAGAGTGGACAACAAAGTCCAGACAGTCTGCTGTATATATATAATGAAAAAGAAATAATTTATCTATCAAACCAATCATTTAAGACCATGAAACTATCATCGGCGTTAAGCACCCATAAAAACATCATAGATATTATAGTAGAAGAGAATTAAAGGAAAGATAAACAATATTGTCCTTGTCAAAATCATATCATATCAAGATAAAATTCACAACACACAAGTATGAAAGACAAGATGGCAGTAAACTATAAGCAATTAAACATAAGGATGAAAAATGTAACAGTTCCACTAAGGTAATAGATCATACCTTATAGCATTAAGGAAATGTTGGAACATCTCAACTATTAGTGCATCACATTCAAGATCTAACATCACCACACATGAACTAACTTTTGCAACAGTCTCAAGAATTGCAATCCTTTTACTATATGATCACTTAGATTTGTCAGATAGATTTTCAAGTGATGATATAATTAGTTGAAAGACATCCTGCACACAAATGAAATGAAAGATTATATCGAGTCAAATTATGTGTCAGCTTATACAAACATTATATATAAGTTTTATGGTGAAGGTACCTTCATCTGGTCATCATCATAAGGAGCATCTGGTGCAGTTATTCTTGTTATTTCACTAATATGAGAGGCAATTGCTACTTTCACATCAATATCTAAATGCTTAAAAAGTTAATTGGTGACCAATGCTTTCAGTGATAGGGCAAGTGCACTTTGCATTGATTTTGAGGGGGATTGCTCCACTTTTGATAGACCATTCTCAACTTGCTGCAGTAATAGATGCTGGTAGAAAACTTAGGATTAAGCAAATGCACTAGCTAATTAGAATAAATAAACATTAATGTTATCTACTAATCATGAGACACCAGCCTTAGGCATAAAGACAATGTGTGCGCATGCATAGATATTCATATAGTTAATCAGAACCCCTCAACAACATGTAAATGCAATGGTATAATTTTCAAAATAATACCAAACTTGGTCAAATAAAGATTTGGTAAAGGGGAAAAAAGATACTATTCTTATGCCTACCACCAATGAGAAAATCTCTCATATTTAGTAAATATAATTTCGTTTACAAATAGTAGTTTTGGGAGCATATGCAGTGGCATTATTTCAAAATAATACCAAACTCGGTCAAATACATAATTGCTAAAGGAAAAATCAGATATCCATGTGCAAAACAGCCCTGAAGGTTCTCCTATATTTTGTACATAAGATTCCTCTTACAAACATTGCTTTGGAAGACATGATACTTCAAGAATACATCAACACTACACTAAGGCCTAACATGAAACTCACAAAGATGACATACAGAGTATAGTTCACATTGTATATGTACATTGGATTCGACATTCAACTTGAGATTAAATCAAAGTCATTATAACATAGGACACTCTCCCCATGTAGTAAAGAGACTTAGTTACTACATCCTATTATCCCCAGCAAATAAAAGGACATCAATATGAAACATACACTACACTTGATACCACACCCATAGCAACAACATTCTACACGTAGAAAAATGGTTGAGCAAAGACCTATGGTGGAACATAAATAAATATCAACGAAGCAACAAAATAAAATACTAACTTAATGTGAAAAAACTGATGCATATCAAAAAATTCACTTAAAAAACAAAACCTAAACATATAAACATAAAATGCAACAATAAAATGAAAACTAGGAGTTCATTTGAAAAAATAAATAAATAAATCACTAATTACATTTTAAAAGGAAAATATAAGCACAAACTAATGTATCCAATCACTGAATTCACAATCCATCAACATATTTATACAGTTAACTTAAATAGGAAAAAGAAATATCTTTAGAGAAATGAAAGAGAGCAAGAGACTTACATAGATCCATAATATGAATTCAAAAGATGAAAGGCTAAATATTTGAGAGGTGTCAAAACAGACCCCAGGCCCAAAGAGCGATAGCATTCCACTTTTTAATTTCAAATTGCTTAGGCTTCTTAGTGGAAGATAAAGGTCCGGTGATGTAAGAAAAGATCAATTGAAAAATTTCCTATACAATCAGAAATATGTATTATTAGGACAGAAAAAAATCTAACCTCAAGGCTCAAACCATTCAAATAATTGAATGAGGGGCAACAGAGGGTACCATGATTATCTCCTCGCCTTTGGGGACTCACCAGTGTCACTTATATCTCCGATCGCCATCGCCAGTCGCCGAAAAATGGGAAAAAAATCCTCAATTTAAAGAGAGGGGAAATGGATTTGAGGAAAGGAGGAGAAGAGGCAGACATTGGTGGCTTAACTCATAAAAGAAACGATAAAAAAAATAAGGTAGAGAGGGAAGGGATATTACAAGTTAGAAGAAGGATAATTTTGTAAATACAATTGGAATGAGTTTTTTATTTACATATACACATACCTATTGAAAAATATTAATTGATTTTTAATAATAAAATTATTTTTTATCTTTAATTATTTTATGTGATCTTAGTCTTTAATTTTTTAGAATAATTTTTTATGCTTTTTTGTTAGTTTTTAATAATACATAAAATTCTATACAAATTATATAAAATTTTATTGAGATTTAAAAATCAATACAAATAAATTGATTAAGAAAAAAATAATTTGAAATCATATTTAAAAAACTAAAGAAGAATAAGTAATTTTCACAAATTTTAAAGATAAAGTATTCTTTGTTGATGTACTTTTCAATTTTATGATTTTATAGATTTTGGGATAATTGACAAAAAAAATTTATCTTTTCAAAATAATTATAATATATAATATTTAAGGTTCATATAATACTTTACGATTAATAATATATAAAGAATCTTTTTCCGTTAATTATTTTTTCGGTTAACCATTTTTTGGTTTTTGTTTTGCTCATCTCTAATGGTAATAATTAAATTATTATTATTATTAAAAATATAAATTTTCTAAATAAATAGTATAGATTTTGGGTAATTGACAAAAAAATATTATCTTTTCAAAATAATTATAATATATAATATTTAAGCTTCAAATAATACTTTACGATTAATAATATATAAAAAATCTTAGAATAAAAATTATAATGTTTAATATAAACTAAAAAAATAGAAATTATATGGATTTAATTTTATGTGTAAAATAAAATTATTAAAAATAATTACTAAACATAAATAATTATGTAAATATTTTATTAATATTATAATGTTTGATAAAATAAATAATCAAAAACAAAATTTTTCAAAAAATTTAATTGAAAAAAGACAATTAATATAGTATAAAATATTAATGTTGATGTAGATCTCAATATACTATTAGCGACCAAATGTCGCCGTTAAATTGTCGTTACTATTTTTGCTAATATTATTACCGACAAAATTATCCGTCGCTAAATTTTCACATCAATTAGCGACTAATTTTCCTTCTTTAAGCTCGTCGCAAAAAATGGCGTCATTCTTTGGTGCCAAAATTAGCAAATGTTTTTTGAATTTCATCACTAAATTGTCGCTAAACATATGAACAATATACTTTCACGACTGAAATTAGAAATAATCTTTAATCTGTCACTAAATATATATGTTGTTGTTAATTCTCTGGTCTTTTTGTAGTGTGAGTTTTGATCTTTATTTGTATGTGTTTTCTTTTTCTTATTTTATCTTTCTTGATTCTTTTCAGGTAATCATAGTGCATGAATAGATTGAGACAAGGGCAAGTAGCACCTTACGACCCTAAAATCGAGAGAAATTTACATCAACAAAAGAGAGCTAATAGGGAAAATGATATGGAACCAGACCCTCCTATTGATGAATTTCCTCCCGAAGATGAACAACTGCCGAGGCAATAAGAAGGAATGTCGGGTAGATATAGAGAAGAAATACCTAGGTAGAGGACTATTAGAGATTACACTGTGCCAAGGTGGAATGAAGATTATAGGATAATTATGTTGTCAATAGGGGTACAATTTGAACTTAAACTAGCCACCATCACTATGGTACAGAGAAATTAGTTCTCCAGTTTAGAGGTGGAAGATCCTGCTTAACATATTGATATATTCTTGGAGGTCAGTGACACGGTTCAAATTCCGGGAGCTTCTACTGATGCAATTAGATTGAAGTTATTTCCTTTCAAATTGATTGGAAAGGCGAGGGAATGGCTCCAGATGCTACCAAGCAAGTCAATTCGGTCATGGGATTAGTTAAAAGAAATGTTTTTTATGAGATTTTCCCTCCGACCAAGACTACAAGTATTCGTAACAATATAATGGGGTTTCACCAAATGAATGAGGAGCCTTTTCATAAGGCTTATAAGAGGTTTAAAAGGCTATTAAGGAGCTCTCCATACCATGAGATAGTTATTTACCAATTGATGACCATTTTCTATGCTAGAGTTACACCACATACAAGGTTATTATTGGATACATCATCTGAAGGGTCTTTCTTAAATAAGTTTCTTGAAGAAGTTTTTCATTTTTTAGATGAGATGGTAGTGAATAATTCTCAATGGATTACTCCTAGATCAGTTCCAAGGAGGCAGGGGGTGCATAATGTAGATGAAGTAGCATTGTTGAAGGCAGAGTTAGAGTTAGCAAAGAAAGAGCTAAGTGGCTTGAAGGTGCAGAACGTAGCCTCAGTTGCTCAAGAGAGTGGGTCGTATGAAGGTAAACCATGTGTTCAATAAGGTGCAGCTGTAGGTGATGTAAATGTTATGGGAGATTATCAAAGAAATGATCCCTATAGTAATACATATAATCCGGGGTGGAGGAATCACCTAAATTTCTCTTGGAAGGATGGAAATCAGCATGCCTCATCTTCTCAACAACCAACAAGAGCTCCTTTTAACCAAAAGTTCCATCATAACTATAACCAACCTTACCAACCTCAAGCAACCACTCATTACCAAGCCCTATATCCATATATCATCATCAAAGTCAGAGTTCAAACCAACCCTAACTTCAAGCATATCATCCATCGGGATATCAACCAATACCACCTGTACAAGAGAAGAAGCCTAATCTTGAAGATATGCTAGCAAGTCTCATGAATAGTCAACAACAATTTGTGAATAGTCAAGAGACGAGGTGGAAATCACAAGAATAGTGGAATCAAAATCAAAATACTTTCATGAGAAACCTAGAAACACAATTGGGCCAACGTGCAAACTCAATATCTAATAGACAACCAGAGACTTTTCCTTTAAATGTGGATCGAAATTCTAAAGAGGAGGCCAAGGAAATTACATTGAGGAGATAACATAAAGAGAGGAGAAAGATAAGTCACCTTCATCATCATCTCATATAGAGGAGCTGACATGGAAGGTAAGTGAATTTAACCCTAGGGCAGAGGTAAAAGTATAGTGAACCCTAACATAGAGGAACTTGACATAAATAGGTTGTCATTTCCTACTATAGCTAGGAAAGAAAAGAAAAATGAGAAATTAGCTAGGTTTTCAGAAATATTAAAGAAATTGCACATTAATTTACCTTTTGCTAAAACCTTAGGTCACATTCCCAAGTATGCTAAATTTATGAAAGAATTTTTTTTAATAAAAAAAACTAGAAGGGTGTGGGATTGTGCAACTTACACTACAAGAAAAAGACTTATTAAGGACTGATTAACTTTTTTATCCTTAAAAATATACTAATAAGGACCGAATTTTTATACGATCATTTGTTCTCAATTTAGTTCCAAATAATAGTGAGGAGATTAAACCTGGTCCTAAATATTAGCTATATCCAGTCTAAAAAACTATTAAATGACGGGACAAACCCGCACTACTCTTAAAAAGAAAACCAAAAAAAGGATAATTATAAAAGGATAAATCTCTCTCTCTCTTCTATGTCTTTGGTTTCTTATAAAAAATGTCGTGCCCTAGCCCCAACTCGAGTGGCTTTTTCGATTTGCACCACTTCGAACTTGACTACTCTATTAATGGAAAATACAATGGAAGTATCCGATGGCAACTGCGGTGGAGAATATGAATACATGGTCCAACACCGCCATGCTTCTGCCGCTTTTTGGACTGGTGGTTGCCGATTCATTTCTTGGCCGCTATCATTACTGTACATACATTGGTACCTCTTTAATCTATATATTGGTAATTATCAATTTAAGATTTGCTTTTAATAATCGATTTTGATTTTTAGATTCACAGTTCAGTACCAATTTTTGATAATCTATGCTATTAATCTGGGAATTGCATTTTGAAATTTGTTGCTATCGTTGTTAGAGAGAATGCCCTAGAGCCCATGTAATAGGGATGTTTTCCATATGTATGAAATTTATATTCTTAATAAAAGGCATCATTCATTTATTAATGCTATGTTTAAATACATGAGTTTGTAAATCTTAAATTAATAAATGAAGTCCTAGATATTATAAACACAGTGCAAAGGCAATCATGAAGGTGTTCATGATGTGAGATGTCTATTGCATGTAAATGTGTTAATATCTAAATATTCCTAGTCATAGAATTAACAATATAGGACATTATTAATTCGGACAGACTAGCACATGTTATTCTTCTTGAATGGTTCAAGCAGTGGTTCTCATAACTGTGATTATGGAAGATAATCAAAGCTAACATGTGGATGCTTGTTAGAAGAACAAGTTCATTGGAGACCTACAAAGAGAATCCTCACATGGATATTAAATCTATGTCAGTGAGGAATCTCTTCATAGCGGTTGTGCAAGTATCTTTAGACTTGAGATCATCAAAGTTATCTTAAGTAGGAAGTGGTATACTTTGACTCCATAACTGATTACATCCAACTGGGAGTGAACATAGTTAGGATATTGGGTATATCATGACCTACTTAAAGATAGTTGAGTGATTGACAAAGGATTCACCATCCCAGATTTAACAAGGGAAGTTATCTCGCATGTTTCTATGATTGCCTTGTTCAGAGAATCTCTGGCAAGAGTAATATGCCAAGATGGATAGAGATCCATGAAGGGCATTTTGGGAATAATGGTTAAATTAATAGAACATACATAATTAGATTTATATGAGTTGACAGAAATTCATACTCAGAATCTAATTGAGATAAGAGTGGTGAAAGGAGTAATTACACAGTAATTGTTTCTCTGTAAGAGTACAATCAAACCACATGACTTTCCTGACATTTGGGTAGTCATGATGCTTAGCTAGAGGCCAATCATGACTTGTATAATGATGTATCAAAATATCAATAGAGATTGATAAAATGATTTAAAGGAGTTTAAATCATGTGAGTTTTGAATAGAACTCACAATTACATATTATACCGCCAACATGGACAGGAACCCAATAGCTCACACACATATAGAGAAAAGGGTAAAATGGTAAAATGAAAAGGATAATAATATTTGATATTATTATGAAGGTAGAGAAGTGAATATGATAATAATTAATTAAAGAGTTTGATTAATTATGATCAAATAAAATTGTCCACGAAACTTTTGAGAAATGTTTTGTAAATTGGACCTAATTGAAATAATGTATTTCATGATTAATTATTATTATCTTATAAGTGTTATAGGATTACTATAAGTGTTATAAAACTGGTATAATAATTAATAAGTCCATTGGAAGAATTATTAAGGGCCAGAGGAATGAAGCAGTTGGCGAAAGCCCTTCTATAAGGGCCACACACCAAGTCCAGAACAGAAGGCCTTAATGGCCTATTTCATACACCAAATTAATTTATATATGTCACATAAGTGTTATGGAACTCACATATTTAATTTGGTTGGATTTGGAATCCATTTGGGTATTTAAATCCAATTAGTTGCACAAATGGCCTAGTTTGTGGGTTTTGTGCATAGTCTTTTATGAAAAGGTTTAAATTGGATTTAATTAAGCCCAAATGATTATAATTAATTCCAGAGGCCCAACTAATAATTCTCCAGAAATTTTAAAGAGCCCAATCTCATTAAGGAGTTGGAATTTTAACCTAACTATAAAAGGCCAACTAATGAGGAATTAGGGTTAAGTGATTAAAACAAAAAGAAAGTCTTTTTCTCTAATCTCTCTCTCCTTTTTGTGCCAAATCCAAGCTAGCTTCTTGGAATTTCGGCCAGCCCTAGTTAAACACCAATTTTTTCGTTCAATTTATCCCTATCTAGTATGGATTACTCATTAGAGGTGTTCGATTTTGGATATTGTGGTTTGCAACAACCCGGTGCAAAGTAAAATCAACTGTTCAACAAAAATCAAAGGTGATTTTTTTATTCTCATATAGTTATATTGTGTATTCATGGCAAGATCAGATCTAATGGTTAAATAATGTTAAAATTTTGCTCATGTATGTGATACATGTAACCGTTAAAATCCAACATAGTATCAGAGCCTCGGTTTTTCCATAGATATATAATTCTATATTTTTCTGTAGAATAAGTTTTGTTTTGTTTTGATGTATTTATTTCATGAACTTTAAAATATTAGATTTGATTGTTCATGAATGAGAAATATTGATTTCTGGTTGTATGTGTGATCAAATAAATTTGGTGGAAACAAAAGTGAAACTTTTGAAGGATTGTGATTAGGGTTTGGCGTGAAACATTAGGTGATTTGAGGGGCTTTTCTAATTTAATTTCTTATGGATCCATTAAAACATCATTTAGATGATATTTTATGTGTTTAATATGGGATATTAAGCCGTAAGATCGAACAAAATTAAAATCGAACAAGTTTTGCATGAAAACTAGTTTAGTCAAAAAGTTCGATAAATTGGTGTTCTTCGTATGTTCTTGATGTGTTCTTGGTTAGAACGATTTTTAATCTTCTAAATCTGATATATATGATATATTAAAGTGTTTTTAATTAATTGGATTAATTGAAATGGCCCTTAAATTAATTTGATTAATTTTAATTTGTTAAAACCACTTAATGGGCTTAATTATGTTTACGGACTTGGTTTAAATTAGTGAATGACTTGGTGGGCCCAAGGAGCTGATTTAAATTAAACATTATAAACATTAATTAAGTTTATTAATGAGTTTTAAGGGCTAAAGTGGGCTTGGCTCATTCCAAAAGGCCCAAATGGTCTAAAAGACACAAAACTAGTTTGTGTGTGAACACATTTAGGGTTTACTTTTGTTGGTTTCGGCCCACCCTTGGTTTTAAGCCCAAAATTGATTCTTTTAATTATTTAATATGATTAATTAATTAAATAATCAATTTATATTTAATTAATAATCAATTGGATTGATTATTATGGCAAGAACACATGCATGCAAAAAGGTTTCCTAAAATGAAAGTTTCCAAAATGGAAAAAGTTTCCTAATTTGATCACATCATCAAAATAACTCAAAATATTGTTTCAAAAGTTGAAACAAGGTTTAGTAATCCATTTCTTTATGCATTAGAAAGGCATATATGGGTGTATGATTGGCATGATGGATAGTTAATGGACAAAGCCCAATGTGATTGAGCATTATGCATGTTTTGGCCCAATGAGGACTTTCATGTCCTGGCCACTTGTTTTTGGTTTGTATTTCTTTTCAAGTTGTAATATGTAATTAGATTACTTAGATTAGAATTAGAAATAGAGATGGAGACCACTATCAAGGAGCAAGATGGGCCAGATGGAGATCCAACAAGCTTGAAGATAATGTAATTATTTTTCTTATTTGAAACATGCATACTACCTAGGTATGACCTTTTGATTTCCCTCTTGGCTCAGGGAAATCAATGTAGTAAAGTCCATAACTATACCATATTTGTATGCTTATATTTATGTGATAGATATAGGATGCATACCAATGTATGCCAACCATGTATGATGAGACTTAATTAACTAAAACCCTCAAACAAATACTAAGGTATATAAGCCTTCCATTAATTTGAGGAGAATCGGAGTTCTTTATAGTGTGGTTCGTTGACCACATTCAAGCTCGCATTATATCGAATATGTTTAAATCTAATTAAATGGGTTATCTTAGGTAGCCCATTAGCTTGTTGACCACAGTCAAGGCTAATGGTTTTAGAGGCAAGATTAGGGAATGCATATACGATATGCATGCATCAAGAGTTGATAACCTAATGATCCAATAGTTGTGTAGAGATACAATTGGTATATAGATACCTACCTTTCAAGGGTATGGAGTTTGTCTTGTTGACCACAGTCAAGGTCAAATTACATATCAAGGATTGGATATTGGCCCATTAAGAAAACCATCGGGTTTTCTCGAATTATATAGTGAGGGCTATTAATTTGCAATAAAATAATGGGAGTAAAATGGATTAATTAAAGACCTTATTAATGCATATATATATATATGAACATACTCTCATATCTTTTCTTTTTCACATCTATGTCATCATCATGAGCACATCAAATATACGATCAATCTTGGATAACAAACTGGTTGTTAGCAACTATTCTGACTGGATCAAGTAAGTGAGAATTGTTCTCAGAACTAAAAAGATCCATTATGTCTTGGATAAAGATCCACCACCACTTCCATCAGATGATGCCATTGATGATATCAAAGGCACTTATTGAAAATACATGGAGGATAGTGAAGCAGCAGCATATCTGATGCTGGGTGCTATGCCCTCAGAGCTTCAGAAGCAATATGAGATAATAGATGGTGGGATTTCCAAGAAAAAGGTTGCCAAGAAAAAGAATCCCAAAGGAACTTGCTTCCATTGTGGAAAAGATGGTCATTGGAAGCGTAACTGCAAGGCCTATATATATTCTCCCAAGGAGAAGAAGCATACTGATGCTTCTACCTTAGGTATTCATATGATTGAAATTAATACTTATTCTATTGCTTCAAAACAATATTGGGTATTAGATACCGAATGTGGATCACATTTGTGTAATGATCTACAGAGGCTTAGAAGCAGTAAAAGAGTTGGAAAGGTAGAAATATGTCTACAGTCAGCTACTGGACAAAACATCTCAACAACAGTTGTAGGGACTTATCATTTGCCTCTTCCTAGTGGATTAGTACTGGAATTAAATAATTGTTATTATGTTCCAGCTTTATCCAAAAGTATTATTTCTTTCAGTTGTTTGATGAACGATTATGATATTTCTTTAAAGGACAAATGTTGTTACATTTTTAAGAACAATATGTTTTATGCAAAAGCTATCATTGAGAATGGTATATTTGTTCTTGATTTAATTAAAGAAGTACATAATGTGGATACCAAGAGAATGAAACATGATAATTTAAATACCTCATACTTATGGTATTATCGTTTAGGCCATATAAATGAAAAACGCATGACCAAATTACACAAGTCATGTGATTTGGGATCATTTGATTATGAATCATTTGATATATGTGAATCTTGTTTATTGGGAAAAATGACAAAAGCTCCCTTTATTGGTAAAGGAGAATGAGCTAAAATGGTTTTGGACTTAATACATTCAGATGTATGTGGTCCAATGACTACACATGTCAGAGGAGGTTACTCCTACTTCATTACTTTCATAGATGATTATTCTAGGTTTGGATACATCTATCTAATGAAATACAAGTTTGAAGCATTTGAAAAGTTCAAAGAGTTCAGAAATGAAGTAGAGAAACAACTTGGCAAAAGTATTATAACACTTAGATCAGATCGAGGTAGAGAATACTTAAGTCAAGAATTTCAGGATTATCTTAGAGATAATGGGATTTTATCTCAATGGACTCCTTCATATACACCACAACACAATGGTGTATCTGAAAGGAGAAATCGAACACTCGAACTATGATGAGCCGAGCAGACTTCCCTAAGTCCTTTTAGGGATATGCAATAGAAACTGCTGTTTATATGTTAAACAGAGTTCCTAGTAAATCGGTTGATGTTACTTCATATGAGATGTGGAATAACAAGAAACCCACGCTTTCTCATATGAAAGTATGGGGTTTTCCTGCTTATGTGAAAAGGACAATGTCAGACAAACTGGATGTTAAGTCTGACAAATGTTTATTTGTGGGATATCCAAAAGAAAAGTTTGGATATTATTTCTATCATCCCTTAGAACAAAAGTTGTTTGTTTCAAGGCATACTGTCTTTTTGGAAAGAGAATTTCTCCTACGAGAGGACAGTGGGAGTAAAATTGAACTTGGTGAAGTTCAAGACCCACAAATAGAAGAAGATCAACCGATTGAACCCGAAACTGAATTTCATAATGATGAGATTGCAGTTGAACCTGATTATACACAAAATTCTAGAAGATCTACTAGGATGCGTTCTATCCCTGTGAGATATGGATTTCACATTAATTCGAATAGAGGCATAACTGTAGTAGAGGACAATGAGCCTACAAGCTATCAAGAAGTTTTGAACAGTTCAGAACATGATTTATGGCTTAAGACTATGCAGTATGAAATGGACTCCATGTATGAGAACAAAGTATAGACTTTAACTCAACCACCCGAAGGGATAAAACCCATAGGGTGCAAATGGGTCTTCAAAAAGAAGACCGACATGGAAGGTAATATAGTTACCTATAAAGCTCGCTTAATAGCATAAGGTTATCGTCAAAAAGAAGGTATTGACTATGACGAAACTTTTTCTCTTATAGCGATGCTTAAGTCTATAAGAATACTTTTAGCCATTGCAGCTCATTATGATTATGAGATTTGGCAAATGGATGTGAAGACAACTTTCCTTAATGGAAATCTTACTGAGGATGTGTATATGACACAACCAGAAGGGTTCACATCAGGAAATGGAGAAAAGGTATGCAAGCTTCAAAGATCCATTTATGGATTAAAGCAAGCCTCTAGGAGCTAAAACATTTGATTCAATGAGACAATCAAAGAGTTTGTTTCTCACAGAATGAAAATGAGCCTTGTGTATATAAAACGGTTAGTGGGAGTGCAATTGTCTTCCTAGTTCTATATGAAGATGACATATTAATCATGGGAAATGACATTTCTCTTCTCCAATCTGTTAAAATATGGTTATCCAAGCAATTCTCCATGAAAGACCTTGGAGAAGCATTCTATATTCTGGGAATAAGGATATATAGAGATAGATCCAAAAGGTTGCTAGGTCTTTCTCAGAGTACATATATAGATAAAGTATTGAAGAGGTTCAATATGGATCTCTCTAAGAAAGGGTTTACACCCATGGTGCATGGGAAACACCTTTCTAAGTCTATGTGTTCGCAAACAATAGAGGATAGAGAGAGCATGAATAGAATACCATATGCATCTGCAATTCGTTCTATCATGTATGCTCTGTTATGTACTCATCTAGATGTAGCATTTGCTTTGAGTATCACAAGAAGATTCCAATCCAATTTTGGAGAGGAACACTGGGCAGCTGTCAAGAATATCCTTAAGTACTTGAAAAGGACTAAGGATATATTCTTGGTAAATGGAGAGGGCAGTTTGGAAGTACATGGGTATACAGATGCCAGCTTCCAATCTGACAAAGATGATTGTAAATCACAGTCTGGTTATGTGTTCATAATGGGAGGAGGAGCAGTTAGTTGGAAAAGTTCCAAACAAGAAACAACTGCTGATTCCACGACGGAAGCTGAGTACATTGCTGCTTCAGAAGCAGCCAAAGAAGTAGTCTGGATCAAAAAGTTCATAACTGAACTAGGAGTGGTACCTAGAGCCCATGTAATAGGAATGTTTTTCATATGTATGAAATTTATATTATTAATAAAAGGCATCATTCATTTATTAATGCTATGTTTAAATACATGAGTTTGTAAATCTTAAATTAATAAATGAAGTCCTAGATATTATAAAAATAGTGCAAAGGCAATCATGAAGGTGTTCATGATGTGAGATGTCTATTGCATGCAAATGTGTTAATATCTAAATATCCCTAGTCATAGAATTAACAAGATAGGACATTGTTAATTCAAACAGACTAGCACATGTTATTCTTCTTAAATGGTTCAAGTAGTGGTTCTCATAACTGTGATTATGGAAGATAATCAAAGCTACCATATGGATGCTTGTTAGAAGAACAAGTTCATTGGAGACTTGCAAAGAGAATCCTCACATGGATATTAAATCTATGTCAGTGAGGAATCTCTTCATAGTGGTTGTGCAAGTATCCTTAGACTTGAGATCATCAAAGTTATCTTAAGTAGCAAGTGGTATACTTTGACTCCATAACTGATTACTTCTAATTGGAAGTGAATATAGTTAGGAGATTGGGTATATCATGACCTACTTGAAGATAGTTGATTGATTGACAAAGGATTCACCATCCCAGATTTAACAAGGGAAGTTATCTTGCATGTTTCTATGAATGCCTTGTTCAGAGAATCTCTGGCCAGAGTAATATGCCAAGATGGATAGAGATCCATGAAAGGCATTTTGGGAACAATGGTTAAATTAATAAAACATATATAATTAGATTTATATGAGTTGACAGAAATCCATACTTAGAATCTAATTGAGATAAGAGTGGTGAAAGGAGTAATTACACGGTAACTGTTTCTATGGAAGGGTACAGTCAAACCACATGACTTTCCTGACATTTGGGTAGTCATGATGCCTAATTAGAGGCCAATCATGACTTGTATAATGATGTATCAAAATATCAATAGAAATTGATAAAATGATTTAAAGGAGTTTAAATCATGTGAGTTTTGAATAGAACTCACAATTACATATTATACTGCCAACATGGACAGAACCCAATAGATCACACACATATAGAGAAAAGGGTAAAATGGTAAAATGACAAGGATAATAATATTTGATATTATTATGAAGGTAGAGAAGTGAATATGATAATAATTAATTAAAGAGTTTGATTAATTATGATCAAATAAAATTATCCGCGGAACTTTTGAGAAATGTTTTGTAAATTGGACCTAATTGAAATAATGTATTTCATGATTAATTATTATTATCTTATAAGTGTTATAGGATTACTATAAGTGTTATAGGGCTGGTTTAATAATTAATAAGTCCATTGGAAGAATTATTAAGGGCCAGAGGAATGAAGCAGTTGGCGAAAGCCCTTCTGTAAGGGCTACACGCTAAGTCCAGAACAGAATGCCTTAATGGCGTATTTCATGCACCAAATTAATTTATATATTTTATATAATTTTTATGGAACTAACATATTTAATTTGGTTGGATTTGGAATCCATTTGGGTATTTAAATCCAATTTGTTGCACAAAGGGCCTAGTTTGTGGGTTTTGTGCAGTCTTTTATGAAAAGGTTTAAATTGGATTTAATTAAGCCCAAATGATTCTAATTAATTCCGGAGGCCCAATTAATAATTCTCCAGCAATTTTAAAGAGCCCAATCTCATTAAGGAGTTGGAATTTTAACCTAACTATAAAAGGCCAACTAATGAGGAATTAGGGTTAAGTGTTTGATTTTGGACACTGTGGTTTGCGACAACCCGGTGCGAAGTAAAATCAACTGTTCAACAAAAATCAAAGGTTATTTTTCTTATTCTCATATATTTATATTGTGTATTCATGGCAAGATTAGATCTAATGGTTAAAAAATTTTAAAATTCCGCTCATGTATGTGATGCATGTAACCGTTAAAATCCAACAATCGTTGGTAGCTCATTACATAGTGCATTTCTCTCTCTTATGCACCTTTTTCATTTCATCTCTTTATATCTCTTTCACCCTTTGATTTTTTCTAGGGTTTTATTACACAGTGCACCCTTTCCTTTAATTTTTATGAATTTTCTTGTTAATTTCATTGGAATTATAAACTAACTGATGATCTAATGCCCAATATATTAGTAATAATAGTAATATGCATAATCTCTCACCTTTTTTAGGTAATGTTTCTTATGTCCTACCCTATCATTACTTTAAATCTTCGTGCCTTCAAGCTGTGAGGTGTGAACCCTGCAAAGCTGTACATTTTTGTGTTTGCCATCATTTTTTGCTGCAAGTTTTATTGGCGATTATGCTATTTCTAACTTCATAACCTACAATTCTTTTGTAAATTTCTCTTATCTTGTTTGTCTTTGACTATAATTGCATTTTCTTCATTGTTTGTATAATTGTGCTCTTTTAGAGTTCATTTATCATCTTTTTGATTTTTTAATGTCTTAGTTTTGAATTGCTTCATCATAGTTTTGTATTACAATCTATTTTGAATTTGTCAATATGAAAACTTTATGTATATATTTACAAAATTTCTTTTATGTGGAAGTAAACCTAAAGGCTTTACTATGCAGGAAGAAAAATGCCACCAATTTCTAGATTTTATTCAAGCTCAGTCTGACTAGCATACTTTGTGAACATTTGGAGGGGACAAAAAATGCTAGCAAGGATCTCATTGCCATAAATACTATTTTGAACTTAATAGTTTAGATACTTATTAAATGAAAATTCCTGCAATGATAAGTGCACACCACCTTTTAATTAATTGAAACCATAAGAATTTCTTCTCATCTGAATCAATTAACTTTCTTTACCCAAAACACTGATAGAAATTGGTAATTGGATTTCAAATTTCTTCACAAAAATAGACTAATTTGCAGTAGTATGCATTAATCATGGCCTATTTAGTGGTATATTAGAACAATATTTAATGGTAGTTCTGACATATGTATATTCCATGAGTTTTCAGTCTTGTTCTATATTGTATACTAACATGTATCTGGAAACTGGTCAATTTGATTCTTGTAATTTTGTTTAGTGGCTATTTTTAGGAAAACATCATGAAAGATATTAATAAGTTGGTTAGTGGATATCACTTGATTCGTTCTTCATTGGTGTCTTCAAACTATCATTTTCTTTATGAATTTTTAAAGCAATTGCTATTTAGTGGAAAATTTCATTGAGTGATTCCTTCTCATTTGCCATTGAATTTAGCTATTAAAACCTTATAAAGCATACATTATTAAGCCAAAATCTATTATATCATTTATTTACTTGTTATAAATCCAGTGTTGTGATTGTCAGTTGGCCAATCAAGGTTTTTCTATTTAGATAAGACTTTTTGGTCTTTTTTGCTATAAAGAATGCATATAAATGTTTTACAAATTTTTGCTGCTTATTATTTCCTTTTTTATGTTTGCTTACAATGGATTTTACTATGACCTTTTCATCTTTTAGTAAAATTGGAATCATTAGTCATACAATCTAATACAAATCTAGTAGTTCATGGAGAAGGATTATTGAATTTATTTTGGTCAGGCGATTCTATTGAAGCTCAACATCTAGTTCTATCATTATTTTACAGTTTCCATGTAAGTTTCTGCTAACATAATAAGTTTTATTATATATGATGTATTTGGATTTTTTCTTAATAGTTTATTGTTGTCTCTACTGCATGTGTATGGGTGGTTATCTGCTGCAAATATGATGGATCAGGAGTCTTACTTAATAGTATATGCTACATTTTTTTCTACCTGCTTAACTGGGTGGTTATCTTGATTGTCCCAATTAATAGTTAAAAGCTATGGAGAAACCAAAATGCCTATCTTGCATGAAGAAAATAATTTTAATATTAAGTGAGTTAGGGGTACTGTAAATTATATTCATTATTTGTGTCTGAATCCATTAAATTATCCATTTTCTGAAACTTTTATAAGAATAGCAATCAACGTAGCTAGAATGGGATAGTGTATGTGTAGCACCCTTATCCTTTGACCTATACATATCACTATATCCTTCTCATTACATAAATTTTACTATGCCACCTATATAAAAACCAACTATACAGAGAGCATATATTCATACTTAATCCATAAGAGTGCTATACTATTAAAACTTTACAATATACATGTACAAAACAACTATACTTATACAAGATTTCCAATAAAAAATAAAAATCCTAAAATACAAAAAGAAACCAAAAAGAAGACTATATAATTTTAAATCTTCACTAACTTATGTTGGCCAACGCATTGCAGATATCAACCCTGAGATGAACTTCTATCTCTACAACCTATATGGATGAAACACCCGTGCTAAGCTATAAAGCTTAGTGGGAAACTAAAATCATGATAAATGACCACTCATAGTGGTCATCAACAATGCACACATCATGCCTCAATTATAACAATAATTTATTTCAATAAAAGAATAAAATTCAATATGCATATCAACTTATGAAAATCATAAAATTCAATGGTAACATTTACATTGATGCTTCATTCACCATGTATAATAATGTAAGCTCCAACATCCTTTGGCCTTAAATTTAACTATTTAACATATGATTAGTTTATTTATTAATATTTAATTATAAAAAGAAGCCTATCAATCAAGTATATCAATTATACATTATCCCCGGACAATACTTATATACCAAGGTCATGGGTCTTAGATTTGCATACATCGAATCACAATGACAAATACACATTAATAGGTGAGCACATCGTGAACACATATATTTAATCATAAGAAAAAATATTTCAAAAACAATGGGTGTTATAGTATAACTCTTATAACCTTTAATATGGAATATGCTTATGTAATTATGATAATTATTGTGTTCATTTAATAATATACTACCCTTTACCCTAATATAAGTTTCTTCATAAATCATACATTGTCATACATATAAAAATAAGGCTTATGATAAAAAGGACATATATATATCATCAATTTAAACAAAGTATTAATATAATGCAAATTCATCATTTAACAATTAGCATGTATTTTTTATACCAGCAGTATTGCTTACATATATTTACTATTGGGTATTCTTATAGATGCATGTTCTATATGCAATAAAAGGAATTTTATATGTAGAATAGTATGAAGTCAATTAAGAACTTTCATGCCTTATTAAACTATTCTTAGCCTTTGTAATTAAGCCTATACTATTCTAAAGGGTGGATTAATGGTATCAATATAGAGGTCCCAAAGGACAATCAACGAACCCAAAAGGGTCAATATAAAGGTCCTAAAGGACAAATAATAAACCCAAAAGGATCAATATAGAGGTCCTGAAGGACAAATAATGAACCCAAAATTGTTAATAAAGGCCCCGAAGGACAAACAATAAACCCAAAAGGGTCAATATAGAATATGGGACCCAAATGGGGTCAAGCAAATAACTTGGATCGGCCAAGCAGACCCAAACGGGGTCCGCTACAACCCAAATGCGGTTGTTCAAATCAACACTAATTTTTAAACCCAAATAGGGTTGCAATAACTTTTAATTTCACAATGACCCAAATGTCAAAACTATTCTGAAGCAGCTGTAAGGTACCTTTATAGGCATGCCTATCTATCCACAACCTAGGCATAGACGTAGGCAACATAATCTCTTTACTTTATCTTTACTCTATTCAACCATATACATATATACCCATATATACTCTTATATAACTATGTACAAGGTAATCATTTACATGCTCATGTGTAACTTTTTGTAAACATGTGATCATATGCACTGCTAGGTATTGCTATTATTTACTTTGCTCTTTTCTCATCACATACATATAGATGTTCATACATATATTTTCATGTATATATATGAGCATGGTGTCATAGATATGTACACGTATAAATTTTCTATAAAAATGTTATCTTGAGCATAATTAAGTATTATTATTTTGTACTTGTAATCCTTATAAATCATGTAACTATTTCGCATATGTATTATGATGATCATATTCATACATACATGCTTTACTATCCCTTTTTGTGCGATATTTTCACCACTATAATTATGTGGAAATAACATGTATATACATTATGATTATTATTTCTTAAACATAAATCTGTACCATCTATTGTGTAACAATACTATACATCTTATATTTACAACACATAATAATTTATCAAGCTTAGATTGGTATGTTGAACATATATGATCAAATTATTATATTCAATAACGATAATTCAATTATACATGTACCTTTGTTTTCAAGGTTATCACTTAATCCTTTTGTGCTCATATTTTATTCACATTTATACACACATATAGATACATGTATATATACATACATATATAGACATATAGCTATACAATATTAAATACACATGTGAATATGCAATTACATGTAAGCACATAACACTCTAACTATATGTTATCTCATAATAACATAAGAGTATAAGCATACAATAATAATTATACTATTTCAAAAAAATAATAATATTTATTATGATTTTTCAAGTACTAAATGCATATCTACAAGTTCCTTCAAATTCATAATTAGTTTTATGTTAAAGTATTTATATTTTTCTATATACTTGCAACATATTGTAAACCAATTCTTCATTGTTAAATTAGTTTACATATCTTTAGTTTCTTTTTTAAAGCCTATTAAAATCATAAATATATCTAATTAGATGCCTTTTTAAACATGTTAATTGAGTTCTTAAATAATTTATCGAAGTGATTTAAGCACTTTTCCAAGTAATTATATGAGATGGCATTTCAAAATTCCATGGACAGATTCTAGTGTTTAGTTTGCACACTAAAGGAGATGTAATAAACGACAATTTTAGAAGAAATGATCTTCTATAAACTTATTCCTCTATAATTCTATTTTTTAAAACATTAAAAATCGTCTCATTATCATATCTACAACTCTAGAATTTCAAAATTATAGAAGGTTATGCCAGTAACAGTGCAATAGTTAATTCCGATTTTCAAACTAAATTTAGACAAATTTAGATATAAATTTAGGATTTATTTTCTGCACATAAAATGTAGATATGGAAGTTTGGATTCAATCCAAATTCAAATTACCATATTTTAAGTTCTAAAACTCAAGTTATAAGCAAAATACTCCTATAGCTCAAACTAACCCAAAGATAGATTTTAATGTCAATTTGAAAATTCGTAGAATAAAATTAGTGTAGAATCAGATGTACATTCCTTTACAATAATTGTGCTCCTATATGTCTAGTTGATCCAAAATTTTATATCCTATCATTTTGACTCCTCTACCATGACTTATGCCCAAAATACTATAATATTTTCTTTGACAGTAACTAACAGTTTCTATGAAATTTAAGGAAATTTTGAGGAAAGTTTCTGGCCAATTCAAAAGTGGTTTCCTTCTAAAAAATATACCATAATGTCTTAGGAAAATGTAACAAATGGAATCATTCAATGTACTATCCTAAAACTCAAGATATTATTAAAACAATATAGCTAGGTCAGGTAAAATAAAACCTAGAATTTTAATGGAAGATTACATTTTAACTAAAATTTGTAATGGTTATTCCTTATGAAATTTCTCCTCATTATAAACACATGCAAGGCCAAAATCTACTACAAATCATAATGCTAATCTCAAAGATACTCATTACACATAATAAATCTTTAGTTCTTAACAAAAATATTACATGCAAATGAAAGTTCCCAAACCTATTTTGAACTTCCAACTCTCTCTTCAAAATCTTCTTTCACTTTTCTTATTTGCTTAAACCCTTGAAAGCATCTTTAAATACACATTAATAGGTCAACTGATACAAACATTGTGAACACATATATTTAATCATAAGAAAAAATATTTCAAAACAATGGGTGTTATAGTATAACTTCTATTGTTTCATTTGTGACAATTATTGCGTTCATTTAATAATATACTACCCTTTACCCTAATACAAGTTTCTTCATAAATCATACATTGTCATACATATAAAAATAAGGCTTATGATCACAAAGGACATATATATATCATCAATTTAATCAAAGTATTAATATAATGCAAATTCATCATTTAACAATTAACATGTATTTTTGATACTAGCAATGTTGCTTACATATATTTACTATTGGGAATTCTTATAGATGTGTGTTCTATATGCAATAAAAGGAATTTTATATGTAGAATAGTATGAAGTCAATTAAGAACTTTCATGCCTTATTAAACTTTTCTTAACCTTTGTAATTAAGCCCGCATTATTCTAAAGGATTGGATAAATGAGATCAATATAGATGTCCCGAAAGACAATCAATGAACCTAAAAGGATCAATATAGAGGTTTCGAAGAATAAATAATGAATCCAAAGGGGTCAATATAGAGGTTCCAAAAAACAAATAATGAACCCAAAGGGGTCAATATAGAGGTCTCGAAGGACAAATAATGAACCCAAAAGAGTTAATATAGAGGTCTCGATGGACAAACAATGAAGCCAAAAGGGTCAATATAGAATATAGGACCCAAACAGGTTCAAACAAATAACTTGAACCGGCCAAGTATACCCAAACAAGGTCGGCTACAACCAAAAATGAGGTTGTTCAAATCAATGCTAACTTTTAAACCCAAACAAGGTCACAATAACTTTTAATTTCACATTGTCCCAAAGGGGTCAAAACTTTTCTGAAGTAGCTATAAGGTACCTTTATAGGCATGCCTATCTATCCACAACCTAGACATAGACATAGGTAACATAATCTCTTTACTTTATCTTTACTATATTCAACCATATACATATATACACATGTATACTCTTATATAACTATGTACAAGGTAATTATATACATGCTTATGTGTAACTTTTTGTAAACATGTGATCATATGCATTGCTGGGTATTGCTATGCTGTACTTTGCTCTTTTCTCATCATATACATATAGATGTTCATACATATATATTCATCTATATATATGAGCATGGTTTCACAGATATGTCCATGTATAAATTTTCTATAAACATGTTATCTTGAGCACAATTAAGTATTATTATTTTGTACTTGTAATCCTTATAAATCATGTAACTATTTCAAATATGTATTATGATGATCCTATTCGTACATACATGTTTTACTATCCCTTTTTGTGTGATATTTTCACCACTAAAATTATATGGAAACAACATGTATATACATTATTATTATTTCTTAAACATACATCTATACCATCCATTGCGTAACAATATTATACATCTTACATTTACAACACATCATCATTTATCAAGCTTAGATTGGTGTGTTAAACATATATTATCAAATTATTATATTCAATAATGATAATTCAATTATACGCATACCTTTTCCCGAGGTTATCACTTAATCCTTTGGTGCTCATATTTTGTTTATATCTATACACACATATAGATACATGTATATTTACATATATATAGACATATAGATATACAATCTTAAATACACATATGAATATGCAAACACATATAAGCACATAGCACTATAACTATATATTATCTCATAATAACATAAGAGTATAAGCATACAATCATAATTATACTATTTCCAAAAAAAATAATATTTATTATGATTATTCAAGTATTAAAAGTATATCTACAAGTTCCTTTAAATTCATTATTAGTTTTACATTAAAGTATTTACATTTCTCTATATACTTGTAACATATTGTAAACCAATTCTTCAATGTTAAATTAGTCTACATATCTTTAGTTTCTCTTTTAAAGACTATTAGAATTATAAATATATCTAATTTGATGCATTTTTAATAGCATGTTAATTGAGTTCTTAAATAATTTATCAAAGTGATTTAAGTACTCTTCCAAGTAATTATATGAGATGGCATTTCAAATTCCATGGACAGATTCTAGTGACTAGATTGCACACTAAATTAGATGTAATAAATGACAATTTTAAAAGAAATGATCTTTTATAAACTTATTCCTCTATAATTCTATTATTTGAAACATTAAAATCATCTCATTATCATATCTACAACTCAAGAATTTCAAAATTACAGAAGGTTATTTTAGTAACAGTGTAGTAGTTAATTCTGGTTTTCAAACTAAATTTAGAGATAGAATTAGGATTTGTTTTCTGCATATAAAATGTAGATATGGAAGTTTAGATTTAATCTAAATTCAAATTACCATATTTGAAGTTCTAAAACTCAAGTTAGAAGCAAAATTCTCCTATTAGCTCAAACTAACCCAAAGATAGATTTTTAATGTTAATTTGAAAATTCGTAGAATAAAATTAGTGTAAAATCAGATATACATTCCTTCACAATAATTGCGCTCCTATATGTCTAGTTTATCCATAATTTTATATCCTATCATTTTGACTCCTCTACCATGACTTATTCTCGAAAAACTATAATCTATTCTTTGATAGTAACTAACAGTTTCTATGAAATTCAAGGAAATTTTAAGGAAAGTTAGTGGCCAATTCAAAAGTGGTTTCCTTCTATAAAAATACACCTTAATGTCTTAAGAAAATGTACCAACCAGAATCATTCAATTTACTATCCTAAAACTCAATATATTATTAAAATAATAAAGCTAGGTCAGGTAAACTAAAACCCAAAATTTTAATGGAAGCTTACATTTTAACTAAAATTTGTAATGGTTATTCCTTATGAAATTTCTCCTCATTATAAACACATGTAAGACCTGAATCTACTATAAATCATAATACTAATCTCAAAGATACTCATTACACATAATAAATCTTTAGTTCTTAACAAAAACATTACATGCAAATGAAAGAGTTCCCAAACCTATTTTGAACTTCCAACTCTCTCTTCAAAATCTTCTTTCACTCTTATTATTTGCTTAAACCCTTGAAAGCATCTTTAAATCTAGCCTTTTGCATTTGCGTAAGGTAGAAATCTGAAGATGTTTTTTTGGGTAAAAGGGACCGGATTCTATGGTAGAGAAGGAGAAGTTTCAAACTTTTTATGAGAAAGAGAGAAAGCAAATTCTTTAAGAGAGAGAGGGAGAAGTGAGTAATTTGCTTTCTATATTTTGTTTCCTCAAAATGACTTCTCTCTCTCCTTCTTCTCATAATTCCCTCTCTAATTTTCGTAAATTTAGGTTTTATAGTGGAATGAAAAATCTCTTTTTGGTCCTTTAAAATTTTGCATGTCACACTAAGTTCCCTCCTTTATTTGCATGTTACATAATGTTTTACGCATTTTTGCTTTTCTTAAATCAACCTTTCCTTTCTTCCCCTTTTTCATAATTTACCCTTAAATTTTCATATTACGAAATTGACCCCTAAATTTTCATCCTTTCTAATTTACCCTTCGAACTATATTATTATTACTTGACTATTATATCCTCTATGATAGGAAGTTTTCTGAGTTTGATTTGTAAGCAATATTTGAACTTCTAAAAAGTGTTGTTAGCGAAAGTGGTCTTCTACAAACTTATTACACTATGTTTTTAGTTTCTAAAACATCAAAAATCATCTCAACTGAGTTTTTATATTTTAAGATATTTACAAAAAACTGAGGTATGCACTTAGTGACTAGGCAGCAGACTATTCCAGATTTTATGCTTAAATATAGCCTAATTAAAGACATATTTGTAACTTATTTTCTCATACGAAATCTAGATATGGATGTCTATTTTCAAACCCAATTGGAATAATCTAATTTGGTGCTTTATAACTTAAGATATAGGCAAAAGTGCCAAAAGGTTAAGAATAACATAATAATTCATCCCATAATATTTAATTAGACTTTACTAATGTGAAATTGCCCTTGAATTCTACTAGGGCCTATTTTAGGTCCTTACAACATGTATGACTTTGGGGATGGGCATGCTGTTGAGGATCTTAAAACTAAGACTAAGGATCACATTGGATCAATATTTTTTTAATCATATTCCTATGTAGTTTGCATTTTATAGGGCATATTAAGACAGTGATCAATGCTTATATGATCTGATCAATTTGTTGTGTGTGTTATATATATGTGGTTAAAATTATTATGTTTCATTTCTATCATAAAAGGTAGTTATTCTCTACTAAATTATGCTCTGATATGATATAATCTATTTATGTTCTTAGTTCTGTTTGTGTATAATCCTAAATTGTGCATAATTTTGTTAAATAGCATCTTTTTAGTCGATAAAGTTTTGCTCTTGTTAAAAATAAATCATTGAGTAGATTGCATAATTTGGTTCTATTTACAGAAGAATTTTGAATTTATTTCAATTTGCTAGGTAATTCTTAATAAAATTATGTAATTATGTTTATAATATTTGGAATTGATATGCCCTAGCTTCTATTTCAACTTGCTAGGTAATTTTTTTGCTATTGGTTTCTCTAAGGCCTTCTTGGATGGAAGTTTTGTTTCTTGTATTTAAAGCATATATTGATTGTATTTTTAATCTTCAGTAATATTATTTCTTTACTAGTTAATCCACATTAAACCATTATGGATGTGATCTCACTTAAATAAAACAATTTCTTATTGCAGGCCCTTGAAATTATGCTTTCAGATATTCCAAGTCTTCTATTCTTCTCAACATATACATTGCTCATGTTGTTTTGGGATGAGATATATCATTAGGTACATCTAACTTTTTCTTTTTTTCATGAATTTCTATTAGCTGCTATGCTACTATAACTAACATTTGCTAATTTTTACATTATGGCCTTAAGCAAGAAGCCTTCCAATTGATAAACTCAAACCCACTTATTATATCGTCAATGGATTTGTATATCTAATATAGGTTTAAAGTGATTATGTATTTCCTATCTGCTATCTTAAATTGATTGAATTCCATAACTTCTATTTATATGAATATTTTAAAAGATAATATGTTAATAAAAATATTTTTTGATTTCTTCAGTGGCAATTTCATTCTGTTCTACTTTTGGTTTCTTGATATATGGTGGGAGGTAATAGTGGATATCAGAAAATTTGATACTTCAAAACATAATGTACATGTTTACTGAAGTTTATTTTTTGGTTTTTAGGTTGTTTTTCATGCTGAAGTGATTCCCCATAATTTTTTCAAAACATAATGCAATATCTAATAAATCAGACATTTACAGACAAGCTAGTTTTATTAATTCCATTAATTTCTACATTTTAGTTCTTCTATTTCATAAAAAAGGGTAAAATGTTGTGTAAATGGTGTCATGGTAACTGCTCACACTTGAATTTCAAGTATTAGCAAAATATGTACATTTCAAGATTTCTTATATGAAATATATTTTGCTATTTCATTATAATTTTTTGTTTACAATTTTGTTAAGTAAGATTTTCTTGGACTGGTTGAGAAATTTTTCTATCTTTTCGGAAGATATGATATTCAGCTTACAGTTGGTGATGCTATCATGGTAAGTGAACCCCTCTCTTCTTCATTTTTTTCCTTGAGATGGAACTATATATTCCCAATTGTTATTACTCTAATCTAATTATAAACATAAAAATTGATGTTCTTCAAGAGAACTCTTTCTTAAAGGCCATTGGTCATGTTGATCTAAACCTACCAGAAGCCCTGTAAAAAGCACCGCATCCTCCCCTGCCACTTGTTGAACCATATTCAAGATATGGTCTAAAAATAGAGATATCCCACATCTTTCGAGCACTAAAAAAGTGCCCACCTTAGGAACTCTCTTTTGCTTTCTTGGGTCTAACACTTTTTCCACTTATTGGATTACTAGTCGGGGTTAGTGTTATGTTATTATTTGCCAAATTTCTGAATATGTGAGCTTGATGGTGTTATCCTTGTTTTATAATAAGCTTATGGTCTATGTGGATTTGACTATACCTCATATCTATTTAGTGGTTAAGACGTCTTACGACATATTTTGACATTCTTTCAGTAAAATATCATTTGATCTATTGTTTAGTGAAATGAACTAGTTTTAAATATCATTTATTCATGCCTCCATGAATGCATAAGAGTGTTGTTCTATTGGGCATGTGATTGGAATTTCACTTGTTGATGTTTTGGGGCAAAAGACCTTAGGAAGTAATGGTATATGCAATATCCCCAGTAAGCTTAGTAAGAAGGTCAATAAGACTACCTTAATATAAGGAAAGTGAATTAGAATTCTTTGATGCCTTTTGAAACACATTTGTGGGACTTCAAGTGTGCTAATGTTCACTTTTTTCCTATTAGTCTTTGTATCCTAATTTTAATACCCCATCAGTTTGAACCAACTGCTTACACTAGTTATTTTGACATATTTTCAAATTACCATTTTTTTTAAGTTATTGTGATATATTTTTTTTGGAAGGGCTGTATAAACAATACATTTCTTTGTTTTTTATGCTAACATTATATTTGTATTTAATTACAAAATTATTATATATGAAAGTATAATTTTTTTTAATTGTGTATCAATTTATTTTATATTATATATAAATTAGGGATGAGAAAAAATTTAAAAATATGATTAACAATAAAATCAATTCAAAATAAAATTAATTTATGTTCTTTATTATATATATTTGATATATGTCCATATATATATATATATATATATATATATATATATATATATATATATATATATATATATATATATATATATATATATATATATATATATATATATATATATATGGTTTAGTTCTACTTCTAAGGATGGCATTTCCCTTCCTTATTTATATTTCAACAATCGGATTTTAGTCTGGTCCTAAGAACTTTACTGTCATTATTACATTTTCAAAGATTGAATTTTTGATTCAAAATAATCCTAATGATCAGGAGACTTACATTATTAACGATGGTAAATTTGATCCTTAATACTTTTTAGGGACTAGTTTTTTACCCAATCACTAAAAGTTATAAGGACAGGTAGATATACCTCATCTTTATTTGTCATTAGCGGTGGAGCCCATAAGGATGGGATAGCGATCAAATTTCTCTATCCTTATTATGTTTTAAGGACCGAATTGGTACTTTTAAGGACTGAATTTCCCATCCTTGAAGGCCTTTCTTTCTTGTAGTGTTAAAAAAATTGTATTCCAATAATCATGAACACGATTCCATAAAAATTGAAAGATCCAAGTAGCTTTACTTTACCCTATGAAATTACTGAAACTTTTGTTAGAAATGCCTTATGTGACTTAGGGGCTAGTATTAATTTATTGCCATATTCAATGTGCAAGAAGCTCAATCTAGGTGATCTCAAGTAAACGGGAATGAAGCTCTAGGTTTAGGATAGGTCGGTAAGGAAACTGAGAAGGGTAATAGAGGACCTACTAGTGAAAATGGAAAATTTTATTTTCCCTATGGACTTCATAGCCATGGAGATGGAGGAAGACAGGAAAGTGTCACTCATTATGGGGAGACCATTTTTGAATACAACGAAAGCTTTGATAGATGTTCATCATCAAAAGGTCATCCTATGATTAAACAATGAAGAGTTGGTAGTGGACATGAGCAAAGCCGAAAAGCATATATCAAGTGATTTGAAGGAGTCGATCTATTTCCACTACTAAAAAAATGCAAATTAGCGACGACTAATTGATAATTTTTCATCGCTAAATCAGTTTAGTGACGACTTTTATTTCGAAACAAAAGTCGTTGCAGCAAAATTTAGCTACAACAAAAAGTCGTCGCCAAATTTTAGCTACGAAAGAGCATTGTCACTAAATATTTGTCGCCATTTTGCTATAACAATGTTCACGCAAAATTTTGCGACAACAGTATTTTCGTCGCAATATTGCTACGACATTGTTCATGCAAAATTTTATTATCGTCGCAACATTGCTATGACATTGTTCAAGCAAAATTTTGCAACGACAGTATTTTCGTTGCAATGTCGTCGCAATATTACTACAACATTGTTCATGTTAAATTTTACGACGACAGTTTAATCGTCGCAATTTTACTATGACATTGTTCATGCTAATTTTTGCTGCTACAATTCAATCGTTGCTATATTGCTACGACAATGTCAATGCTAAAAGCGACGATATGTTTCCTTTTATTTAGCGTCAAATATTTTATGGTTAATGTCCTCTTGCAAAGTTAGCTAGAATTATATTATGGCTAAATTGTAGCTGAATAGCAAGTATCTAAACATGCTAATCCATTGGTAAATTGAAATTTTTTAATTTATAAAATTAATATATAGATTTAATCATTCAAATAATAAACTACAAATGATAAATATATATTTAGATTACTCAATATATATATATATATATATCTCACTAAAAAAGGTTATTTACAAGTGCATATCAAAATTAATTGTATATCCAAAAAAATAAGTGCATATATTGCAGTAACAAATGATATACAAAATATCCTAATATATAATTATAACTATAATATAGGCAAAATAGTATTTCTGACTCAATGTGTAAATGTAGTGAAAACCTTAACTATCAGTCCTGTCAGTACGAGATATCAATAGGCGCATCTGCTCCTCAATTTGCTGCTGGAAAAGTTGTTGCTGTGTCTCCATCTGCTATTGGATCTGTCCGACCATGGAAAAATAGAGTAATGAATAAATGTAAGTATAATAGCCATTGAATTTTTAAAAAGATATGGCATTTCATTTAATTACATTTAAAATAAATAAGAAGAAAACTAATACTCCATCTAACAATTTAACAAACTGAACAATTTTCGCAATTAAGAACAAATATAAGTTACTACGAATAATTTCCAAACCTTATATGAAGCTTGAGAATTGTTTTGCAAGCTAAATCCACCTTTTGCAAGCTATTTTTCAAATACCAAAATTTTAAAAGCTACCTGAAGAAAAATAATAATTACCTCAAAATATTTGTCATTCTAATAATATCTATCAAGTATTTATTTTATTTTTTCAAATGTACCCTTATATACAGTATCTAAATTACAATAATTAATGTTTTAATTTACTATATTCTCTTTCTCCATTAATTATTATTTCAATTCTATAAATATAATTGAAGGCAAGAACATACGGAAGGAAAATTCAAAAGCCAATATATTTTCAAATGCAACTTTTTTGACAGTCACGCTGGTTAAAGAAAACCAACAAACCAAAGAACTAATGCATGGAGCATGAAGAATTGCCATGCTGGTGCTGACAAGAATAAAAATAACCAACAGAAAAGAAAGTAATACTTCAAAGATTACTGTAGGAAAAAAAGGTACATAGTGATGCACAAATTTATTGGTTTGTAGCCAATAAATAAAAATTACAGTATTATAAAATTATATAATCAAATAACAATGCAGTACTATAATCAAATAAAAATTCTAGAATTATAAAATTATAAAATTCTAGTATTAACTTAATGAGATTAGATGAAAACCTTAATTTGCCAGATGAATTTTGATGAAAAATTATAATACCAACGGTAAAGTAGGCATGAATATGTTTGTCCAGCCACTCATTGTAATGCTTTGGAGCAATTTCTAGCTTTAACTATTCCAAAAAGTACCGAAAGACATGGTTAACCAAAGAATGTGCAAGTACAATTAAGGGTCCTCCACAAAGTTTAAATGCAGTTTCAAATGTTAACCTGCAAATGAAAATGTAACAAAATTTCAAATCCCTTGGATCAAACTTGTATTTAGTTTCTAACAATGTTATATGCCAATAAGTTCCAATTAAACAACAATATAATGGGTCCGAAATAGTCAGACAAGCTGTTAAAAGATGCTGAGTACAACTAACAGTTTATTTCAGGTATAGTTGAGCCGGTGAAAATAAAGATCCCGCTCCTCAAGCATTGATGGGGACAGGCTCCAATCATAAGGAACAACAATAATTGCATTATCTTCAATTCCAAACTCAATGCACCACTTTATCCATTATTTCCACACTGAAGAAAGAGGGCCTGAAATTAAAAGGCATAAAAATTCATTACAAATTTCTTGCCACCCTATTACAATGTAATAAAAAATTACGGGAAGTGTAATATTACAAACTAAAAGAATAGGAGAATAACTTGTTATATAGCCAGGATCAAGTTCTGTAATCATAGAAAGGCCTTCATCAGGTTGTGACTTGCATTCAGGATTATCCATTTGATTGTAAAGGTTAAGCAACAAGCACTTAAGCTAACAATTTACAGTAGAAAGAAGCTACATGACAAAGAAACAAATACTACCTCCTTCACTAACAAATGAAAATTATTTTGACAATTTTGGGTAAATAGCAAGCAGAGATTATAATTAACATTAGGAAAGAGAATGTTCAAATTTAGCCAAAAAGAAAAGTAGAGATAATATTAGCATAAAGTGAGAAAAATGCAAACTAATTATGTTTTGAAATTGAAATTATTTTTGCTAGTAATTTATTTAAATTATTTTTTATAGGCAAATGAGGATGTTGTTTCTTTGATTGAAAAAAGGTTAATAGATAAAGTTAAAATCAAATTAAGTTTTGAAATTGAAAGACATTAATAGCATGATATACAATTAAAAATAATTCATATGCATATTATAGATAATAAAAAGAGAAAAAAAAAAGAAAAAAGAAAAAATAAAGCATCATTCTGCAATTGAAAATAAATATTTGCAAATTACATTAGCATAAGTTTGGGTAGGTTCAGCTGGTGAAAGATATTATTCACTCAGCAAGGAAGCTGAAACCCTAGACTTCTACTTTTATTGTTAACACCTCAAGCTGAAATATCAAAAATCATAACCAAAAGCTTAGAAAAACCCAAACCGAGTTGACCCTATTCAAATTTTATAATTTAAACTCAGAAAGTGTATGTAAACTAACTACAGATCCTAAAGAATCACAACTAACAAAACCATAAAAAAAAGCTTAAATCATTGAATGGAAAGCTACAAACATGCTAAAAATAAAAAATAAAAAACAAAACAAAAAGGAGGTCAATTTAAGCTCAACAATCACTTACTTGGGTCGAAGTAGGGCATGAACAGGTCAAAAGTTTAAGTGACAACAACTTAAGCTCGTGAATTAAGTTAACAAAATAGATCCACCATGCTCCAAAATCAAAAAAATGATTTGAAATGGAGCTGAACTTACTAAAGCTTTCAGATTTAAAAGAACAAATTGGGTTTTGAGTTTTGGCAGTGAGGATTCTTTTGTTTTCCCTCCAAAGGAAGCTCAAAGAGAGGAAAATTGAAAATGGATCGAAATTATTTGTCTCGACAAAGGGGTAGTGGTGATAATTATAGAGAACATATTTCCTAGTACCCAAACGACATCGTTTGAGGAATTTGTTATTATTTATGATGAGTTATAGATGTTGTTCTTTATGGGGAGTCGAATTCTGCTTCATATGCCCAAAAGCTGTACTCAATTATTTTTATTTTTTTAAAATTTTCAAGTATTCAGAGTATATCTTTAATAATATATTATCAATTACATTTTCTTTGCTAATTACTTTATTCATTCAGATAGACATGGAGTGGCTCTAAGTCCAGGTGCCATGAACAGAGTGACACGTTGAATTTCACTTTTTCTCTTCAAAACTTCCTTTTCCTTTTAATTTTAACATCCACCAAAAAAAATGATACTAGTTTGTACGTGAAATTTGTGAATTGGATAATCACATATTTACAGGTAAATTGAATCAAATTTGTGAATTGGATGAAAAATTGTGTAACCCTAGTGCAATTAAAAGACCAACTAGCTAGGTGTAAGTGTGAACTCTGGTTTCCTTCTATGATTTACTTTATTTTTTTATATTATGGTTATTTTTTTAGTTAATCATTATACTTTAATTTTATCTTATTAATAGCAATTTATAATAAAATATATAAAGTAAAAAATCTATAAATTAAAAATAAAATAAACATTTAGTAAATAATAATTAAATCATGACTTTTTTTTAACTTGATTTTTTTGTTTACTTATTTAATAAAGGAAATAAATATAATAATTAGTTTAATTTAGTTAGTTAAATTTATTAAAATAAATGGTTTAATTAAATGTAAATGAAATTTAAATATTAAAAATCAAAATTATATAAAAATAGTTAAAAGTAAAATATGAAATAATATATTTCCTTAATTAGCGATAACATTGTTGTCGCAAATTAGCTACAACAATGTTGTCGCCATTTAGCTACAATAATGTTGTCATCAATATTGATGTAGGAATATAATTGTATTTTGTCAAATTAGCTACAATATTGTTGTCGCCAAATTAGCTATAACAACGTCGTAGCTAATTTGGCAACAACATTGATCTATTTTTTTTAATTTAATTATTTTATTATATAACTTAAAATAATTGATCACAATTGATATTATTGAAAATAAATATAATAATTAGTTTAATTTAGTTAGTTAAATTTATTAAAATAAATGGTTTAATTAAATGTAAATAAAATTTAAAAATTAAAAATCAAAATTATATAAAAATAGTTAAAAGTAAAATATGAAATAATATATTTCCTTAATTAGCGACAACATTGCTATCGCAAATTAGCTACAACAATGTTGTCGCCAATTAGCTACAACAATATTATTGTAAATATTAGTGTAGGAATATAATTGCATTTTGTCAAATTAGCTAGAACATTGTTATCGCCAAATTAGCGACAACATTGTTGTTACCAATAGATCTAATTTTTTTTCAATTTAATTATTTTATTATATAACTTAAATAAATTGATCACAATTGATACTATTGAAAATAAATATAATAATTAGTTTAATTTAGTTAGTTAAATTTATTAAAATAAATGGTTTAATTAAATTTAAATAAAATTTAAAAATTAAAAATCAAAATTATATAAAAATAGTTAAAAGTAAAATATGAAATAATATATTTCCTTAATTAGCGACAACATTGTTGTTGCAAATTAGCTACAACAATGTTGTCGCCAATTAGCTACAACATTATTGTCACAAATATTGGTGTAGGAATATAATTGTATTTTGCCAAATTAGCTACAACATACAAATTAGTGACAACAATGTTGTCGCCAATAGATATATTTTTTTTTAATTTAATTATTTTATTATATAACTTAAATAAATTGATCACAATTGATATTATTGAAAATAAATATAATAATTAGTTTAATTTAGTTAGTTAAATTTATTAAAATAATTGGTTTAATTAAATGTAAATAAAATTTAAAAATTAAAAATCAAAATTATATAAATATAGTTAAAAGTAAAATAAGAAATAATATATTTTCTTAATTAGCGAGAATATTATTGTCGCAACTTAGCTACAACAATGTTGTCGCCAATAAATTTATATGAATGGAATAATATATTTCCTTATTTAGCGACAATATTGTTGTCGCAAATTAGCTACAACGGTGTTGTTGCTGATTATCTACAACAATATTGTCGCCAATAGCTATACATGAATAGAATAGTATATTTCCTTAATTAGCGACAACATTGTTATCACCAAAGTAGCTACAACAGCATTGTCGTTGTTGTAGCTAATTTGCAACAACAATGTTGTCACCAATAGATCTAATTATTTTTTTCAATTTAATTATTTTATTGTATAACTTAAAATAATTGATCACAATTAATATTATTGAAAATAAATATAATAATTAGTTTAATTTAGTTAATTAAATTTATTAAAATAAATGGTTTAATTAAATGTAAATGAAATTTAAATATTAAAAATCAAAATTATATAAAAATAGTTAAAAGTAAAATATGAAATAACATATTTCCTTAATTAGCGACAACATTGTTGTCGCAAATTAGCTATAACAATGTTGTCGCCAATTAGCTACAACAATATTGTCACCAATATTGGTGTAAGAATATAATTGTATTTTGCCAAATTAGCTACAATATTGTTGTCGCCAAATTAGCAATAACATTGTTGTCGTCAAATTACCTACAACAATGTTATCACCAATATTGATATATGAATATAATTATATTTTGCTAAATTAGCGACAACATTGTTGTCACCAATTAGCTACAACAATGTTGTCGCCAATATATTTATATGAATATAATTGTTTTTTGCTAAATTAGCCACAACGTTGTTGTTGCCAAATTAGCTACAACAATGTTGTCGCCAATTAGCTACAATAATATTGTCGTCAATATAGGTATATGAACATAATAGTATTTTGCTAAATTAGCGACAATATTGTTGTCGCCAATTAGCTACAACAATTTTGTCACTAATTAGCTACAACAATGTTGTCGCCAATAGAGCCATATATACGAAATAGTAGGTTTTGGTAAATTAGCGACAACAATGTTGTCGCCAGTTAGCTACAAGTTTGTTGTCACTAAGTAGCTATAACAATGTTGTCGCCAAATTTGTTTTTGTTGTTGCAATTGTTTGCGACAAATTTTTGCCGCCTAGTATTAGCAACAATAAATATTTGTTATCGTTAATTTGTCGCAATATTTGTTTTCCCGCCAAATCTTTCAAGATTAAAGACGAAAGCCATTTTTTGTCGCAATGTTGTTGCTATATTGTGGATTTAGCAACAAATTTTATTGTTGTCGCAAATTTTTGTCGCTATTCTGCATTTTTTTTGTAGTGTTCGTGGATAAGGTAGATGAATATGTCAAGGAAATTCAGAAGAAATTCTTACTAGACGATCCATTAAATTTGAGTCCAATGCATTCTTTGGAGAATGAATAGTTAGATAAAATGGATGGAGAACTGATAGCAGTAGTAGAGAAAAACCATGAAGAGAAACAAAATGAAGATTTAAAATCTGAACTTATACCCCTTCCCCTTCATTTAAAGTATGTATTTTTAGAGCATGAAACAAAACCAGTAATTATCTCTTCTATATTGTTAGGTTTTGAAAAGGAGATGCTGCTTGAAGTGCTGAAGAAGCATAAAAAAAGCTATTGGATGGGGGACATCAGACTTAAAGTGTATCAAACTAGTGTCTCAACCCTAGAAGAGGCTCAATAAAACCATGTAGGAAGTGGTCAAGAAAGAGGTACTCAATTTGCTCTATTAAGGTATAATCTATCCAATTTTTGATAGTAAATGGGTTAGCTCTATGCAATATGTCCCTAAGAAGGGAAGAATGATAGTGATTAGAAATGAGCTTGATGAACTCAATCTAACTTGGACAATTATGGGTTAGAGAGTATGCATAGATTATAAGAGATTGAATAATGCTACTAGGAAATATCATTTTCCATTGCCATTTGTTGATCAGATGTTAGAGAGGCTAGTAGGGAATAGGTTTTATTGTTTCTTAGGTGGGTATTTAGGATATTTGCAAATTATCATAACCCCTGAAGATCAGAAGAAATGACTTTTACATGCCCTTATGGCATATTCATCTATAGAAGAATGCCCTTTGGACTGTGTAACTCATCGGCTACATTTCAACGGTGTATGATGGCAATTTTTCATGGCTTTATAAAGAAATTTATGGAAGTTTTCATGGATGATTTCATCATTTATGGGAGATATTTTGAAAGTTATTTAAAGAATCTTGATTTGATGCTAGGAAGGTGTGAGAAAACTAACTTAGTGTTAAATTATGAAAAATGCCATTTTATAGTGAGGGTTGGTATTGTGCTAGGGCATAAAATTTTAGAGAAAGGAATAGAGGTGGATAAAGCCAAGGTTGAAGTCCTAGAAAAACTCCCACCCCTAATAAGTGTCATGGGAGTTAAGAGCTTTTTAGGGCATGTGGGTTTCTACCGTAGATTTATCAAAGATTTTTCAAAAATTGCAAGACCTTTATCCAATTTGCTTATGAAAGATGCTCCTTTTTAATTCACTAGTGAATGTTTGTTGGCATTTGAAACGTTGAAACAAAGGTTTATCTTCGGTCGGATGATTATATCTCTAAAGATTTTTCCTTTCGGCTAATGTGTGATGCGAGTGATTTTGTAATAGAAGTTTTGCTTGGACAATGGCGGTAGAAGGTGTTTTACACAATTTATTATGCAAGCCATACCTTGACAGGAGCCTAAGTCAACTATACCATAACCGAGAAGGAACTTCTTGCAATTATTTTTGCTTTCGTGAAGTTTAAGCCATATTTGCTTGAGGAAAAAAATTGTGGTGTGGTCTGACCATGTGGCATTACGACATCTCTTTGCTAAGAAGAAGTCAAAGCCAAGTTTGATAAGATGGGTGCTCCTTTTGAAAGAGTTCAACTTGGAGATTAAAGATAAGAAGGGAGCAGAGAATTTTATGGCGGACCACTTATCTAGATTAGAGCATGATCATGTTAAAAAGGGGGAGATTTTAGAACTATTTCCTGATGAGCATATTTGTGCTTTATTTGTATGTGAAGTTACTATGCCTTGGTTCGCTAATGTGGCTAACTTTCTTGCATAAGGTTATTTTGCTAAAGGACTTCACATGGCAACAAAGGAAAAAGTTGATAGCTGATGCGAGGCACTACATTTGGGATGATCCTTATCTTTTTTGCCTATGTGCTGATCAAGTATTGAGAAGGTGCATCCCGAATAAAGAGCAAGGGGAGATTATTAAAGCATGTCATAATAGAGAAGCTGGTAGACATCATGGATCCAACAGAATAGTATAAAAAATTCTTTTTTTTGGTTTTTATTAGCCCACTTTATTTAATGATGTGAAAATATTTATTCAATCTTGTGATCGTTGTCATAGTGAAAAAGCTGGTGGACATCATGGATCTAGTAAAACGGTACCAAAAATTCTCTCTTCTGGTTTTCCACTTTATTTAATGATGTGAAAATATTTATTCAATCTTGTGATCATTGTCAAAGAGTGGGTAATATATCAAAGGGAGATGAGATACCTTTAACAAATATATACTTGAGGTAAAATTGTTTGATTTATAAGGGATAGATTTTATAGGGCCTTTTTTGATTTCATACGGGTTTGAGTATATACTAGTGGTAGTAGATTATGTCAGCAAGTGGATAGAGGTCGTGGCCACTAGGACTTGTGATGCCAAGGTTGTCTAGAATTTTTAAAAAATAACATATTCACCCATATGGAGCCCCGAAAGCCATTGTAAGTGATGGTGGTATACACTTTGTTAACCACCAATTCAAAACTTTGTTGAAAAAATTTGGAGTGAGACATAAAGTCACTACCCCTTATCGTGCCCAAGCCAACGGACACGTTGAGGTGCGCAACCAGGAATTGGAAGCCATTTTAAAAAAAAGATAAATGCATCTAGAAAGGACTGGTACTTTAAGTTAGCCAAAGCTTTATGGGCTTATAGGATAGCTTTTAAAACACCTATAGGAATGTCACCCTTTAAGTTGGTCTTTGGTAAGTCCTATCAACTACTGATCAAATTTAAACATAAGGCTTATTAGGCTACCAAATTCTTGAATTTTGACCTTATGAGTGCAAGAAAGTGCAGGTCCTTACAGCTAAATGAGTTAGAAGAACTCATATTTTGGGCATACGACCATGACAAAAAGTATAAAGACAACTTTAAGAAATGGCATGACAAAAGGTTGAATAAGAAGGAATTTGTGCCTGGGATGAAGATGCTCTTTTATGATAACAGGTTGAGGTTATTCCCAGGGAAGTTGAAATTGAGGTTGAAAGGGCCCATTAAAGTTGTAGGGGATGATAAATTTAGAGTGGTGACATAAAAGCACCCGAGGGATAAGAAGGAGTTTAAGGTTAATAGATATCACTTGAGGCCTTCCTTTGAATCAACATTTGATGGCTAGCTGCGAACTTGGTAAGCATGGAACTACTTCTAAACCCTTACTTTTAGGATTTCCTTATTTTGTTTTGTTTTTATGGTTGTTGTGATTAGGAGAGTGGTTCAAGAGAATGTGAGTTTAAGTCACAATTTTGGTGTTTTTGCTAGTTTTAGTAGGTTTGGAAGCTGTATTTAATGATTAGAAGGAGTTGAGAGAAAAATAAAATTTTTGTTGAAGATTTTAGGGGATCATGGTTATCAGGTTTTTCTAGTAACTGTGACATAGGTTAGTTTTTGCTTTTGGATCTCAAAGCATGTTAGGTCATGGTTATTAGGTTTTATTTGATAATCATGAGTCCATTTTTTTAGTCCAATAGGAAAATGCATTTTATCTAACGGTCATTAGAATTTGGTAATAACCATGACCCTACCTTTTCTTCAGTCCAGTAGAAAAAATTGAGTTATTTCATGGCTAGCAGGTTTCACCTACTGACCGTGACCCTATATATATGAAAAAAAGAAAATATTTAAAACCCTAACTTTAAAACATTATCATTTTGTTCACTTTTTTCCTTTTTATTCTTTTCTTTTCTTTTTCTTTTCACCCTTTTTTCTTTCTTTCTTTTTCTTCTCTATCTCGAGCATTGTTCTTCGCTGCTCCTATTGCCAGCAGGTAAGTCTTCTTTTTCTTTATCCTTTTTCTTCTTCTTTTTTATTATCTTTCTTCCTCTTTGATTTAAATCTGTTTATATGTTTATTTTCATTTTGTTTTGTGAATATTTTTCTTCTATTTTCATGGCATTTCTTCTTAAAATTTCTCTTCTAACCTATCTCTTATTTCTTTACTTTTGTTTGTGTGTTCTTATTTCCCTCAATTATGTTATAGTTCGATTTTGAGTTGCGAGTTCGTCAATAAGTAAGTACCGATATTTTTCTTTCTATTTTGATATCTTAGTTCTTTTTCTTTGTTCAATTTTTTTTCTAGGGGTTTGTTAGTTAGATCTTGAGTTTGTTTTGATGGCACACAAAGTAAGTGTTCTCCATTCGTTCTTCAAGTTCTTTTTTGTTTTAGTTTAAACTTTTGTTGTTTAACTTGTTTTTTTTTGTTATTGTGATGTCGAGTGTTGCTTGTTTTTATCTTAAATCCTTCCTCTTTGCTTGATATTTGCATAGTTAAGTTTATTTCTATGATTATTTTCTTGGCTGTTTGGATCGATTTGGTGAAATGGAAGCGATTAATAGGTTAGTTGGAGAAACCTCTACTTCTTTATCAATTTTATTTTTCTATTCTTTTAATTATTTACAATTTTGCTTTGATTTTAGGATTTATGTTGCTTGGTGACTCTCATTAACTTGTGCTTTTTTTAGGTAAATTGTTTATGCTTTTTTCTTTTTCTTTTCTTTATAGACTTCACAAGGGAATTTCTTTATTATCTTTATTGTTGAAAATAAAATGGGATAGTCATAAATCTATAGTTACTTAATGTTTTTATTTGGTTGTTGAAAGTAGTTAAGTGGATGGAAAAAGCATGAGTTGGAGTAGTCCTAATGTAAGTTGTAAGTGTTGGTTATGCATGTTTTTTGAGAAATGTCACAGCTTTAAGTTAACTTGCTGAAAGTGATGAAATCTAAATTTTTGAATCATGATTCTTAATGTTTTTATCTTTGAGGCATGTTCAAGTTGCATAGCTTATTCGTATCTAGGACTCTTACTCTGTGTGATCGCTTGATGCTATGCTAGTAGCTAGGATGTGACTATTTTAGTTAGGAGAAATCATGAATTGTTATAGATTTGCTTCTGCCTATTGTATGAACCATTATAATTAAAAAGGCACAAATTGGAAGTGAACCAACTCTTGCATTCATATTTACATCCACATTTCTGCACGAGTATCATTAACAGGGTATAAACTTGGCAATTAAACTTAGAACCTTGGGCTTCACATTTTAATTTATCTTTTTAAAATTATAGTGTCTCCCTTTTCAGGTGTAGCAAATTATGAATGTTTGTTAATCATTTGACACTGAACACAAACCCACACTTGTATTAGTGCAATCAGTGCTATAAACTTCATACTTTGTGTTCATAATCCCCATGGCTATTTAATTTAGAATATCTTTTTGATAGCTTACATCATTAGCTTAATTTGAGTTGTTTAAATTACCCTTGTTTGCTGTCTCCTTTGTTAGCACCCTATTGAATTTCAATTATGTTGCATTTTATCTTAGCATTACTCATATGCTTATTTTGATTCTTTTGCAATGTTGGAATTGTCTAACTCTGTTCTTTTGATATTGACAGTGGCACCCAAGTGATCCTGTGTTCTAATTCCTTCATCATCTTAACCTCAGGCTATTCAGCCTATCTTTAGCTAGCCTTTGCCATCAGATGAGTAGGCAAAACCTAGTCAACAACCCTAATGGCACCTACTTAGGTCCAAAGGAAGAAAAATCAAAAGGGCCCAAAATGCCTAAATGGGTGCCTGAAGAGATGCACATAACCTACCAAGTTCTATCAAATTGTGAATATCTGCCTTCTATTTATCTGGACTCAAGTTTGTTGGAGAAACTGGGAATTCAAGAAGAGATCGAACATCATATTGCAATAATACGATAATAGAAATTATTTCAATGCAGGGAGCTGGTTTATCCTAACTTGATTAGGGACTTTGTAGCCATAGTTAAACTCCATTTTGGGTATGGTGACTTCCCCAACATGGTTTTCTTTTTATCTAAAGGGAACACATTATGTGTAGACCTTGGAAGAAGTTACTGAAGCCTTAGGATTCCCCATTGATGGTGCCTTTACTTATTAAGACTATGATAAGAACATTACTTGGGATGAAGTTAAAGACTCACAAATTAGAGGCTCATACATTTCAGGGATAACTAAATCCCATCACTTGAGGGATCATACTTTTTGAATTTTACATCATTTTTTCTCTATGTCTTTTATGTCGTTTGTGCAGAGTGAGGGATAAGTCAATCTACCAGTGGTGCTCATCCTATCATACATGGCTAGGAGCTTCCCAATCAATAGAGCATACCACTGGTGGAATAAGCTGGAAGAGATATAACAGCAACCTACAAAGATCAAGAAAATAACTTTGGGAGGATGGGTCACTATGCTTACTGGGGCTTTTGGCCACCCACTGAATAAGGATAAAGCCCCCTACAGTGGCTTACATCAACCAAAAAATGCTAACAAATATAAAGGTGGTTGTGTTAGATGAGACTACCGAACATGGATTCAGACTCACTGACAGATATGAGTACTTGAGAAAGATGGATGCTTTAGCTGCCAATCAAGAGGAATTCAAGCAACAATAGTAGTAGATAATCACAACTTTGTCCACTCTAGCATCCAAGATTGATACAATTGCCCCACCTGGCCCCTTTCATTTTTTATGCAAGAAGTTTTTTGCCCTACTGATTTTTTTAAATTTTTGTCTGATTCTTACTAAGGATAGCAAGTTTTGAAGTGTGGGGTTAATTATGGAATTTGTTAATTTTTGTAAAGGTTTAAGGCTAAATGTAGGAAGGTAATCTTTTTGTGAAGAAATTTTCTTACGCATATTTTATTTTTAGAGGAAGAAGATTGGGTTTAATGGCTTAAAAGTGTGAAATTCTTAAATCACAACTCTATTTAGTTAATTTTCAGTTATTTTAGTACATTTTTATTTTCAGTAAATTTATGCATTTTGGATTTTCTTTAGTTTTGATTTAAAGTAGTTCTTTTACTTCTATTTCATTTACTTTATGTTTTACCTTTTCTTTTATTTTAAGTAGGTTTATTATGTTTTAATGTTTCAGTTTTCCCTTTGAATTTAAGTTAGAATAAATTTTTCTATCGAGTTGTTAATTATCTTGCATTTAGTCTAAGTTGGCCAATTAATCTTGAATTGGATCAATTTGAACTTCAATTTATGAACTATCTATTTAAAAAGCTTGAGTAGCTAGAAAGCAGTAATATTGTTCAGTCGAAAGTTTTCTGCTGAATTCATCTTAAATAATAATTTATCACCCAATTTTTGAACTATTGAGCAAAGTAGGCTAAATTGTGCAAAATTAACAAAATATAAAAAAATAAAAAAGAATAGATATTATGCTACAGAAATTTTGTTTAACTCATTACTGCAGAAAATAAGTATGGAGTACCTAGTATTTATAGAAAGTGTTAATTGATTGAGCTAAGAAATTTTAGCCCTTGCTTTCTGTAATTTTAAGAATCCAATTAATGTCTTGAGATTTATCTTCAATTTTGTTAGAAAAAGGCATGAATTGTAGAAAGAGTTATTTATTGTTAAAAAATTAGGTGGTACTTTTCTTGGGTAGTGTGGTTGATTCTATTTTGCTAACTTGATCATTTCTTTGGAGCCAATACCTTTACCTTATTACAACCTTAATGTAAGACCTGGTAATCCTGTTTTGTTTCTAAGTTGTTTAGTGGAGATGACCCTTGTGGTTTAGGTGCTAAAGGAGAGGCTTATACTCTATTGCTGGAATTCACTAGTAGTTTTTGGGTTTTGAAAAGTTATAAATCTATTTTGGTTTAGGACACACACATAAGAAATTGCTTGATATAGATTAGTTTGAGTCTGTTTGATTGAACTTTTAATTTGAGTGTCTTCAGTTGAGTGTTATTTTGGCCTCTCTAAATGTTCTTATTCTAAATCAAAGTTTGAGTTTTTAAGATTATGGATAATTAATTTTCTTAAAGGCAAGCAAAATCTAAGTGTGGGGCATTTTGATAACTCCAATTCAGTGTCTAGTTTTAGGTCATTTTTAGTCCAGTTTTTAGTGTCTTTCTATTTTTTTTTTGCTTTATTTTGCTTGCATTTAATGAATTATGCCCATTTTCAGTTAATCCTAGATTTTGTGTGATTTGGATAGCGTTTGATGGAATTTTGTGCTAAATTGTGAATTTTATAGGTACCTCACGATTACTAGGTTTTCCTAGTAATCGTGACATAAGTCTTCTATCAAAACACACTGTTTTAGGGTATATCATGGTCAACAGGGAAATTATGCATATAGAGGTGTTCACCATGACCTATGGAGCTCTACAATACAGAACCTAAGAAAGAAGTACCTCATGGTTACCAAGTTTTTGGTAATGACCATAAGATAGCTATGCTGTCAGACCAAAATGCTAAGGATAGCTATGTCACAGTCATTAGGTTTTTGGTGATTACCGTGACCTCCTGTCCCAAAGTAGATTGAAGCTATATCATAGTCAGCAAGAATTTTTGAATGACGATGACTTATGTTAGTTAAAAGAGGGATTTTTAAGTAGGTCATGATCAGTAAGAAATTCCTAATGACTGTGACCCATGTTGGCCTATTTATGGTAGATTTTTCTATAGAATTGGGAGTCTTGATTTTCTTTTAGATTTAGGGCTTTATTTCTTCTATCTTTCATCCTTTTGTTCATTTTTCATACATAGATACATAGTTATAGTTAAAAATAGATAGACTTATAGTGAAATACATAGATTTACAGCTTAGAAGTGTAGATTTACATAGTTTAGAGCTCATTTCCATTAAAGCTTTGGAGAAGAAGATTGAAGAACTTCGGGTTTAGTTGGGTTTTCTTCTACAACAAATTTTTAGGGTTTATTCTATCCTTTTCTCTTATTATTTTGTAATGGGTAGTGAGTAGTCTATAAGTTATTTGAGGGATCTTTGAATCCCCTGCCCACAATATGAATATTGAACATATTTTGAGTTTATATATATGAATGAATAGTTTACTTCACTGTTACTTATTGTTATTTCATAAGTTTTTTAGTTTCTCAAGTTATTTTTTGGATTAATGGTTTTTATCTTAAATCTTTGTTGGCTATTAAACTTGTGTGGATTGAATGCTTTGAATGATTTTGCTCAAATTTTCTACCATTAATGTTGTCTATTTTAGATTGCTCCATAATGGAACTCTAGATGTGCAATGTTTTATGGTTTGAGAGCTAGAGTGTGGAGTAAAATAGATGAGTTTTAGGTAGTTTGGCACCAAAATAGGAAAGCAAATCGAACTTAGGATTTAAGACCCGTGCTTAGGATAGTTTAAAGGCTTGCTCCGAAATAGGACTCTTTGCAATTAGAGTAGCTAGCTTCAGAATAGGACGCTTGGGTTAAAAGGGTTATCCCAAATTCATTTATATATTACATTAGGTTGAATTAATTCACATTTGGTGTGGGGTGTATGAGTGAACCCGAGCAACATTTCTTTTATATTGAATTTCTATAATTGTTTATTGTCCATAATTTAACTTATATTAAAATCACTGCTAGTTTTAATTTAGCAACATCTTTATTGCAATTTTAGTTGTCTATAGTCTTCATTATAGAAAATAGATAACTCATACACATAAAACAATTAGGAATTCTTTAGCATAAAATCAATTTCCATAGCTTAGACACATAATCCATTGGGTAGGATATTTGAGGATCCTAACTATATCCTACTTTATTACTTGTCAATCTAGTGCACTTGCTAGGTTTAGCAACAAAACCATGGTATCAAAATCTATATTTGAAAAGGGGATTCTTTTGTGATGATTTGCTAATAAAAAAGATACCAATTAGAAAATGCTAGTGTGATTGATTGATGTCATAACGAAAGTGATGTTTTAGTAATGAATTACTTGATGTTTGATGGATAGATTCTAGCAAGCTAATTAGGCAGATCTACATTGCATTTGTGCCCCATTAAATTTTGTGATTTGAAATTATGGATAAGGTAATATATTTTGAAATTTGGTTTATGAACTCAAAAAGATATCAAACATGTTGGGTTGGGTTTGGTAATATCTTGCATTTGAGAAGTTAGCATAACAAAGAAATTGTAAATGCTTATATTGATAGGGTAATAATTACCAAGATAAGAAATTTGGATATTTTGAAGTGTATATACAATTACACTTGTTAGAAATTTTGGATATATAGTGTAAATGATATTTCAAATTAAAACTATTAAATTTATTTGCCATTTGATTTAATGCTTTTAATTTATGTATGAATATTAATTATAAGTTTATTTTTTAAATTCTATAGGTCTTATAAATAATGGATAATAAAGATATGAGGTTCGTTATACATTCTTTAGAAGATTTTAAGTTAATAGAAATTGGTATCAATAGAGGGCTATTTTTGTAAAAAAACTTGTATGTGGAAAATATAATGTTAAATAATTTCAAAATATCAGTATATTTTGTAAATAGTATTTTTCAATATATTAAAAGACTTTCATTATAATTTTGGATATATATGTGTTTATGAATGATTTGTACAGTTAATATTCAAAAATAATATTTTTATTATTTTAAAAATTTAATATTAATGATTAAAGAAGGAAATTTCATTCATAAAAATTAATGTTTAATGACTAGAATTCCCTTTGTTGAAAGTGAACACAATCAGCAAAGGAAAAATCCAATCACTAAAAATTAATATTTAATAACAAAAAATATTCTAGTTATTAATGCCTTTAACAACTAAAATATTATCGATTGTTAATTCTTTCAATGACCAAAATAATAGAAATTGGTCCATTTTATGGGAAAAAACTTGATTAATTAATAGAAATAGTTTTGGTGTTGTTTTTAATTTAAGAGTGTTAAAAGTCTTTAATATTACATGCTTTGCATGAGAGAAAGGAAATTAAAAGGATAATTAAATACATGCCCAAATAATAATAAATGGCAAATACAATAAATTCTAAACTATTCTCTCACTTCATTCTCCATTTCAATCCAAAATGCATGATGCATATTAAAATATGATAGAAAAATAATATTGGTTAATAAGGAACTAAATCAAAAGGTCTTACCTGACTGCCCCAAGCAAGAATGTGCATTGATGGTCTAGCTCCAAGAATGAACTCCACTCAATGGGGATTTTATCCCTAAGCAAGGTGGTCATCCTCTTGTCATTGCCCACAACATGGCGTGCATAAATGATCTTGCTTTTTGAAATACACCCCTTGCATGATTTCTCCTATAGAAACTTTATCTTTATTTGATTGTTTATTGCTTGTAGTTGTTTTGCAACCAAATTTGGTGCATGGAGTCTATTTGCATTTTCCTTTCAAGAAGTTACTCATTTAAATATGTGCAAGAAATTATATATGTGTAAGATTTATGCAAAATTCATATGTGTACGCACAATCACATATGTGAGCTGTGTGACGAGTGTTACATATGGTCTATTTAAGGATTTGTTTACCAAGAATTGTCCAAAATTTAAAGTAATTGCAACTTACCAAATAATTTAAACTTTAATTTTATTCACCCTTGAATAAGTTGAAAGTATCACATTCTAAACTAGTTTAATCTCAATATGAGAAATTAAGGGTTCACTCTTAATAAGGGAAGAGGAAAATAGGCTTTCCAATATCAAGGTCTATTGAACCAAAAAATAAACACAATGCATACCAAAACATTTTTATATACGTGTGTGTTGAAGGCCAAAATATATTTTTTTATATTTGAAAACAAATTCTGGATGTAAAATTGGTGATGAGGTTCAACTCGAATGCATAAATGCATTCATAGCTTTTTGCTTGAAACTCAAGAAACACCATATGCCTCTTCTTACATACTAAACCTTACTAAAATATCATCTCCACTAGGTTGGATGAGACCAAACCCAAAATCAAGAGGTCTTATATTGGTTGTAACATTAGGCATATATGAATAGCTAACAAAAAAAAGGTCAGGTTGCTAGAGCAAAATGACCACTATGCTTTCTTAACTAGCATAAGGACTATTCTCTACCTATTTTCTCTCTCAAAGCATTCTTGCATTTGGCTTTAGGGATTTTTAATTCACTAAAAATTATTTAAAGGCTAATAGTTTAAGATTGCCCTTTTTATTATTGTTTTTATTAGGGCATTATTTCTAGGTTTCCCCCTTTTTTTCTCTTTTTTTCCTTTGCATTTTCCTTTTTATTTTCTAGGTTCATTTCAGAAAATAAACCTAATTCCCTATGAATGAAATTTATATAAAGAATTGATAGAAATTACTATTTCCTATTCTTGAAATGTGAAATAAGCTTTACCACAATGGTCATCTCCCTAATGGGTAGTTAAAATCATTTGCGTTATATCATCATTTTGATGTGTGTAAAAACAAAATGAGCACACATTCAACATCCTTAAAATAAGGGCTCAATGGGCTAGCAAGTGATTATGAAATCAAGGTAAAAAAAAGTCATTTAGAGAGCTTTATAAAAAAAGGCTGCCTAAATCATTTTCTAGGTTTCGTTCTCATCTTGAGGTTATTTTAATGGGTAATCAAAAAGGTTTTGGTGCTCTTAATGATTTCTACCCAATCCCCTTAATTGTAAACAATTTTTCTTATTTTTAAAACTAGTCCGAAGTGCTCAAAATTTAGAAATTGCATGGTATAACCAAGGCTCTTATGCAATTTAGCAGTCAGCGATAAAATATGACTACCTATTGTTCAACTCATATTTGAATGAAATATAAATTTCTCAAATTGTGATCGAACATAAATTTCTCAAATTGAGATCAAACCCTTTCATAGTTAAGAATCACTAGGATGAAATAAAATTTCATATTGAAAGTAAATTAATAAGAAACAATTATCTCAAAATCCTAGATATAACTTGACAAAGTAAATTAAACTTAAGGCACAAACTATTTAATAAGAATACTCCCTATATTTAGGAAAAGGATAGCATTATAATGGTAATATAGAATGCATCAGAGAGGCAATGGCCCTTTAATCTTTAAACATTGTAATTAGCGGACTACACATGAAGGCCTAGGAGAATTATTGAGGCTAGGATCATAAAGCCTACTTTCTCTTCACCTATAAGGTTATGAACAACGATATATACAAAGGATTGTGTGTGCATAAAGAATTATGTATGAAGAAACATACACAAAATTATATAAGCTATACATACAAGAAATTACACTTGTGAGACACATGCAATGAATTATGTGTAGAGTATGTGTAAAAGGGTTGTATGTGTCAACATATACAAAAAATTATATATGAAACATTTACAAAATTCATACAAAATAAAATGTTTATGTGTGCAAACACAAGTAAAAAGTCATATGCATAAGAACACTTGTGTCAAAAAGAATGCATATGGAAACACGAGAATACAAGGATGTATGCATGAAATGTAGAAACACAAAAATGCATTCAGAAATGTAGAAGTGCAATAATGCATGCAAAAATGCAGAAACATAAAAAAATGCATGTAGAAGTGCATAAATGCAAGAATATACGAAGAAAATGTAAAAATGAAAGAACGCGAGTAAAAATGCAAAAATACAATAATGCATACATGAAATGTATGGCCTATATAATAGGTCATTAGGAAACTTTATCTTAGATGTGAGCTAGTTGATGATCCATACGTGTCTTCCTTAAAACCCCTAATCTTTAGGCAATCTTCCTCTAGTTATATCCCTTAGTTTTTTCTGCTTAGCCTTCTGCCTGAGTTCTGTTATTATTTTTAGGGTAAGCAATCTATCATTTTTACACTCCTGACAAAAGAAAATTCATTTCCTTATAAATTGTGATGTATTCATCCTATTGGAATCTGTGTCATACTGACCTCATATCCCATACTTTTACTCAAAAGTTATGCTCTTTGCCCAAAGGTTTATGGTAACTAAGGATATATTTTTTATGCTTAGAACTCAGACTTGCATCTTAGGCTTTATGTAAAATTTTGGAATGAAAGCGGCTTAAATGTTATGAACTTCCATCAGCTGTTGCCAGACTGGTATTTCGAGGCATTTTTTTCTTCTTAAGAACTAAACAGTGTACTAAATAAACCCTCACGTATATACCCACCTTTCATGATCGGATTACTCTGTTGATTTTTCCTATCTGATATTCACCATTAAGTCTGCAAAAGCTAACCGGTGGCTATTATCCATTTGGTAAGATTAAAAGCATTCATAATAGGCTGGCCTTATTTCCACTTCATATGTCATTAGCTAAGATTTTTGCTTACCACCCTAGATGGGTAATTTGTATGCCTACTCCTATGTGGGTTATGCAAGGCCACATTCTGGATTGTAGCTCACTGTATTAGACTACTACAAGAACATAAGTTATAGTGAGAAATCCTTGTCCTTTAGAGGTAGTCTCTTATCAACTGCATCGTGTCAGGCTATCAACTCCTCTAGAGGGAGCTACACGTAATGTTTTTCATATATAGACCTGAGGAGTGTGGTTTTACTATCTTGTTTAGGTATAAGTTATAGGTGACTAGCCTTACAGTTAATTAGAGTAACTTGGCTAGAGTGCTCAAGGTTTCACCTAACTCTATGTCTTATCTCGAAAGCATTTGATTCCCATTAAGACTAAAGTCTAGGTCTGAATAATTCTATAGATTTTTCCTATAGCTGAGACTCTTGAGTTACTACCACTTTTTCCTTTATTGTTACTACCACTTCTGTCATTCTTACCAAAACTCAAATTCACAGAGTTATACTTCTTATCCAAATGTTTAGCCTTAGTCTCAATGGCTATGTCCATTAAGGATTCCCAATTCTTTAAGCATTTCATTTTAAGCTTATCTCTCGAGTAGGGATTGGCATTTTGGATGAACAACCCGATTTGGTGTGTGGTATCTGGCTTTTTCTTTATTTTCATCACCCTATTCCTCCATCGGGTCAGGTTTTTGTGGAAGGCTTCCTCTGGTTTTTGATGTAGCAACTCTAGATTCTTTAAGGCCACTTCTAGTCTTATGTTATAGTCATACTATTTTAAGAACTCTTTTATCAGCTTATCCTAATCTTTCTTTATTTTCTGGTCTAACTCATGGTACTAGTTAATGGAAGGGTCCACAAGAATAAGGCTAAAGTATTCAACCTTTTATCCTTTAGTGAGGGTGATCCTTTTCATCACTATGGTGTATTGCTTTATATATACTACTGGATCAGAAGTACCATCAAACTTAGGCAAGTTTAGAATTCTAAATTTTTATAGTAGCACTTCCTTGCTATCCAAATCCCTATCTTTAAGTTAATACCCTTACCTGTTGGCATTAACTATGCCATAACCTTCATCTTTTCTTCCACTTTTCCTAATATTGGATCATCTATTTTTAGTACCTTGCATTTTAGGGCTTGTATACAATTATATTATGGGAAGTAACCCTTATCTATCTCTTGGTCAACTGAGGGAATAAGTGGTGCCTTACCACTAGAATTTATAGCAATTAGAAGGGCCATAACTACTATCGTAGGAGTCTCCTTCACCTTGGTTAGTTCAACTCGACTAGCTGTAGGAGCTATAGGGTTTGTTCTAGAAATAGGCACCAAAATAGACACCATTTCACTCATTGTTGACCTTATTCTTTTTTCGATCTCTTAAATCTCTTATCTAAGCCATGAAGGTCAAATCACCAGTCTGTGATGGATTTGCCATTATTGTATACTCTAAAGTTGCTTTGAAAATATCAGCCAAACCCAAATCTGACTCTGATTCTAATTTTTATCCAACCTATTTTGGTAAAAGCTATTTGACAACACTATCGCTAGGACCCTTAAACCACCTAGATATGTGATCTAGAATGGCTAAAAATTTAAGAGTTAAAATGATGTATGATCGGTGGTTTATGTTTATGATGTGTATGTGAGTATGGTGATGATGTATAAGAATAATATATAGCATAATGTATGAGAATGAATATAATAGAGATGCATGATGCAAGAGAGTGAATACACATGAGTGACACACATATACCATGATGATGTACATGCAATGTATGATAATATAAGATGATGTATGATGCATGATATATGTTAGAGATATATGTGATGTATGAAACAATCATTACAATGATGATGATCATGTATGAGCATGATAGAAATAATATGAGTCAATGCATAATGATGCATGTGAATGATATATATACTATACATTATAAATGAGCATGTTAGGCATATGCACAATGGATAAGCATATGATGTATGAATGTGATAACATGTGATGTGTGATAATTATGAATTAAATGATGTTTTTAGTGTGATTTTAGGCATTTAATTGAGTTAATTTATTGTTAATTTAGTTAAATTATAGTTTAATTGGTTGAATTTGTGTTTTAAGGGTTAATTTTAAGTTTTGGTATTTTTCAGGGATAATTTGAAGAAAAAAGGACTAAATTGAAAGAAAGGAAAAGTTTGGGCCAATTTTGTAATTTTGGAAAAAATGGCAGCCAAGTTGTGATGATTAGTCTAGAGACCCTTTACTCGGCCAAGCAAAGAATTCAAATGGCTGAGTGTGATGAAACTGTAAAACAAGACCAAAAGGCGAAGAATTTATTTTGGCATAGCAAGCCTATGCTTGGCAGGGCATCGCCAAGGCTAAATTCTTGCTTGGCCATGCACTATTGTTCTTCATCTTATACACGGTAGTGCACAGATTTTGTTCTTCAAGTGCTTGGCCATGCACAAAGAGATATTTTTTTACGTAACTTCCAATTTAGCTAAAATCCTTTTCCTGTTCTAATTTGGAAGCAATAAGGGCAAAACTCCTTCTTTGGGCAGTAAATTTCAGCTATAGATAGAAGACAAAAACACTAGAAAAAAAAGAAGAATAAAACCAAAACTTCATCACTTAAACATAGTTTAGTTTAGTTTAGTTTTACAATAATTTTTCCTTAGTTTGTGAAGAACAAAAGCAAAGAGCATGGGGCATTCTCTGGATTTTCTATACAAGTTAATTAAGGGAGCTTCTATAACTCTATATTTTTTATTCTTCTTATTAGTTTTTCTTTAATTTTTAGCATGAATAGTGAGTAGTTTTCTTTACTTTTTCTAAAGGATACTTGAATCCTTAACTTTTTATTGTAATGACTTGAGTTGAGCTTTGATTTCAAAAATCAGTTGATTATTTCTTAGTTTTACTCATATTCTTATTTTTTATTGTGTTGACATTAATTGTTGGTTTATTGATTCAATAACTAAAAATTGGTTTAGACATAGTTAAAGATTTGCATTTTCTTGAATTTACTCTTTATTGTCTATGCATGATTATTTTCAGATTTTGAGGTAATTAGGTGTTGATAATATTGGTGAATACTAAAGGAGGGGGAACTAAGAATAAATTAGAGTAGAATTTACTTGCAAAAGAGTTCAATGAATGTTTAAAAATTTAAGTGTTAAATTGTTCTTAAAAAGGGAATTTGATACTTAAGAAAGATATTCTTGATTTAAGGTATCGGGTTTTATTTTATCTAGTTTTTCAATAATCACTGGTATTTCTATTGAATTTAAGTCATTACAGTATAAGGTTAATATTTCTTTAGTGAAAGTTATTTTTTAATATTGATTTTTATCTCATTTAATTACTTGCTTTTGTTTAAGTCCAGTTTAATTGTTTTAAGATCTTTCTTTGCTTTAGTTTATTATTTTTAGTTTTGTTTTTTGGTTTAAACTTTCATCATTATGAACTTTGGGATTTCTCTTCTCTCTTTTACACACAAATTTCCTTCTAAAACTTAAATCTTTCATACATACACAAATTTTCCTTGGATTTGATATTTAGGGATCATAACTATATTTTCCTATATTACTAGTTGATCTAGTATACTTGCTAGACACCATCAAGTTTTTGGCGCCATTGTTGGGGAAATATTGGCGTTTGTTTACTTATTTTGATTTTTAATGTGAAATTTGTGTGTTGTTGTTGTTCTTCTTCTTCTTCTTCTTCTTCTTCATCTTCTTCTTCTTTGTTTTTTTTCTAATTTTATTTTCTTGTTTTGCAGGTGTCAGTTGTTTATGGTAAGAGGTGGTCCCATTTTGCCTATGGACCATGAAATGAAAAGAACATTTCATAGGGTTAGGAGACTACGAGAAATCATGAATAATTAAGAGTTTAGTGTAAACCCACCTCTCAATATTGATGGCCTATCTCGTAATGACCCACCTATAAATGATCCATCACAACCTAGGATAGAAGAGAAAAATGTGCCTTATCAAGCTTAAGGGAATGGAATTAGACTTAGAACCTTTATAGACTATCTTATTCCTAGGTGGAATGAAGAAAATAAAACCATTAGGATACCTCATCACCAACCTTTTGAGATAAAACCCACTACCATTACCATGGTATAAAAAAATCAATTTTCAGGTTCAGAGATAGTGGATCCCACTCAACACTTAGATATGTTCTTAAAAGCTAGTCATACCGTACGAATCCCGAATGTGTCAATGGATGCCATTAGACTTAAGTTGTTCCCTTTTATCCTTATTGGTAAAGCAAGGGATTGGTTGCAAATACTACATAATTAATCTATTCACTCATGGCAACAAATGCAAAAGAAGTTTGTGTGCAAATTCTTCACACCTACTAAAATAGCCCTTATTAGGAAAAATATTAATGAATTTCAATAGTTTTAAGTGGAGCCATTCCATGAGGCTTGGGAAAGATTTAGGATACTCTTGAAAAATTGTCCACATCATGAATTTCTTATGTATAAACTAATGTATATCTTTTATGCAGGTGCTAATCAAGCTGCGAGATCCCTATTAGATGCAACATCAAATGGAAGTTTTATGAATCAAATTCCAGAAGAATCTTTCTTACTTCTTGATGAAATGGAAACAAATGATGCTCAATGGGCACCCTCTAGTGCAACACTAAAGAAGCAGAAAGTACATATTGTAGACAAAATAGCTATTTTATAGGCTCAATTAGAATTGATGAAAAAAGAACACTTAAATGAAATAAATGAGCTTAAGGCTTAAAATGCATAAGTCTAATAGATGTGATGTTTATGCAGGAAATCAAGGAGCATCGGGAGTTAAGAATGGGGAAGGTTTAGTAGAGAAAGTAAAAGCTTTGAGCCCCTATAGTAATACCTACAATTCGGGGTGGAGGAATCATCCTAACTTCACATGGAAGGAAGGGAACCTAGCATTCACTTCTAACCTTCAACCCAGGGCCCTTTTTAACCAAAAGTTTGCTTCCAATAGTAATAACCATCCACCATATCAAAACCAGGTCCAACCCCACCACCCTTCTACGTATCAATCACATTCTTATCAACCATCAGGATTTCAAAATCGATAACCCCTAGCAAGAGAAGAAATCTAATTTAGAAGAAATGATTGCTAGTTTTATGGCCTCCCAAAACTCAATTTTAGCAAATCAAAATGCTAGGTGAAAATTCCAAGAAATTTGGATGAGAAACCAAGAGGCATCTATTAGGAACCTAGAAAACCAAATGGGGTAACTAGCTAATTTTGTGTCCAATATAGCCTAATGAACTTTTCCATCTAATGTGGATCACAATCCAAATGAGGAAGCTAAGGCAATCATTTTGAGAAGTGGGAAAGAGCTTTAAGAAGATGAAACTGGTAAAAATTCTTCTAAAAGGGTCGAACCAAAAATGGAAGTAAGTATTCCTAATTCTAAAATTGTTGATGAAACACCTTCTACTATTGAGAAAGCTAAGGGTAAGGAAAAACTTATTTATATTGTTATTAATGAATCTCAATTGCCTTATTCATCTCAAGCTAAGAAAGAAAACATAATGAACAGTTAACTAGATTTTTAGACCTGTTTAAAAAGTTGTATGTATAGCACTACAATTGGCAAATAGATCCGTAAAGAGACCAAAAGGAATTGTAGAAGATTTGCTAGTAAAAGTCGGAAATTTTATATTCCCGATGGATTTTGTAGTAATGGATGTGGAGGAAGATAGAAAGGTGCTTTTGATAGTTGGTAGACCCTTTTTGAACATAGTAAGAGCTTTAATTGATATTCATAGGCAAACGGTGACTCTAAGGTTCAATGAGGAAGAGATGGTCTTCAACGTGAACAAGGTGATACTTTAAGAAAGTATGAAAATAGCATTGGAATAATTTTCATTGCTAATCTAGCAATAGAAAATAAATTTTGTTGCTAAAATCGATTGAAATTTTTTGATTTAACAATGGAGAAAAAGGTGAAATTTCATTGCTAATTAGTGTGGGAAATTTTAGCACCAAAAAATAGCAACAGAATTCAAAAAACATTGCTAAATATGGTGCTAGCAGATGGCAAAAAGGTTTTTGAATGAAATTTAGCAACTGAAATTAAATTCTATTGCTAAAATATCAATGAAGTATAGTTCTGTTGCTAATTTAGCAATGGTATTTTATTTATGTTGCTATTTTAGCAATAGAAATTAATTTCTGTTGCTAAATTTCATTCCAAAAATTTTTGCTATATTTTGGAACAAAATTTAGCAACGAAAATTAAATTTCATTATTAAAAGTTAATTTTGGTTGCTAAATTTCATTCCAAAAGATGGTGAAAAATTTTTGGAATGAAATTTAGTAACAAAAATTAAATTTCGTTGCTAAACCATACTCTATTACTATTTTAGCAATGAAATTTAATTTTCATTACTAAATTTCGTTCCAAAAGATGGTAGAAAATTTTAGGAATGAAACTTAGCAATAGAATTTAAATTTCATTGCTATTTTGGTTTCTACTTTATAAGTTGACCTAGCTATAAATTATTCTTTTTCTTTCACTTGCCTCGAATGGTGATGTTTTCTTATCTTCTCCCTCATCACACAGTCACTCCTCTCTTTCTCTCTCTCTCTCCCTCATTAACTCCTTTGATCTTTCCCTGAGTGCTGCTCTTTTTCATACATAGTTGCTCCTCATCTTCTTCTTCATTTTCTCTATTTTGGATCGATTGGTGTTGCATTTAGTGAGTTCTTTCTCCCACTCCTCTGATGTATTATTTATAAGATATCATGTTGCTATTCCACTATAAGAAATTCAATTTTTAATGACCAAAATTTAATGAAGGGATGAAAATCCAGTTGTAATAATTTATAAATAGCGAAGGGAATTTAATCCAATCCTTAGATCTTAAATTTTATTATTATTTAATGAAAGGTGTAAATCCAATTGTTGAAAGATTAGGATTATGGTTGTTACTGCCTTTAAAAAAGTGGTGGGACTTTTATTCATTTACCTTAAAAAATAATTCATAATTATTTTATAATAAATAAAACATAAACTACTGAAAGTGCAAAATTAGGAAAAAATGCAAGTCTATTCTCTGTAAAATGCAAACCAACATTCTCTATTCTATCATCCAGACCCATTTTCTCTAAAACCCAAATCTATTATGTTCTATCTTCCAAACCCGTTTCTTGCATTGTTATTTTATTTACCAATTACTGCTACCTTCGTTAGACCGGGATGAGATTAAGATGCTTTTTATCTCAGGACTTTTGGATGATGTGAAGCTCCGTGAAATTCACAACCTCTTTCATCGGGGCTCGAGAAATACAAAGATTGCAGCAACTAGGTCCTTCTATAGCTTTACATTTAACATTAAAAAATTAAACAATCCTCATTCTATTTGTTTCCCAAGAAAAATCGTATAGTTTACTAGAAATATGTGAAATTTTAGGTCACCAGTGTCAGTAGCATCTATTAAGTGGAGAATTTCTTGTTTTCTTGCTTGCATGTTGTTGCTTTGGCTACATTCTTTAATCACCAATCAGCAATTGTGGCATTACACTCTTTAAATGTGAGAATTGAGCATTTTGTTTTTTTTGTATGCTAGAATATCTCTTCCTTCCTTCCTTTTTCTTTTTTTAATCCTAAATTAATTAGTTTATTGCCTTTGTATTTTGATTACCAATGAAATCATACGTCTTTTGCTATTTTCTGAGCTAATTCAGAAGTTAGATGTGAAAGTGATAAGGGAGTTGTTAATTTTAGAGAACTAAGACATTAAGCTCTACACAACTAATTGTAATCTAGGACGTAGTTTTTGTATTGTTTCTTGTTATTCTTCTTAGTGAATTGTTGAAATTTGTAGCTTGAAGTTATTTATATCTTTTTAGTAATGCTTATATTTGAAGCACTTCTGATCTTGGGCATCATCTTAACATCCTTATCAGGTCAGTATATTTATTTTATTGTTTTTATTATTTTTTGTATTGTGCTTAAGAAAAGAAAAATCTTTGTTCAAATGGCATCTTATGAGTATATAAAGTTCTGTTCTGAGCATTTTGAACTTAAAAGTTAAGAAGAACATAAATGTTCTCTGGAAACTTTTTTAGAATGTGTATTAAGAGTTATTTTCTTTCTAGTTAACATTATGTCCTTCTTAGTCTATAGTCATGTGTTTACTAACTAGGAGAATTTTGTTGCTAACATGTTTACATGAATAACATTCTGCTACTTATCAAGGACCACAACTTTTTCTTCATTTCAGTGCTTCTTTATTTTGAACTATATATGCACATGTTTACCAGAATGGACAAATTAAATAGTTAGAATGATTTTCTTTTGAGATATCTAGATCTCTACTAAAGAAGAATTGAAAACTTCCATTTATAAACTCCCTGACATTTGATTAACCTGATACCTATAATGTAATTAGATATTTTTTCACGCACAAACACTTGTTGTGATATTGAGGCCAATTGAGGTTAGTTATTTCTCAATTTCCATATGTGTGATTACCTGAATGTTCTAGTTATTGAAAATCTTTAATTAATTAATTGAATAGTTGAAGTTAATTCTGTTTCAGTATTCCTTTTAGGCCATTTATGTGTTTATATCTTTGAATAGAGGTACTATTTTTTTGAATGGAATATTCAAGTTTATATATATGTTACTTTGGATAGTTAAGGAATTGAGATGTTCAGAATTTAAGCAATGTTCAAGTGAAAAGTGCCCAAACTGGAAATTCTGTTTCTTAGTCATATACTTTAAATTTTGGTATAGTTCTAGATTATTGAAATAACATTTTTTTCTTCTTAAATCAAGAGAATATTATGCTGCATTTTTATTTTATTTGTTTAACCTTTGATAGATGGCTAAACTGTTATTGCAGCTACTTGGTTATTTTGGTTGGATTTTGTTTGGAGGTAAGTAAGTGGTTATGTTCTTCTCAGTCTAGAGTCATGCATTTACTAACTGGGAGAATTTGGTTGCTAACATGTTTACATGAATAGCGTTCTGCTACTTATCAAGGACCACCAATTTTTTTTTTCATTTTAGTGCTTCTTTATTTTGAGCTATATAGGCACATGTTTACCAAAATGGACAAATTAAATAGTTAGAATGATTTTCTTTTGAGATATCTAGATCTCTACTAAAGAAGAATTGAAAACTTCCATTTATGAACTCCCTGACATTTAATTAACCTGTATTTATAAACGTTGCTGGAAACGTTAGTTTAATTTTACAATTTGTTGCTTTGGTTCTTGTGCTTGTATAAGATTTTGATGTTATTTAAGGAAAGAATAGAGTTCAATGGTACATTGATTATTTTGAAAAGGAAGAAAGAAATAAGCAACCTAATAAAATATAAAGTACTTTTTTCCATTTGTCCTTGGTCTATACTTCTGGAAAAGACATTATCATTAGAGTTGAGAATCTTTAAAGTGCCCAACCGTTGAATAAGGGGACTTGGCATGCTTTGGAAATAAAACCAAATGATCAGCCTTATGAATCTCTACACACATCCATTTGTTGCTAGCAAAAACCTTCTCATCTCATATGCTTATTCAATAACATTTTATCTATTTGTATAACTATCTTAGACATGCTTTTTGATATGAACAAATCTTTATGACATTTTTATAAAGTTTTTGATAGTTTATTATTATTATTATTATTATTATTATTATTATTATTATTATTGTTAGGCTAATTTATTCTGAAAACCTAGGTGAGTTGTAATAAATAAAGTCAACTTTTTTTTTCTGGGTTTAACAATTCAAGTTGATATGGAAATATCATATAAACTATGATTTATATGATATTGATTATCCTGTAGTTATCCATATGGTAAATAACTAATGATTTATAGTCATAAAATTGAACATAATTTTAAGAGTAAAATTAATATGGCTTTATTACCACCATAGAGGCTTTTATGTGATGGTTCCAATATCCATATGTTGTTTGTTTCATAGTGTTATATTTTCTTTGGTTTTTGTTTCATTTGAACTACTTAGTGATTAAAATTGATTTCTCTGTACGCTATTAAGGTCCACGATTGTGCATTCAAATGTTGTTCCTCCCAAAGAGCAGAACATTGCTTTTTCAAGAGACCAACAAACTTCAAAAGAAACATACAACAAAAATGCTAAAGATTCTGACTTCAACGGTACACCCTCACTATTTCAATTGAATCCAAGCACTTATGCCAACAAATAAATCAAACATTAATATATATATATATATATATATTCTTTTAATAACTTATGCTAACGATAATAAGAAAATTAAAGATAATAAGAGATGGTTGTATTGACCAATGAGAGACAGCATATGTATAGTCATTAGCATATTAATCAATCGTTAACATAATGGTCTCATAAAGTAAGATTAGTTGAAATATTAATAATTTCCTATTTTATGATTGTGATTGCATTTTACATATATTTCCTGTAGTATTTCTACATAAATTTTCATCCTGTTTGATTTGCAATATGATAATATGTTGTTAATATATTATTAAACTTATTATTATTTTTTTACTTTCTTAGCCATTTGATCTACTACCTTTACAAATGAATATTAATTATAATTTATGTTTACAGGTTTTTTTATCAAAGGATAATGAAGATTTGATGCTCATTATTCATTTTTTTTAAATTCTAGGTAGATAGATGTTGGTATAACAATGGGCTATTTTTCTAAACAAATTTATATGTGACTAATAAAATGTTAAACAATTTTGAAATATTGGTATACTTTGTAATTGGTTTTTTACAATTTATGAAAAGATTATTTATTATATTTTTGGATATGTATGTATGTGTGGGAGTGTGAATGGGGTGCATGTGAAATATTTACATAAAATTTTGTATATTAATGATTGGATTTACATTTAGTAATGGAAAATCTGGTTGCCATTTGTAATCATTAATGACCGGATTTCCTTTCATTAAAAGATTTAAATAATCCACGAAGGGAAATTTTGGTCGTAATAAGTTAATTTTTATGACCAGATTTCCCTTCGTTGAAAGTGAAAAACAATTAACGAAGGAAAAATCCAATCGCTAAAAGGGCTTTTTAACGATTGGAATTCCCTTCATTAAAAGCAAAACACAATTAGCGAAGGAAAATCTCGTCGCTAAAAATTTATATTTAATGTCCAAATTTATTCCGATTGTTAATACCTTTAACGATCGGATATCAATTTGATCATCTATACTATTAATGACGGGCCTTTTAATGACTAGTGACAATCAAATTTTTCCAGTCGTTATAGTATTTTAACAAGCAAATTTTAACTTTTAATGATCGAATTTCCCTTCGTTAAAGAGCATTTTTCTTATAGTGTTCTTTAATGTTGTTTAAGCTATTCTTTGACTTTGTTTAAGTAAAATGTTGTTATCTTTTTGTCCCTTCCTGTATGTAAACCTAATAGTTATTTTGTTTATGGATATGATGTTTACTTTTGTAATCTTTTGAAATTGTTTTAAAATGTTGTTGTCTTTTAATTCCTTCTTGTATGCAAATCTATCTTTGGTTTTTGATTAATCTGATAAAAATGATGACTTGAAATGGTGAAGTCTGTCTCTGTTGTGATTCTTCTAAAGTTATGTTATTAGCTGGCATTTGTTTAGTTTGGAATCATGGTAACTATAATTGAATTTCCTTCTATGATCTAATTTCATAAGCATCCTAATATACATACTCTAAAATTCCTTTTAAGTAGCTTTTTATTTTTCCTTTTTGGGTCTACGAAGTTGAAAGGTTGCATCTGCAAGATCAATTCAGCTTGTTATCTTACTTTTCCTGTCTTGTTCATGTTTGAATTTCTTTCTCTTCTCATATAGATAAATGTATTTCATCATTTGTAGGAGAATCATCTATATATACATTTAACTTTAATTTAAAAATCACTTAATATAATGAAAATAATGGCTTAATATATAATTAAACCAACTCAATTTTCAACATAAAAGTTTGATTTAATTGGTTTAATTCAATTGTTCAAAGCATAAAAATAATATAACTAAACCGATTTAATTACCCAACCAACCAAATGCATAAGTGTAAATGAAAAATAATAAAGTTTAAGAGAATTTCATTTATGTGCCAGGAATACTAATTCTAGGATTATATCCTAAGGGATCAACTTTGAGAAATTTGCCACCAAGAAGTTCCATATTGAGTTTATGAACAAATAGATTTAGCCTTCTGTTAAAGATATTAACAACATTGTTCATTTGATCGACACATACTGATCCTCTTATTCTAAATGCCGATGTTGCTTTTGGTGTAAACCTGTGCCAAATATTGATGTAAGACCCATTTTCTTGCCCCATAGTTGTATAATTCCTTCAAAAATTGCAATTTATGGTTGTTAATCGTAGAGATTATTGTTAATTAAATGAGATTTGGTTAGTAAAAACTCACCCTTAATTGCTTATTGTACTTGTGTATTAGAACAATGGTAAATTGTTGGTGGGGGGTTATATATCTTATTGGTATTGTATTAGCTGGGCATGTAGTAGTTAAAAAGATAATCATTGTTTCCTATAACAACTATGTATAAACATTTTCCTAAATTCCCTTGAACCTTTTCATCACTTAGTTTAACGATGTTTTCTTAATCTTTCCATTGTAACTCTATGGTTTTGTAATTGCTGATCAAAATCTATATTGTCACCCTGTTAAATCCCAAACTTTCAGCTATTAATAGAAAAAAAAATTAAAAAAATAAAAATGTTAGAGCATAGAAATCAATTGCCCTGAGAAATAAAAATCAATGTGAAAAATGAAAAAAAAAAGTGGACCATTTATATCTACAAGGAGTTTTGTCATTAGTGAACCTCCCAATGGGACCTATATTACTATCTCTCCCATAAGGCCAGTAACTAGCTTTACTTGCTATCTTTAGGCAATTATTATTGTCTAAGTCTACCAATGAATCTCTAAAAATATATAAGCAAGGAATTTCTGGCCCTTCATGAACCAAATGCTTGCAATTTAAAACAATGGTGAGGCCTAATGTAATAATAAGTAATGCAAGCTTATGAGATTAATATATATAAATAAACAGGTTTAAAATGTACTTAATTAGTGTGAAAGTGAATGAATTCCAAAAGGAGAACCATATATATATATATATATATATATATATATATACATATAGGTCAGGTCAGAGGTGCATAACAAGCTGAATTGTTATATTTATGCATAAACAAGACATGCCTTAAATTATATTCAAATACTTTTCTAGGTAGTTACTGACTTTGGAAGGGTGAAGCACTAAAAATATAGTTAATTCATTATAACTATTGCAATTATAGGAGCAATTACAAGAGACTATCACTCAACAGTGGCAGAAGTCTAAAAATGTGGATGAGAGTCGGACATTCCTTAAAGCAGTTGGTGGTAAGAATAATCGAGAAAGGATTTTTGGCTTAGAATCTATTGCAAATACATCCCATTCGTATTCCTTTACATCAACTACAGCTGCTTCTGGTAGGCATTCCAAACCTTCTAGAAGAGTCATTCAATTAGAGAATATTGTCAGCATGTTGCTCGATACTGTAATCCAACTAAAGAATGAGATGAAAGAGATGAGAAGCAAGGGCAATACCTTTCAATAGCTAGATCGTCCTCCTTCACCAACTATATAGTTTATATTTATAATATTTAGAAATTGATACTGATATTCTTTTGTGTTTCTATTGGTTTCTATGGATTCTAAGGTACGATTTAGGTATCAATATTGATTCTATGTTGTGTTTCTATTGGTTTCTATGGTACTATTTTATGATCAATAAACTTAGATTGAAATTAAAATCTTATGTTACCATAGCAATAACAATTATTGATGGGAATTTATATACCACTGCTAATTTTTTTAATGTTTGCTTTGCTAATTTGATGTTTTCATTGCTAAAATTAGCAACGGAATTTCGATTTCCGTTGCTAAAATTAGCAACAAAAATAATGATTTCGTTGCTAAAATTAACAATGGAAACAATGATTCAATTACTAATTATATCAACGAAAATGTAATTTTCATTGCTTAGCAAAGGAATCATTTTTTTGTTGCTAAAATTGACCAATTCACCGCAACTAGACTTTATTGAATTTAGCAATGAAATTTATTTTTCGTTGCTAAAAATAGCAATTGCCATAATAACAACCAAATTTTTTGTTGCTATTTTTGATTAGCAACGGACAATGTCAATTTTTCATTGCTATTTTCCATTGCTAAATTGAATTTTTCTTGTAGCATGATAAAACACCCCTTATATGGCTTTGAAGAGTTGATTTTCTTTATTTATGTATTTAAGAGTGTGTGGAAGCAAAACAAGAGGAAATTATTCTAAATGATAAGTTCTAAGAGTGTTTAATGCATCCAAAGCTAAAGGAGGAAATGGAAGAAAAAAAAAGAGCTGATATGTGATTTAGAGAAATAGCATAATAAAGAAGGAAATATGAAGGATGAACCATCCCTAAGGGATGCAATAATTTTGAACTTAAAACTCTTCCTTCTCATCTAAAATATATGTTTTTAGAGGATAATGGAAAACCAATAATTATTTCTTCACTTTTAACAGGGTTGGAAGAAGGAAGGCTTATAGAAGTACTAAAGAAGTATAAATAAGCAATTGGTTGGGCAATATTTGATTTGAAAGAAATTATCCCCAGCTATTGTACACATCAAATACCTTAGGAGATCAATTTTAAACTAGTGGTACAACCTCAAAGCAAACTAAACCCACTAATGCAAGAAATGGTAAAAAATTAGGTACTCAAACTCCTCGATGTAGGTATTATCTACCCTATTTATGATAGTAATTGGGTTAGTTCAGTCTAATGTGTACCTAAAAAGGAGGAAATAAATGTCATAACCAATGAAAAGGATGAACTTATTCCAATACACACAGTGACGGGATAAAGAGTGTGCATAAAGTAGGAGATTAAATAATATCACTAGAAAAGACCATTTTCCTTTAACTTTGATTGACCAAATATTAGAAAGATTGGTGGGAAATAGACTTCACTATTTTCTAGGTGGATATTCAGGGTATATGCAAATACCTATAGCCTCGAAAGATCAAGAAAATACCATATTCACATGCCTTTATATCAGATTTGCATATAAAAGGATGCCTTTTGATCTTTGTAATGCCCCTGCCACATTTCAAAGATGTATGATGGCTATATTTCATGATTTTTTTTGAAAAATTCATGGAAGTTTTTATGGATGATTTTACCATATATGGTTGGGATTTTGAGTCTTGCTTAAATAATCTTGCATTGGTGTTAGAAAGATGTGAAGAGACTAATCTTGTTTTTAATTAGGAAAAATATCATTTCATGGTAAGAGAATGGATTGTTTTAGGGCATAAGATCTTAGAGAAAGGAACTGAAGTAGATAGAGCAAAGGTAGATGTCATTGATAAATTACCTCCCCAAACTAGTGTTAAAGGTATTAGGAGTTTTCTTGGTCATGCCAATTTTTATCATTGGTTTATTAAGGATTTTTCTAAAATAGCTAAACCACTATCTAATTTATTGCTTAAAAATTATGCATTTAACTTTGATGATAAGTGTTTTCATACTTTTAACTTGTTAAAGCAAAAGCCAATTACTGCACCTGTCATAGCATCATTGGATTGGAATTTACCATTTGAAATTATGTGTGATGCTAGTAACTATATAGTGGGAGTGGTTTTAGCATAAAGGAGGGAGAAAATCTTCTACACTATCTATTATGCAAGTCATAAACTCATTAAAGCTCAAGTAAATTACACTACCATGGAGAAAAAGTTATTAGTAATTGTGTTTTCCTTTGAAAAATTTATGCCTTACCTCCTTGTTCTAAAGTCATGGTGTGGTCAGATTATGCTGCATTAAGGCACCTTTTTGCTAAGAAAGATTCCAAACCAAGTCTTATCCGATGAATTTTGCTATTACAATAATTTAATGCAGAGATGAAAGATAAGAAATAAGCTAAAAATTTTGTAGCTGACCATCTATCTACATTAGAGCATGCTAATATTAAAAAGGGAGAAATTTCTAATTTATTTTCCGATGAACATATTTGTGCTCTTTATGCTTTTGAAAATTTGATTCCTTGGTATGCTAATATAGCTAATGTTCTTGTAGGAGGTTACCTTCCAAAAGACTTTACCTAGCAATAAAAGACCTTTGGGATTACCCGTATTTGATTAAAATTTGTTCAGATCAAGTACTACGAAGATGCATTTCGAAAGAAGAGCAAGAAGATATAATGCCACAATGCTATGGAGGAGAATTTGGAGATCATCATGGACCTAATTGTATGGTACAGAAAATTCTCTAATCAGGTTTCTTTTGGCCTACTCTTTTTGCAGATGTTAAGTCTATTATTAAATTATGCAATAGATGCCAATGAATAGGCAATATCTCTAAACAGGATGAAATGCCTATGAATGCCATATTAGAAGTGGAAATCTTTGATGTTTAGGTTATTAATTTTATGGGATCATTTCCAAACTCATTTGAATTTGAATACATTTTAGTAGCTGTGGACTATATCAGTAAATGGGTAGAAAAAATAGCTACTAGAACTTTTAATGCCGAAGTTATGCTTGAATTCATAAGGAAAAATATTTTTACTAGATTCGGAGCACAAAAGACCATTATAAGTGATGGCGGAAAATATTTTGTCAACCATCAGTTTCGAACCTTGCTTAGGAAATTTGGTGTCAAGCAAAAGATAACAACCCCATGCCACCCTTAAGCAAATTGACAAATAGAGGAGTATAATAGGGAATTGAAATCAATCTTAGAAAAGACAGTCAATAGCTTTAGAAAAGATTGATCTCATAGTTTAGATGAGGCTCTTTGGGCCTATAAAATTGTATTTAAAATCCCTATAGTCATATCTCCCTTCAGGATAGTCTTTGAAAAAATATGTCACTTACCAATCGAATTAGAAGATAAAGCATATTGAGCCACAAAATTACTTAACTTTGATATGAGAAGTGCAGGAGAAAAAAGGAAATTGCAACTCAATGAAATTGATGAAATTCGACAATGGTCCTATGACAATGTAGCCATACACAAGGAGAAAACAAAGTATGGCATGATAAATGGTTAAAGGTGAAAGACTTTGGTCCAGGTATAATTGTTTTATTATATAATGGTCATCTAAGATTGTTTCTAGAAAAATTGAAATCAAAATTGCTTGGGCCATATCAAGTGTTGTCGAGCAATGATTTTGGAGTTGTTACCATAAAAAATCCAAGAGATGGATGGAAATATAAGGTGAATGGTCACAGGCTCAAGTCGTATCAAGTTGGAAAATAAGAGGTTGCTAAGGCAACTATGGTGCTTTGGGACTACTAAGATGGTTTGCAAGTCTAGCTGAAGATTTTTAAACTCAGAACTAAACTCTCACCCATTTGCTTTTTAAATTATAAGTACGTCAATTTTTATTTTGTGCATTTTTAGTTAATTTTATTTTTGTTAGTTTTTAGATTAATGAATTAAATAGAGGAAGATTTGAGTTAATTAGTTTAGTAAGACAAATTTGGTAAAGAGAATTTAAATTTCAAAAGTTTTGAGCAAGATGCGGTCAATAATACTTTTTATTTGTGCATATTTTGGTTCAACTGTGCTAAATAAGCAATGTTGACAGTAATTTTGTTTTAATTGCAGAAATTTTAAAGGAGTCAAATTTGAGAGAAGAATAATTTTTAAGAGGCATTTATGTGAATTGGGCAATTAAAAATTGAATTTAGTATGTTTTAGCAAGAAACAGGCAGTTTGTTAGCTTTTATAAGATTATAAAATTTTTTGGAGTCCAGTGGCCAGTCACTCGCCTGCATGACAACCAACACCCCTAGCTCACCAATGTATCCCTACCCTCTCAACCCTTCATGCTACCATGCCTTCCTTCATTCCTCACACTACACTCCCACTCACCCTACCCCACTTTGCCAACCTCTACTGCCTCTTTTCCCAACTAGCCACCATCCTTCCTCTCCACCTCCTCACTTATACTCTTTCCCAATCTCCTTCTCCATCTTCACTCCATATTCACCTACATCTCAACACACACTTCATCACTCCACTTCACTTTCTCACCACTTTAAGCACATTTCTTATTTTTCTTGCTCAATTCTCATCCCATTTGATCTCTAATAAGTAAATTCTTCCCCATTCTCTTTAATTATCCATTTTAATTATTTTTTAAAGCTTAAATTTGGCTTTGTGCTTTCAAGTTTTAGGTCCATTTCACCCTTTAATTTGAGCTTTAATATTAATTCTCTTTTAAAGTTTATTTGTTGTGTATCTAATATGATTGCTTATGCTACTTGATGTGCTTTTTGGCGGCCATTGCATTTCAAATTGATCTTCATTTTGCCTCTGTGCACATCACCTGCTCGGTGAAATTCCTAAGTGAATTCTTCTTGAATTTTGCTTACTTTTTAATCACTTTTGGCATAAATTTTGGCTTTTGATATTAGTTAGCTAATTCTACCAAGTTACTTATACTCTGTAACAAATTTTTAGCATGTGTTTATTGATGATATTTTGTGGCTACCTTTTCTTAGCGATGCCCTATTAATTGATTTTTGGCAAAATTTTTACTTTATACTGCCTGTTGCCTTTTACTATTGAACTAAGCTATGCTTTTCCTACTTTCCCTCTTGATTCTCTTTCCTTTCAATGCAAAATATGTTTCCATACACTTATGAATTAGTTTTATATTGCCATCTATTCACATGTATGATTTTTCTCCTGATACACCTCTATCTGCCACATTCCTTCCTTATTTTTTTTCTTTGTTTTTGCAATGGAACCTAAGAAAGCCAAGCATTTTGAAGCCTCCAGCTTATCTAGACTATGCATTCCTTCTTATATAGATAAGGCCAATCATGCCAAGTACGTGTATTTTAGCGCATGCAATTATGTCAATCCTACATATTTGAGCAAGTTATACTTGCATATACCTACTGGCAACTTATAGAGTGACATCCTATCATTATTCCAAAATATCAGACAAGAGTCTTTTATAACACATAGGCCAAAAGTTTATCCAAATCTAGCAAGGGATTTTTTATACTATTTTGAATGCAACTTTAAAAAAGATGGTGACCATGTTGGTACAGTTGGTTTCAAACTAAGGAAGATCAGGTACTTTATAACTTTTAAGCAGATTTCAGAGTATTTAGATTTCTTACCCGATGCTTTGGTACAATTACCCAATGCCTCTGCTGAAGAAAATTGGGAGAGAGTTAGAGATTCATTGAATCCAGAGCCATAGAAAGGTGGGAGGCATAAAGTTCATGCTTTGTGGGATCATGAATTACGCATTATTCATAGGTTTCTATCCAAAAGCATCTTTAATTGTCCTAATGGCCTTAGTGCGATCAGTGCTTCACAAATTATAGTCCTCCGGTGTATAGTTGATGGTATTTTCATTAATGTTGCTTTGATTATAATATAAAAGATCAAGGAATTATAGAACAGGCAATAAATGTGTATAACATTTCCATTGGTTGGATTACTACGGTTCTAGCAAAAGCAGTTGAACACCCCACCTTAGGAGATGCACTTGATAAGGATGTTACATGTATTGACAACATCATGGTCAAACGCATAAAGATCTTGCAACCTAAACCATGCTATCATTGGATAATGAGAGAGAAGTATTTAGGGTTGAATGGCATCAACTTGAAGAGCATCAGCAAGAACAAAATGCAAAAGGAGTAGCTCAAAAGGAGGACCAACAAACTAATGATGACATTCCACTTGAGTTAGAGGCTCATGTAAACTAGCTGAGTAACAGGTTAGATTCCCAGCAGACACGTTTGGACAGGATGCAGGGTTAGATGGATAACATGCAGGATACTATTATAGAAGTAAAGCAAACTTTGGATAAATTCATCCATGATTTTGGGACACGCTACCCACCACCTCCACTTCCACCATCTTAGTTCGAGACTCTATATTTGCTGTGGACAACAAATTTTTTAGAAGGAGGTAGAACTTACTCAGTTTAAACTAAATTTTTGTTTAGGAAGTACACACATCTTACCCCCATTTTAGTTCATGAATCTACTTTTGTTTATTTTGTTTTTTTTTTAGTTTTATTTTGATGTTCTATTTTTAGGATATTACTGTAGTAACCTTTAACTCTTAGCTTAACGATAATATTATTTTCTTTACATTTAAAATTTCAAGTCTTGCTAGAAACAAATTAACCCTTAAAACACAAAAATTTACACTTAAAACATAAAAAAACACAAAAATTTACAATTAACCCTTAAAACACAAATTTAACCAATTAAACTAAATTAAAGCCAAACTAACTTAATAAAACACCTAAAATCACACTTAAAACATCATTTAATTTGCAACTATCAAATACCCTACACTTAGACTTTGCTAGTCCTTGAGCAAATTAAAACTATCCACTCCTAAAAATAAGCAAACTCAAACATAGAATCATGCATTTCAAAACCATGCTTAGCAATTAACAATAGCACTTAACAAAATTTCCATCTAGAATAAATGCAAACAAGACAATATAAGTTAGTTTCCATATGTGTGTGTAAGCCAAAACATTTAAAGCAATTTTCAAAAACAAAATACCAACGCACTTCATAATCAAGCTTAAGAATTGATGTATACTAAGTATACACGTGGTTTTGCACTTGAAAATCTAGAAATACCATAGACCTCTCCTTTAGCATCGGAACCCAAAAGTCATCTCTATTAAATAACTTAAGAACAAAATATAGAATCACTTAGATCTTCTAAAGGTTGTAATGGGGCTGAGGTATTGGCTATTAAAGAATGGTCAAAACATAATCAAAGAGAAAACAACCACTCTATACTTAATAAATTCCATTTCTAAAATTTTAAACTCTTAAGCAAAATTCCTTTGTCAAATTTGCTTACTCAATCCTAAACAAACAATAATAATAATAAGACTAAAATCTTTTTCATTTTTCTCAATTTCATACTTTTAAGAAGTTACAATTTATTTTCCTTGTAAATACCCCACACTTAAAATTTTGCCATGCTAGCTTTAACTTTTTTTAGCTCCTTTTACTGGTAATTTACAATAACAGGGGTAACACAAGGACATTACACAAGTTCTTGACTTCATTTTATAATTCTTGCCTTTAAAGAACACTATTCCCATCACACTTTTTGGGATGCCCAATAAATGTAAATCCATCTAAATCTAAAGTGGCCAATTTTAGAGGGTAGATAAAGGTTTTTTAGGCTATATGGTTAAAAGTTTAGTGTAACAAAAACAAAAATTATGGTATGCTTTAATTCATTAAGCTCAAATTGGCTAACAACCGTTATTCATATAAAAAAGGGTAGGAAAATAGTCTTTCTATAAGCTCAACAAGAAAAATTTTGCCTAGATCACTTTTTAAGTTGCTTTTATGCTTCAAAGGGTGATGAGGAAGGTTTCAATGTCCTAAAATTCCTTGCTCAACTATTTCATTGCATTGGTTTTTTGAAGTGACAAAAACTGGTCTTAAGTGCTCAAAGAATTAGAAACTAACAGATATTAATCAATTTAAAAATTAAACTAGCTAGAAATTTATCAAAGAACATACTTTGTTCTACTATTAAGCAAAGATTCTAACTTGCACATTCTAAAATTTAAGTTCAATACATTCAAATTTTTAAGGATAAACTAGGGTAAACTAAGTTTTAATGCAAACTACGTGATAATTTTGAACTACACACTACTTCTAGCAAGACTTACAAACTTTAAAAGCAAAGAAACTAAAGTTAAACTACAAATTAAAAGTTACTATAGTAATATCCTTAGCACAAAATGTCAAACTAAAACACAAAAACAAATGAAAACAATAAAATAAAAAAACAAATTCATGAACTAAAATAAGGGTAAGATGTATCTATTTCCTAAACCAAAATTGAGCTTAATTGAATAAGCTCTACCCCATTCCAAAAAACTTGGTTGTCCACATCAAATGTAGTGTTGAATTAAAATGGTGGAAGTGAAGGTGGTGGGTAGTGTGTCCAAAAATCATGCACAAACTTCTCTAAAGTCTACTTGACTTCAACAATAGTATTTACATGGTCTCAATCCTACCCTGCATCCTATCCAGATGTGTCTGCTGGAAATCCAATCGACTACTTAATTGGTTAAGATGAGCCTCTAGCTCTGGTGGAATGACATCATCTACGGGTGGGTCCTCTACTTGAGCTGCTCAATCTAAATTTTGCATATCCTGATGCTTATAAAAAGGATACCATTCTCCCGTAAATACTCCTCTCTTGTTGTCCAATGACAACATGGCTTAGGCAACAGAATCTTCATTCATTTGAGCATTGCATTGTCAATGCAAGGCATATCCTCATCATGTGGATTGCCTAAGGTTAGGTGATCAATAGCCTTCACTAAAATCATAGCAATCCAACCAATATAAATGACATAAACATTAGATGGCATCTTCTGCAATTCCTTTATCCTTTGTGTTATAATCAAAGCACCATTAATGAAAATACCATCGACCATACAATGAAAAAGCATACTTTGGGATGTATTAACTGTGCTAAGATTACTAAGACAATTGTAGACACTTTTGGATAAAAACCGATGATAAATTCTCAAGGCATGATCCCTTAGAGCATGAACTTTACACCTTCCTTTTTTTTATGGCTTAGGATTCATCAGATCTCATATTCGCTTCCAATTTTCTTCAGCAGAGGCATTAGACACCTCCACTAAAGGATCTGGTAAGAAACCTAAATCTTCCAAAAACTGTTTAAAAGTCATAGAGTAACCTTTCTTTCCAAGTTTAAAACCCAGTGTACCAATATTGTCACTATATCCTTTAAAATAACACTCGAATGAGTTCAAGAAATCACGAGCAAGGTTTGGAAAAACTTTGGGCTTATGATCAATAAATGACTCCTAACCAATATGCTGAATAAAGGGTAACACCTCATTCCATAGGTTTCCAGCATAAATATTTAGAAAAAATGGTAGAGATATATTGGTTGTACATAGGTGTAGGTGCTAAACTATTCAAACTTAGCAGACTTGACTTTTTCAACATAAGACATGATGCATATACTAGATGAGTTAAAGGCTTCGAAATGCTTAACCTTCTTAGGTACCACTAAAAGAACAAAGGCAGAAATGAGTGCGAAGTGACTGATACAAGGTTAAGAGAAAAACAAATCATGCATGCAACTATATGACAACGGACTTTTTTTTCAACGATGTATGCCAATGTATTTAGTATAGTAAGAAAGTGAATCAAATGGGCAAGTAAGAGAAGCATGAAGATGTAACAATACTCAAAGGAATGGCAATAAGCAATAAGCAATTATAAAGTAAAAATTATGCCAAAAATAATGATATAAAAACATCCATAATAAAAATTAGCCATAAAATGACATAACAAAAGGCGTGAAATATACATGAACGAGCATTATTGACAATAGAGAAATAGCTAACTAAAATCACGAGTAAAAATATATGCCAAAAGTGATAAACAAATGAGCAATAATTAATGAATAAAGTCACTTAGGCATTTCACTGAGCAGGTGGTGGGCACACGTTCTATAGGTAGAATGACTATCAAATTGAAGAATGGTGAACACCAAAATTTACACCAAGCATCACAAGCAAGCATGTTAGAGAGACAACAACCAATCATTGAAAAAGAAGTGGAATTGAAGCACAAATTTAATGTTAAAATGCACCTAAAATATGTAAAATACAGATGCCAATTGCAATTTGTAAATGAAATAAAATTGTCAAGTTAAAAAGAAAAGCCATGAATCACTTACTGTAGAGTAATTGCAAGAGAATTGTAGCAAAAAAAAATTAAGTGAAGTGTGTAAAAGTGGTAATAAGGTGTAAAGTGTGTGGTGGTGAAGCTGGATGAAAAAGAGAATAAGAGAAGATAGAGAAGGGGATGGGGTAAGGATGGAATGGGGGAGAGAGAACGATGGCCAAATAAGAGAGGAACAGACGACGAGAAAAGGGGAGGCACGAAAGTGTAGGGGAGGTGGGTGTAGGCTGCACAGGAGCGATGGAGGAAAAAATAGAAGAAGAAATTAGAAAAAAGAAGCCAAAAAAATATAAAAGGGACAGCGGGTTAATGCATGACCGTGACTAGGTGAAGTCCTGGGCATGCACGGCCTCGCAAGGAAGGGTGGAGATGGTGCACTTGCATGCATGAGGGAACGATAGGGCACACGGGGTGGGCGGGTAGGTTGGCATTGCGTGCGACTATGTAGATGGCCACTAGACTCTAAGAATTTTTCTAGTCTTAAAATTTTGTTTGTTTCTTGCTAAAACTCTCTACATTCACTTTTAATTTCCCATTTCACCTACACAGCTCCTATAATTTATTTTTCTCTAAATATGGCTCTTTTCGTTATACTTAATGAAAACTTCTTCAACTAAAGCCACATTATTGTCAAAAATTTGCTTGTATAGCATAATTAAATTAGTATAATAAAAAACTGATGGATCACTCCCAACTTCTGCAATTTTATGCCCTTAGTCTCCCTAAACTTCTTACTTAACTCTACAGTTATTTAATTCATAAATCTAACGAAAAAAACTTAAAGCCAACTCAAAACACAAAAAATAAAAAATGTACTCACTCAGGAATTAAAAAGCAAAAAGGGAAGAGATTTGAAGTTCTAAGTTTAAGAATCCTCAACTAGACTTTCAAACTAATTTTAGTAGTCCCGAAGCACCATGGTTGCCTCAGTAACCTTTTGTCCAATTTTATACTGCTTGAGCCGATGACCGTTCACCTTATATTTACATCCATCTTTTGGATTTTTTATGGTCATAACTCCAAAATTATTGCTTGATAAGACCTGATATGGCCTGAGCCATTTGGATTTTAGCTTTCATGGAAACAAGCACAGACAACTGTTATATAATAATACCAACATACCTGGAGCAAAGTCTTTCACGTTTAAGCACTTATCATGCCAATGCTTTATTTTCTCCTTGTATATGGTTGCATTGTCATATGACTATTTTCGAATTTCTTCAAGTTTACTAAGTTGTAATTTCCTCTGTTCTCCTGCACTCCTCACATCAAAGTTAAGAAATTTTGTACCCCAATATGCTTTATGCTCTAGTTCGACCAAAAGGTGATATGCTTTTCCAAAAACTATTCTATAAGGAGACATACCTATAGGGGTCTTAAATGCAATTCTATAGGCCCAAAGAGCCTCATTTAACCTTTGAGACCAATTTTTCCTAGAGTTATTAACTATCTTTTCTAATATTGATTTTAGTTCCCGATTAGATGCCTCCACTTTCCCATTTGCCTAAGGATGTATGGGCTAGTTATCTTATGGTTGACACCAAATCTCCTAAGCAATGTTTAAAATTGATGGTTCACAAAATGTTTGCCTTCATCACTTATAATGGCCCTCGATGCTCCAAACCTAGTGAAAATATTTTTCCTAATAAAGTCAAGCACAACTCTGGCATCACAAGTTCTAGTAGTTGTTGCTTCTACCCACTTACTAACATAGTCCGCAGCTACTAAAATGTACTCAAAACCAAATGAATTTGGAAATGGTCCCATAAAATCTATACCTCATACATTAAAGATTTCTACCTCTAACACATTATTTATAGGCATTTCATTCTTTTTAGAGATGTTACCTACATGTTGACATCTATCACAGAATTCAATAAAAGACTTAACATCTTGAAATAGAGTAGGCCAAAAGAAACCTAATTAAAGAACTTTTTGTACTATAGGATTAGGCCTATGATGACCTCCAACTTTCCCTCCATCATATTGTTGCAGTATATCTGCTTGTTCATCTTTCGAAATGTACCATCTAAGCACTTGATTCTAGCAAATCTTAATGAGATATGGATCATCACAAAGGTAGTGCTTGGCTTCTGCTTGGAGTTTCTTCTTCTACTGCCATGTAAAGTCTTTTGGGAGATATCTGCCTACAAGGAAATTAGCTATATTAGCATACTAAGGAGTCAAATTTTTATAAGTATATAGAGCACAAATATATTCATCAGGAAATAAATAAAAAATTTCTCCCTTTTCAATATTAGCATGAATCAATCAAGAAAGATTATCAGCTACAAAATTATTAGCTCCCTTTTTATCTTTTATCTCCACATTAAATTCTTGTAATAGCAAAACCCATTTAATGAGTCTCGATTTGGAATCTTTTTTTTTTACGAAAAAGATGTCAAAGCACCGCGTTATCAAACACACTGTTATTTTTAAACCGAGGAGATATGGCCTAAATTTCTCTAAATTGAATACTATTGTCAAAAACTCTTTTTTTGTGGTGATGTAATTCACTTGAGCTCCTGTGAGTGTGTGACTGGCATAACAAATGGTATGAAACATTTTCTCCTTCCTTTTTCCTAACACTTCTCCTATTGCAAAGTCATTAGCATCACACATGATCTCAAAATGTAAGTTCCAATCTATTGATGCTATAATAGGTGTTGTAATTAATTTGTACTTTAATTGATTGAAAGCCTACAAACACTCATCATCAAAGTTAAATGCATCATCTTTAAGCAATAAATTACAAAGTAGTTTAGCAATTTTAGAAAAATCCTTAACAAATCGACAGTAAAACCCAGCATGACCAAGGAAACTTCTAATTCCTTTAACATTCGTAAGAGGAGGCAATTTTGCAATTACCTCTACCTTTGCCTTGTCAACCTTAATACCATTTTTAGAGATTTTATACCCTAAAACAATGCCTTCCATAACCATGAAATGATATTTTTCCTAATTAAAGACCAAGTTAGTTTCCTCACATCTTTTTAAAACCATTGCTAGATTAGACAAGCATGACTTGAAATCATGACCATATAAAGTAAAATTATCCTTGAAAACTTCCATGAATTGTTCAATAAAATCATGAAATATAGCCATCATACATTTTTGAAAAGTAGCTAGGGTGTTACACAAACTGAAGGGCATTCTCCTATAGGCAAATATGCCATAAGGGAATGTAAATGTGGTCTTCTCTTAGTGTTCTGGGGCTATAGGAATTTACATATACCCCTAATAACCATCCAAAAAATAGTGAAACCTATTTCCAACTAATCTTTCTAACATTTGATTAATAAAAGGCAAAAGAAAATGATATTTTCTAGTGGCACTATTTAACCTCTTATAATCAATACACACTCTACATCCTGTTACTATCCATGTTGGGATCAACTCATTATGTTCATTAGACACCACAGTCATACCCCCTTTTTTAGGTACATATTGCACAGTACTTACCTAACTACTATCAGAAATTGGGATAGATTATACCTGCATCATGTGGTTTCAATACCTTTTTTCATCACTTCTTGCATAGCTGGGTTGAGTCTCCTTTTAGGTTGCACCATCACCTTGAAGTCCATCTTTATTGGTATTCTATGTGTACAATAACTAGAGCTAATTCCTTTTAAATCGGACATTGTCCACCTAATTGCTCCTTTATGCTTCTAAAGGACTTCAATAAGCATATCCTTTCCAAAACTGTCAATAAAGATGAAATTATTACTGGTTTTTCATTATCTTCTAAAAACACATATTTTAAATAAGAAGGAATAGTTTTAAGTTCAAAATTTTATCTCTTAGGAGGGGCTGATTCATCCTCCATATTTCCTTCTTCATTGTGCTTGTTCTCTAAATCTTGTACCAGCTTATCTTCTTTTATTTCTAATTCCTCCTTTTTCTTTGGATGCATACTTTTGAAGCTCATCATCCAATATAATTTCCTCTTATTTTTCTTTGATCCACTTTTGAACACCATCAACAAAATAGATCAATTCTTCAAAGTCATCTGAGGGATGCTTCATTACCATGTTCACATTAAAGACCATATTTTCTTCATTAAACTTTCAGGTGACCATTTGTCCATGAACATCAATTAAAGCTCTTGCCATATTCAAAAAGGGTTTTCCAATTATCAATGGTACTTTCCTATCTTCCTCTATATCCATAACCATAAAATCCATTGAAAATATGAAATTTTCTACTTTCACCAACAAATCTTCAATAATACCCTTTGGTCTCTTTACTGTTCTATCTACCAATTATAGTATCATTTGAGTTTCCTTGATATCACCTAAGTTTAATTTCCTACAAACTGGATAAGGCATCAGATTAATGCTAGCACCCAAATCATATAATGTATGCCCAATAAAATTTTCTCCTAACTCACATGTTAATGTAAAACTACTGGGATCCTTTAATTTTGCTGGAATTCTATTCATTAAAATAGCATTGCAATTTTCAGATAATTAGACATTTCCTACACTTTTAACTTTTTCTTATTCATGCAAAGCTCTTTTATGAATTTAGCATACTTAGGCATGTGCAATAAAGTTTCAGGAAATGATAAATTTACATGTAACTTTTTAAACATGTCTAAAAATCAAGTTAATTGCTCATTATACTTCTCTTTTCTAGCTATGGATGGGAAAGGTAATTGAGATTCATCAAGAGTAATAGAGACAAGTTTTTCCTTACCTTTACCTTTCTCAATCAGAAAATATACTTTCTTAACAATTTAAGAATTAGAAGCACTTACCTTTGTTGTTGACTCCCCCCTCTTTAGATGAATTTTTACCAATTTCAGCTTCCTCTAACTCTTTCTTACTTCTTAAAGTGATTGCCTTTTCTTTCTCCTTTGGATTGCGATCTATGTTAGATGAAAAAATTGCTTGAGCTCTATTGGATAATGAATTAGCAAGTTACCCCATTTGGTTTTCTAGGTTCCTAATGGATGCCGCTTGATTCCTTATCCAAATATCTTGGGATTTCTACCTAGCATCTTGACTTACTATAATTGCATTTCGAGAAACCATGAAATTAGCAATCACTTCTTCTATATTTGATTTCTTTTTTAGTAGGGGTTGGGATTTTTGAAATTTGGGTGGTTTATAAGATTGTGATTGATATGCCGATGGATAGTGTGGTTGGGCTTGATTTTGGTACGGAGGATGGTTATTGTTATGGGAGGCTTGATTCTGGTTAAAGGGAGCCCTAAGTTGAGGATTAGAAATGGCTGTTTGGTTCCCTTCTCAATAGGAAAAATTAGGATGATTTTTCCATCTTGGGTTATAAGTATTGCTATAGGGGTTCAAGGCATTTACTTCCTCAACTAATCCTTCACCATTTTTCAGCCCGAGTGCTTTTTGGGTTCCTGCATAACAATCACACTCATTAGATAACATAAATACATTTTTAGCCTTAAGATCATTTATTTCTCTTAGATGATCTTTTCTCATTAATTCCATTTGAGCTTTAAACATAGTTATTTCATCCATACTATATACTTCCTATTTCTTTTGTGTAGCCCTAGAAGTCGCTATTGAGCGTTGTTGGTAGCCATCTCATTAAGAAGCAAGAATGCTTCTTTAGGAACTTGATTCATAAAACTACCATTTGATGTTGCATCTAATGAGGATCTTATAGCTTGATTAGCACATGCATAAAAGATATGCATTAGTTGATAAATAGGAAATTTATAGTGTGGATAGCCTTTCAAGAGTCTCCTAAATCTTTCTCAGGCTTTATGGAATGGCTCCTCAAATAACTAATAAAGGTCATTAATTTGTTTCCTAATGAGGCCTATTGTAGTAGGTGGGAAAAAATTACACAAAAACTTTTCTTGCATTTGTTGCCAAGACTGAATGGATTGATTAGGTAATATTTGTAACCAGTCCCTAGCCTTACCTATGAGAGTAAAAGGGAAAAGTTTAAGCCTAATAGCATCAATTGATACATTTGGGATTTGTACAGTATCCCTAATTTCTAAGAACATATCTAGGTGCTGAACAGGACCCTTTATATCTAAACCTAAAAATTGGTTTCTTTATACCATTGTGATGCTAGCAGGTTTTATCTTAAAAGGTTGGTGATGAGGTATCCTAATAGTTCTATGTTCTTTGTTCCACCTAGGGATAGCATAATCTCTAATGGTTTTGGGTCTAAACCCATGCCTATGAGCTTGATGAGGTCTATTTTGCTAAATCTTGCTAATAAATTAACTGCAAAAGCTATATTTGCTCTAGTGTTATTTGCAAGATATAAAAGTGTTGCTATTACATTGAGATATGGTATTTCAGGATCAAGAATTTATTAATCATCTTTACGAGATCAAAAATGATATTTTTCATATCTAGAGTACGAACAATCATTAGAGTACTCAATGGATAAGATTTATCCATATAAAATTATTTCAAAATTTCCTCTATATAAGACAATTGATGTAAAAGAATCCCATTTGATAGATATTCAACTTGAAATCCAAGATAAAATTGTGTTCTTCCTAGATCTTTCATTTCAAATTCCTTTTTGAAATAATTTGCAATATCAAAGATTTCTTCAGGAGTCCCTACTATGTTTAAATCATCAATATAAACTGCAACTATTGCAAATCCAAAATTCATTTTCTTAATGAAAACACATGGACAAATAGAATTATTTTAATATCCATTATTTACTAAGTATTCACTTAGATATTTGTACCACAAAAGTCTAGATTGATTTAAGCCATATAAAGATCTTTAGAGTTTAATAGAATACATTTGTTAAGACTTTGGATTATATGCTTTAGGCATATTGAATCCTTTAGGGATTTTCATGTAAATATCATTATCTAATGACCCATATAACTAAGTTGTAGCTACACCTATTAGATGTATGTCAAGTTCTTTAGAGACTACTAAGCTAATCAAAATCTAAAGGTAATTGCATCCATAATTGGGGAGTATGTCTCTTTATAACTCGTGTTACATCTTTGTAAGAAACCTTAAGCCACAAGTTTAGCTTTATATCTTACAACTTTATTCAGCTCATTTTTCTTACGTACAAATACCCATTTATATTCAACTGGTTTGACATCTTTTGGTGTCAAGACTACTAGTCTAAATACTTTGCATTTAGCTAAGGAATCTAGCTCAACCTAAGTTGCCTCTTTCTATTTTGGCCACTCACTTCTTTAATGACATTTTTCTATAGTTTTAGGCTCATGCTCATCATCATTTGTTATTTTAGAACCAATTGCATATGCAAATACATTATCAATAATAATTTTATCTTTTTCTAACATATTTCCAATTTTCAGTGAGATATCATAGTTTGTTGGTATCAAAACTACTTCTAAAGGTCACTTGTCTAAAAATATGAAGTTTTGGATTTAAACTGCTTCTAGCCTTTTCAAAAGGATCAATTGGATGGCTTTTTATTTCTCTCTTCTTTTGAGTAACAATATCTTTTGCACCAATAAGTCTACCATGCTTCTGGCATAAACTAGATTTATTTGTTGTTATACCCCCAAGATGTCCAGTAGGGACATTTAATCATACAGGGGTATTAGCAGCTAGAATGTATGATTTGGTGACCTTTTAGGTGTTTGTAAGGATATCGGTAGTTAATTTGTAGCATTCTACAAAAGAATTATTCTTTAAAATTCAAATTTACATTAATTTGTGTGTGTATAAAATTTGGAAATAGTTGGTGTATTCCAACTAATTTCTTGAGCTTTTGGCCTTCTTTTCTTTATCTTCTCTTAATGGTGGGAAAACTAATTCATTATATTGACAATTTAAAAATCTTACTCGAAAAAGATCACTAGTTGTGATGCACACCAAACCCTGTAGACATCCAGTATAACCTTAAAAACCCACTTTTAGGGCTCGAGATTGAATCAAGGCTCATTTAACTCATAAAGGTTGGTAGAGATTTTATTCTTATCCATTATTGATGATTAACCTATAAGGGCATCTGTTGAACACCATAAAGCAGGCATCATGGAGTTTCTACCTAATAGTATATTAGGAAAGTGAGTTATAATCTCATAAAGTCGAAACCAGAGATAGTTTGAACTTCACTCCTATTTACTGTTTGGTTGATGTTTACATAAATGACACTTTATGGTTAATTACTTTAATCCTTTTCTCGAGCATTACAGGGTAAATAATTAAATGGCATATTGCAAGTATAGAGGAATCGATGAATCATATAAAACATTTTTAAAAAAATCATACATAAATTGTGGAATTGATTAATCCCCTTTTATTGAGGACATTGGTTCTCATATGCATATTTACAGAAGACAGAGTTACAAGTATGTTTCAAAAAAAATAGGGTATTAGGCCCACACGACTTTAAAAAAGGAATCAAGTTAATTAATTAAGTTAAGGTAGAAAATATTTAATGTGCTTTTACTTTAACATTTAGAAAAAATCATTTATATGTATTAAAAAAACATTAAAGGATGACAATATGAGAAAAAGACATACCTAAATCGGGTTATAATTAATTTGGGAACATTGGTTCCCTCATGCCTATTTTACATATCTTTATATGATTTTTAAGGTTAAAGAGATGGACATTGTCCATTTCATTAGAAAAAAAAAACCCAATTTTTTATGTAGAAAGCATTTAATATGAATTTTCCTATTTTATCATGCCAAAAATACCTTTTTTTACTAGTTATTTCAAATTATTATGCAAAAATGATAATAAAAACCAAGGATAAATAAATAAATAAACAAACAAACAAGGCTAAAAAATAATCTCAAATTGGACAAGCCCGATTTCCAATTCCCAAACTCCTTCGTGTAGGATTTATGGTGCATTTTATCCAAAAAAAAAGAGAATAAAAATCAAGATTAGCAAAATAAGAGAACTTAATGCTTTAAAAAAATTAAATTAAACAAAATAACAAAATTATAGAAAAATAATAAAAAATAAGAAATAAGAAATCATAACTGAAAAGAAATCAATCAAGGAGAAAAATAAAAAAAGCACATAAAAGCCACTGGAAAGGCTAAAGATTGAGTCACGGTCCCAAAGAAGTGAGTCATAGCCTTGAGTGGGGTAAGTCACGCCCCCCTCAAGCAAGTCACAGACTATTCCAAGGCGAGTCATGGCAAGTCAGGAGGTAGTCACAACCTACATAGCTCAAGATCGTGAGTCACCTCTTGAATGCCCAGTGGCTACTAGAACGATGCCATAACCATTTTTAAAGCTTCTAAATTGCATTCTAAGCCCCCAAAATGCATGAAAAAGCTATTAAACTTCCTAAAATTAACTCAAATTCTCAATGCAAGCAATAAAATCACAAAAGAATGCTATTTGCACAAAAACACCACATGATAAAAAACATGTTCTAAACAGAGAAAATAAAGGCTAACAAGCATCAAACTCACTTAACTTTATAAATGAATAGAATATCCATGCATAAAACTCATTATTGCACATAAACACACTTCGAAGGCATTATTTAGAGAAGAATATCGAGGAGAACATGTTACATAAGGGAAAAAGATAAATACAGAGTACAATGAATATAAAGAGAATTAAAAATCAAAATTTACAAAAACAAAAGTCTTAGATCTACATAAAAGCTACAAGTTTTCCTCTTATATTACGTTCAGTAGAGCTACTTTGACAAGAGCACCTATATCTCCTCTTCTTGATTCTTTCGTTTCTTAAAAACCAGGTGAAAAAATAAAGAGTTTATTTAGCTCTTTCTCGCTCTAGATTATTGGTTATTTTTCCCAAAATTTGTTATTATGCATTTAAAGAAAATGATTATCATTAAATGCCTTGGATTAGGATTAAAATAGTATAAGATTTTATCTTGAAAATAACCCTATATTTCACAGGAAAAATCTATAATTTTAGATGAAAAAAACTAGTCACGGCCTTAAATAGTGAGTCACGGCCTTGACTCTGATATTGCCCGTCAGAAAAGTCCAAAAATTCATTTTTACTAAAAAAAATGTGATTCATGGGTAAGGATGGTCACAAGAAGGGGAATACCCGACCCTTGTTAGGACCCGACCCTAACAGGCCAGGGAATCCCCAAATTTTCCCTCCATGGGGATAGGGACGAGGATTAAAAAATCCCCATTTGTGATTTAGGAGTGGGTGTGGGGAATGAGGTATTTGCCCCGCAGGGATCTTTACCTCGGTATAATTTGTAATATAGCCTTACTTTTTTTATTATTTACATTTATGCCATATCTATAAATAAGTATCAAAACCCTAATTCTTTTTATTTTTCTTCTCTTTCTTTCTCCTTTCTGCCACCAAGCCAAGAGATCCATTCCTATTCCCATCATTCCCTACTAATCTGCAAATCTCATTGCCATTATTGTCATCATCATCCTCTCTCTAAGTATGCAAAACCACCCACTCAATTTCTTATGGTTTTACGATGATGAGAAGCAAAAGATGAAGATGTTGAAGGTATAGTGAAGAAAAAAGAGAAGTAGCAGCAGTAGAAGAAGGCTTCATGGCAGCCAGTGAACAATTCTCTCTCAGCCTCTTTACGAATAACATCAAGAACATAATTAATAAGTTATGCACCCTCAATGTAATAACCTTTAGCCTAGTTATTACCAGCATCATATTGGCCAAAGATGAAGTTATCAGGGCTGAAGATTTGGCCAAAGGGACTAAATCTGATGTTATCCATGGTACTAGGCTCCAGATCAATAAGCATAATATGGGGGACAAATCGGCCACCGCTAGCTTCATTATAATAGGCATTGATTGTCTCAATCTGAAGCTCTATATCGCCATTATAACGACCAATGGAATCTATGCCATAGGGGATGGAAATCTCCATAGGGTGTAGGGATCCTCGCAGGGAAGGGATAGGGGATGGGGAACCCCCACCCCTAGTAGGGTAGTAGGTAAGGATGCATTCCCTGCCCTCGCCCTACCCCGTGATCATCCCTGGTCATGAGCTAAGGCCGTTACTTATTAGTGAGTCATTATTTAAGTCAAGCCAAATCAAGGTCCAAAAAAAAATTAGGAGTGAATCACCCTTTTAGGCCATAACTTAAAAGCTAGTCATAGTTTTGATCCATTAGTTAAGGCCATAACTCATTTTTAAGTCAACCTTAAGCCTTCAGAAGTTTTAATTTCACCCATTCTAGAGAGAAAAAAATAAGCATGCCACTAAAGCATCATTTTTTGACTTTTAAAACTAGCAATTGAATATTTTTAAAAAAACCCATTATCAGAGAAGTATAGAGTGCTACTATTTCCTGGCTGCTTTTAAAATAGCATTATCCTTATTAAGTAATCATGACGGAGGCTGACTTAGGCCTAGTGTCTATAGTTGCCCCCAAGTTTGAGAAAATTAGTGCACTAATGTCTAAGTTTGTCAAGGTTCAAATTAGAATGATAAAAGATGAATACCTAAGGCAGCGAATATCAAAATGTAGACACGTTCCATTTGCAATAGTGAATTTCTTATTAAGTACTTACCACCCTTTTGTAGGCATGTTAATTCTTGATTGAGTAATTATCATCAACTTGTCAACATTTTAACTCTTAGCTAGTTAATTACCATCAATTTATCGATATTTTAACCTTAGTTTAGGTAGTTACCATTAGCTTGTCAATGTTTTAACCCTGGGATTAATCAAGTGATTACCATCAGTTTATCAATGTTTTAACTTTTGACCAGTTAGGGTTATTACCATAAGCTTGTCAATGTTTTAACCCTTAATTGGTGGTTACCGTCAGCTTGTTAACATTTTAACCTCTATCAGAACATTTGATCAATGCTAGCTCATTGGCATATAGGATCAAGTAAGATAACAAATTAAATGTCTCATGAGAGGACCTTTGTCTTTTGTTGATTTACCACCTCTTAAGTAGGCATTGGTACCTATAGAAAGGATTGATATCAAAACACTATTACAACAAAGGAAAGTCCTTACCTTTTATGGATTTGCATGATTAGTTTCATGCAAATTCAACTTGGAAGAAAGAAGGTCATCTTTTAACAGGGTTTGCTTGAGCATAGATTTGACATTTATGTGGTCTAGGTTTAGAAAGCTTTATTTTAATTTGATTGTCTAGCATTCGTATTGCTTGAGCCATTGCTGATGTAAAAATTTCATGATGTATTCATATGTTAGGATCTCTCCTATTCAGGTAATGCATGATAAATTAGATTAAGACATATTGTACAGACCATTTCATTATGCGTTTTATTTGGTTAGTTGATCCATAAGTTTAATTTTACTATTGAATTTATTATGATCAAGTGATAAATTATTTTTTCCTTTCATTTTGTCACCATATTGTATGTTATGTTAATAATTGTAAAGATATCAATGAATTCATGCATAAATAAACATTATAAGGAAAAAAGGGAAATATCATCCATACATCACTTAAATGAAATAAAATTGAAAGTTTAAATCCATAAATGTAAATATAATTTAAAACAAATAATAGTTCAGATAATCAAACATCATAAAAATATCTCCTTAAAGATCATCAGCGATGTCTTAATGCTAAGGAGCCTGACGATCTGGCTGAAGGACTTAATGGCAATTGAGGAGGTTGGAAGGCCTGCTTGAGATGAATCTACAGGTAGCGGCAGTGACAGAGGCACCTCAAACTCAAATCCCATGCCTTGAGCTAGGGGAGTCAAAATCTATCCTACCAACCCTGCTAAATGATGGACGATCTCATATACCTACCTAACAACTAGTTTTTTTTAGTATACCATTGTTTTTATCTATGCAAGTCATGCAATGTGGTGCTCGTGGCCTTTTCTCATGCTATTCTTGAGGTCAACAACCTCATTCTCAAATCTATGTGCCATATGTCCTTCAGTGGTCATTATTATGCCTAAAATCTTATAATTGTGCTCAGTGAGGCGACTAGATCTAGTAGTCATCTCATGCACCCTACGCATGTCTCATCCTAAAGCTTCAATTGCAGTCTCCAAGTGAGCTATCCTACTTTCTAAATCTATATTAGGGGGAGCTAAAAAAGCTAGAGCAGGTAGTGTAGGCCCTCAGGAAGAAGATGCACTAGGGTCGCCCTATAAGCGAAATCTATGAACCTTATATAGATTTAGTATCTGTAACATGTTAAAATCCTAAGGCGGTATGGGCTGTCGTCCTATAGAATAGCTCAGGCTAGACCTTGTGCCAGAAGTTAAAGTCTTAGCTAAATGTGTCTAGTGAAGAGAAGAGTGACCACTAGATGTACTATCCTCTAATTGCTCCTTTTCCAGTTGTGTTACAGGCTGTTGTATGTTAATCTTAAATCCTTTTTTTCCTCCTTTATGGAGAGTAGTTTGTATATGCCAAGTGTGCACTTGATCATGCGTATATTAAGGGCCATATCAAAGCTCATTACCATACTACCCTTAACCTACGGCCCTATTTCTAACTTAGGGACCCCAAATACCAATAGCAATCGAGTGATTACCCCTTCTATGACCACTGATGTGCTTGGTGTTTAGGCCATGCTACTGATATTCTCTAGAATATTATGGCTGATGTTGAGGTGCTGGCCCATAATTATAGCCTATAAACTCCAAATATCAACAACAGTTAAGGAACTGGGACTACTTAAGCATCCCATATAAGAGCATGACAAAACTCGCCATAAATATCTCAAAACCTGTGAAATTAGCATGGTAGCCTTCACTGTCGAAGGATCATAAAGGATGTCTGGTCTAACAATGGTGGCCTACTAATCTGATATAGAAGTTTCCTAATAATAGCAATATCCTTACCCATAAGCAAACCAAAATACCAAATACCTATGCTCGTGATAGGCTAAATGAAATACCAAAAACTTGGTATGTAATAACCCTTGCCTCAATATTAGGGCACTAGTACCCTCCATACTAAAAGGTGGCAAAAAACTATCGAAGTACCTTAGGATATGTAGCAAAAATGGGTGCATAAAAATCTAGCCAATCAGCTTGTGCTAACAACTCTTATGCCTTATACCAGATACTTATAGTTTTTAGAAAATAGTGACTCATAAAATTGCTCACCTAAATTCATGTGATGCAAAGCCCAATATCTAGCAGCTTGCTCCCATATCATCCAATCTGGTGCCTGAACATTTGGCTGCAGTTGTGTATGTCTACGATGAGGCATTTGTATAAATATAAAGTTTATCAATCTAGTTAACAAGCCAAACATGCCAAATATGCAATCATTTGCAATCTTCAATTAGAAATTAATTATGATTGAGACATTATATCACAGCAAAATATTATAATAATTTGTAAAGAGTAATAAATCTGAGCAATAGCATAATTGCTAGCTTAAATGTTAGAAATACTAGAAATATATCATAGTAAATAATTGAGACTAGAAAATGTAAGCTTCATCAAAATTACTAAAGCTAAACAATTAAAAGGTATGGATAGCAACAATCAACATAAGCATACAAGCTTAGGTTTATTCAATTTTAGCAATATGTTTGATTAACTGTCACTAAACAATTTGTATGGGAAAGCACATAAGCCATTTCATCCTCAAGATCAAAATTAAAAGTCAATTTTAAAAATCGCATTAAGACCTAATTTAATATTGAACAATCCATGATAATGCATTAAGCATAAATTACGCATAATGACACAAGATTGCTAATGTTTTTGACAAAAAAAAAGGCAGCATAATGGCTAAGCACTATAGGCCTCCAAATGGCGCAAACAATTCCAGCAATAATCCATAAGTATATCATATATAATTAATCACATTAAGCCATAATTTAGGCACACATGAATGTTCACATGCTAAATCAAGTATACATAAAATTAATATTTCATTTTTATCAACTTTATTCCTTTGTACATTTACTTAACAAATCATTTTATCTTCGAAAGTATGCATGCGTCACAAATATATACAAGCATCTAAACTATTTGTAATTATCATTCTTATTCACAACATTTCTAAAAACAATTGCTATACTTCCATTTAGCTATCTAATGTGTACAATTATTGGCATGTTCAAGTTTGTCTCGAAGATAAAACACATCAAAAGTTAATGACTAATGACTAAAAAAATGTTCAAATCTACCTACAAAAGTTATTAACTAATTTAGTTAGTTTTGCCTAATTCTTTTCGTTTTCTTTTTTTTTACCTTTTTTTTTTCTCTATTTGCTGCCTTCGTTGTTCTTTTTTTTCAATTACTACTTGTTTCTTATTTTTCACACATGATATTTTCCTAATTGTTTAATTACTCTAATTAAAATGAACAATTAGTAATAACTAAAAGAGAATGACATTTACATTAAAGGTATCAAAAATAACTAATAAAAATAAAACTATATGCGCAAATGTGGCTTTAAATTAAATAAATAATTAAGGAAAAGAGACAAGCAACACAGATGATATAATAAAATGCAAGAAAAAATGAGAAAAAGTAAAGAAAACTAACACTGACCCTTTAATAAAAACTCAACAAAAGTGGTATCCATACATGCGCGATTTGATTGCAAATTCAACGATATAGAAAGCACACGAAATAGACTCTGAAATGAGAAGAAATGGCCATAAAAGCCCCTTAAATACCATGAGTTATATTCTAGAAGAAGAAGAAGAAGAAGAAGAAGAAGAAGAAGAAGAAGAAGAAGAAGAAGAAGAAGATCAATTTAAATGGATTTTTTGTGAGTTATGGCTCAAGGCCATGAGTCACTTGATGAGTCACAATCTTAGGGTATGATTCACAAGCAAAATAGTGTAGTATCACTTAAAAGGAGTGAGTCATAGCCTTATGGGTTACTCGGCAAGCAAGTCAAGGCTTTAGGGCGTGACTCAGCCAAAACAGTCAAAAAAATCCACTAACAGTCGTGAGTGGCAATAAATATTGTAATTAATATTAATAAACAACAATTAAACTCTAATTAATCAACAAATAAATTAATTAAACCCAAATTATAATTATAATTTAATTATTTTATGATGTCAGATTATTTCACACCCATTATTACTATTATTGTTATTATCAATTATTAATTATTACCATTAATTATTTTTATTTATTGGCACATATATAATATTATTAATTTACTTCCTAAATCAGGTGACACTCACAGCTTCCTATGCAATTTTTGTGGGGCTTTCCTACAAAATCCAAGAAACTTACAAGATAGGTTAAAAAAATCTGCATGTTCCATGCAAAATGCATCACCTAAGTGGATTAGAGGTGACTCAAGGCCTAGAAGTATGACTCAAATGAGTCAAGGGAGTGACTCACCCATGGCCTATAAATACCCTTCAAACTTCCTCGCTTGAATGTTGAGTCTCTTCAAGCAGACTTCTTTTTCAAGTAAGTGCTCTCTTCCTTTTTATTTGCTCTTATAAAGTATTATTGTTATTATTATTATTATTATTATTATTATTATTATTATTATTATTATTATTATTACACTACTTATTTTTCAGTGCTATTACTATACTATTATTATTATTATTAATATCATCATTGCTTATTAGTATTTTATTTATTTCATATTTTTATTTTTATATATGCTTCACTTATCATTTTGATCATTGTCAATTCATATGGCCACTGCTATTAATTATTATTTATACATCTCATTTGATAAATAAAACTCTTATTGTTTATTATGCACATTTTTTCCACTTTATTTTAATAGATTTTGTTAGCCCACATGGCCATTACTTTCCTTACTAGGGTGTATAAGCTGCTTGATGCCTCTAGAACCTGGGAAAATCTAGTTTTAGCTCCATATTCAAGCTTGAAGATTTTGAGAAGAGTCCAACTTGACATGAGTCTTTTGCTAATGGTTACCTGATATTAGGACCCTAGATTCCATGTCTTTAGGTTTATCCATAAGAAGCTGTGTCCCTTATCTGAAGAACTCGCTAGAATTATCGATATCAATTTCATTCCTGAAATGTTATCTTGCTTTCCAAGTTATGTATTAGGTTATCTAAGAGACACGAGTCGCATCCTGGAAATCCTTCCATCTAAGACTATTGGTACCTCAATAAGGGTCTATTCCCTTGGAATCACTGCTTCATACACTAAACAATTTCTCTGACATACCCACCTTTTATGTTAGTATTATTTTACTAATCTATTTTATTTTATATTTAACAGTGAGATTAGGTGAACCAACCAACAATTACCGACTCTTCAGCATTATCAAAAGCATACACAATGGCCTAAATTCCCTTCTTGTAATCTTGGTATAAACCATCCTCGCCCTAGACACTGTATGAGCTGATCCTGTTGCGGCCTTTTCTAGGGACCCCTTATTACTTCAGGTATGTTCGTTATTTTAAAAAGGTAGTGCACCCCTTATGGATTTTCAAATTTGATTTTCTTAGTGAGAAATGCATCATTTCGAATTTTCATGTAATCATATACCTTACTTTTGCCTGAGATCAAACTAACTCACCTTAGTGGCATTTTTTTATCAATTTTTTTCTTTTTTTTTTCTATTTTTGTTTATTTTTCCATTTTTTCAGATATGGCTATAGGAAAAACAAAAATTACCAGAAGAACCCCTTACCAAGGTAATCAGTACATATTTTTTTAGGCACTATCTTTCTATAAGATAACTTTATATTTTTGATTCAGTATAAGAAGGCTTTGTATGGTTGGCAATAGTAGCTTACAGCGATCTCAATTTCATGTGCATATGGCTATTTCCTAATTATGTGACCTAGGATGGACGTTTTGAATGTGTACCACTATATGGCTTATATAGAGCCACCTTTTGTGTGATCTTTTACTGTGCTCGACAATTTGGGGAGCGATAGGATATTGTAAGGTACCCATTATCATTTCAAGGAGGTACCTTAATTGTTTCCTTTGTCTCTAGTTACCATCGCCTCTAAGCTCAACTATATGCAAAAGTTGATATACAGAGATTGGACAACTACGACTTCACTAGTTCTGCTGCATATAAAAGATAGGTGTCTAGTCCCGCAGTTGACAACATAGCAAACTGGTTAAGACAAAGTTAATGTGAAAACAATAGTAGATGATCCTTAGACTTACACATGTACTGTAAGAAAAAAAACTACGTACTATTTTTTGTATCGAACAAGATAACTTGGAGTATGTAAAATAAACTTCTCTTATTTATATTAATGTATAAGTTTACATTACATGTGAAAGTATTTTCACATATTTTCACTACACAGGATCATTACTTTAACATTAAGTTAGAAAAGTACCAGACTCTGCTCACTTTCAGGAATAAACCTTAAAAGTATCTTTCCCTTGTTATCAATCAGCCCTTTCCGATTTTTTTAATTAAACATTTTCATTCTACCTCTATTTTTTACCTAAGATGCCTTTTTTCTATTTTTACCTTGACGAGGCATCAAATTTTAGCAAGGCCACCATTTTTTGATTTTCAACCAACAGGGCTATACTCTCTTCTTTTTCTCTTTTTATTTTTATTTTATTTTTCTAAGTCTAACCATGGAATCTCTTTAGCCTATTGATATTCACTGGCTCTTTGAATTTATTTTCATCACTATCACTCAGGATTACAACTCATTTGGACAACAGCCTTTTCAACACAAATGGGTCCGAACTTGCCTCTAATATCGAGAATGCCTAGACTTATCTGCTTGAAAACTAAATCTCCTTCTTTCAAGGGATGCTTCCTGACTTTTTTCTAAGAGATCTTGCCAACCTCTTCTGATAAATCTGGTTATGATAATAGGCTCGTATTCTATCTCCATTTAACAAGTTAAGCTAAAGCAACCTCTGCCTAGATTTATCACGTGATCAACAGATAAAAGGGAAAGCAAGAACCAGCTAATTAAATTAAAAAAATTAATTATATATCGTGATCTATTATGAGAAAGAAAAATAAAATACCTCTCGCAGTGTAGATCATTTGAAGTTGAAGTCTCTCGTATTTGCATCACCAGCCTAACTCTCACCCATGCCTCATTAGTCTTGGGATGAAAGCTTTGAACCATGAACTAAAATCCTCACTAGAAAGAAGACAAAATATACTGGAGTAAAACTAATAGAGTTTCCATATAAGAGATTTTTCTGCATGTCTTGAGTAGAATTTTTGGCCCTATTTATAGAGCTTCAATTAAAATAACATAAATTTTTTAATTGGTATTAATTCGAAATTAGCAGTTACAATAAAATCAATAAGAAAATAATTTCCTATTTAATGTGTCAGTTACCTAATTTAAATTAGGTAACTACCCTCATTAATCTACACTAAATAGGAAAATTTTCTAATTAAGAAAAATTCCAATATAAAACTAATTCCATATGAATTATTGCCTATTCCGATATATTCAATTTTATATTGGGATTAATTTCTCATATCAGGAGTCATGGACATATCCCAAATTCCTTCAATACTAATAATAATGGTATTAGAAAATGATCATATTAATTATTCTCTCATAGTCAAATCTGTTCTTTAGATGTTTAGACATTTGATTATGTGCTATGTTGTGTGGGTTACAGATGGACTTTGAATTTTCAAGTAATGATTTTATTAGCACAACCATATTCTTGAATGGAAAAGCTTCCATATATTGTTACTATTAGTTTGTGATCTTAATTATCATTAATTTGATCTTTATCAAAAACTTGTCATGAATGTAATTATATACATAAGATATGTATGCCCAATAAAGAATAAGAAAAATACTACATCACTAATTCTCCACAAATGCAAAAGCGACAAACAATAGTAGCTCTTTCATGACCTAATCAACAATTATTTAAATTATTATAAAATGTGAATTTCATATCACTAATGAATTTAATCTCCACAAATGCAAAATGTTATAGCTTGGCGATTCTTCATTATCAATTCTTTTAATTTTTTCTGGGTTTATGAAGTGATGACTTTTTTGTATAAAACAAATCTTATTAATGTGATTTTCATAATCCTAACCCAATAAGAATTCTGCCTTGTTTTTTCTTCTTACTCATACGAGAAAAATCAAAATATAGTAATATGTCTTAGGTTTGTTGGACTATTCCTAATCAAAATACAATAAACATCAGAGGAAAATTAGCAAAAGCGTATAGCCTCTTCCTAAGAACAAAACATTAATAACAAATAGCCCAAAAAAGAAATTATTACAGCCCCTAGAAAATAGAAGAAGTTAGCTTCCAAAATCCATGTCATTAGCGGAGAAAAGAGGAAGAAATAAAGCAATACCTGGTTGATCGGAGTTGCTGAATAAAGAATGATCAATGTTCGTTGGAGTAGCTAACCAGAAGAAAGTGACATTGGTTGTTGATTGAGAATGAGATGAAGGTTGTTGCTCTCCCCTTAGGTGTTTGGAAATGGTTTCACGAAGAATAGAATTAGGGATTTGGCATATATGAATTTTTTTTAATTGAAAAAATATAAAATGTACAATTTTTTAATTAAACCTAAGTCAATGCTGATCCAATTTGATTTTTTCGATTCAAAATGAGTTTTTATCTATTTTGAATTTTAAATTGAATCAAACCAATTTTTTTATTGATTCGTAAATTAACCGGTTCGACCAACTGTATCAATTGAATTTTTAAAACATTGGTACTATAAGTAGAACTCAAAAGTAAAATGCCCCACGTTTCAAAGAGTCACACTTTATATGACGTGGCACCGGACTTGGACTTAAAGTGAGGCTTCTGGAGGGCATGCTCTAAGGATACAATTGGCATTGATGCAGAAGTTGGGGCTGACTATTGTCATGCAAAAAAGAACCTGCAAAAAGCCTCATAAGCAGCTTTTCTAGTTCGCCATTGGCGTTCTGTTGGCCCTGCCCACTCAAAACGAAGACTCAAAGCTGATTTAACAAAACCCCCTTGGATAATCCTAAACCCGAGTACTTTCACCTTCTCTTTCAATCTTGCATCGATACTTATACAAATGAATCGGTTCGTGCTTTCTTAATTAAGGTATTTTTCCCTCAACTTTTCCTTTTCTTGGAAACCAAACTTAGGTTAGAATTAATTTAATGTCTGGAATGGCAAACTGGGTTTTGCTTTTTCTGGATCCATGATATATGCTTCTTTTTATTTCGTGGGCTGGATCTTGTTTTGATGGATTGATGTAAAAATCTAAGATTTTAATGGATTAGTGGAGCTTTTAGATTAGTTTTTCTTTTTCTACCTGGAAGATTTTTAAGTTGCTAGATGATTTAAGCTTACACTTTCTGTTTGAAGTTTGGGTTTTGTTATGAGTTTACTGTCTTGCCTAAGTTCGTGGATTGTGTTCCATAAGAAATAGTTCAAATTGAGTATGTGGCTGTGTTCCTTGTTTGATGTCTAATGTAACATTACAGTTATGCTGTTGGTGAATTAATGTTTAAGGGCCTTATTTTATTATAAGGAACAGAGAATGTATGGTAGAGCAGGTCTTGAAAGATTTAAAAAGGCTCAATCCTCAGACCCATTTTCAGTCACCATCAATTCAGCTCCCAAAGCCGCTCCCCAACATGCCTCTAAAGCAGTTTCGAGTCCCTCAAATCAGTCCCTGCTGTCTCAGACACAAACAATTCACCACCAACAGTTGCATGTTCCTCAGAAACCAGCAACTCTTGAGGCAGGGCCATTGGTGGGGCAGACTCAGCAGGTGACCCAGGTTGGAGGAGGGCAGTCAACTTGGCAGCCACCAGATTGGGCAATTGAGCCCCGTTCAGGAGTTTATTATCTTGAAGTTTTGAAGGATGGTGAGGTTCTTGATAGAATTAACTTGGACAGGCGTAGGCACATATTTGGGAGGCAATCTCATACATGTGACTTCGTGCTTGACCATCAGTCCGTTTCCCGTCAACATGCTGCTGTCATTCCTCACAAAAATGGAAGGTAAAGTTTTTCCTCATTTTCATTGATGTTGTATTCCTTTGCAGCCTTATGATTTGATCTCTGCTATATAATTCTGTTATGGATGTAAACACATTTAGTACTACCCTCTACTAAGTGTTATGGTAAATAATGCTTCATAAGTGCCAATGCCAATTTGTTGCAGCTTTTCCATGTAAAGTTGTGCAGCCAAAAATACTTATTTTCTTTACTTTATTCCATATCAATGAAATAAAGGAAAAACAATGTTTGGGTATATTATTTCATTTCTAATAATGTAAACTCAGGAATCATGTAATCTTGTTTTTGATTTATAGGGTCTACTATTATATAGGAGTTTTATTACTTAGAGTTGTTCACTTCATATTTCGTACTGTTTTCGAACCTTCCTAGTTTTCGAATACTAATAAAACTTGGTGTATGAGTATTTATGAAGCATATCATATGTTACTAGAACCTTAATTAAATTATTATCATTATTATGTAGAACGGTCTTATGATAAGTAGCTGGTATTTTGGCCAAAGCCTGTGCTTCCTCCCATAGTAATCCCTCTGTAACGTTTGGCTAATGTTTTTTATTCCATTGGCTGTAAGGTTTCCAATGATTTTTTTTTTTTCAGTTATAGGCAAAAAAGTTATTTTCTTACCATATTTCATAATTTGAAAGGCTTGGCATCTATCTGACCTATCCTCTCGTCTATTCCTTTTCCTCTGCAAGTGTTACTTGGCAACTCCCATACAATATTTTCTATCTGTTCAGAAGGTCCTCATACACTGGTTACCAAGGAAAATATTGAACTTAGGCAGCTTTTCTTCTTCTTCTTCTTCTTCTTCTTCTTCTTATTATTATTATTATTATTTTGTTGATGTTGGCGGCAGCATGTACCCTTTTCTTAGGCATATACTAATACTATCAGTTTCTCTTTGCAACTATGGTTGGAATCTGGCCTCATATGTTGACTTCACATCTGAACACATAAAAAAGTTAATATGCATCCCGAAAATGTAATTTTAAATGATGGGGTTATGGTGTTTTCCTTGAACTCGAGTAACCTTTCTCGTTTCTATTTTTGAGATGCCACGTCTTCACAAAATGCTTGGAATCTGATTGGAAAATAACAGTTTTGAAGCTAAATCAACGTTGAGTATAGACTGCCAAAAAAAAAAAAATCCACAATGAAAAGAGAACAAAAGGTTGAGAAATTTCAAGTAACCAATTCCTTTTTTTCTGTAATTAGCTGGAGTTCAGTTTTCTCACCCTATATTCCTATTCTTATTAAAGCCAACCCAGCAACTTATTAAGATTTCCACCAAAAGACGTTTAATAGGCTTGCGGTCAGCCTGTCATTAATTAGTTTAGCTGGTACATTGAACATTTGACTTAAATTGCTCTTCTAGAAAATTATTCTAAATGCTCATTTCCACCATGAACTCTGTGCTTATAATATAAACTGTGACAACATACAGTTGAGCAAGTCAAGAAGACATTTCTGGTTTACCACTGACACACATCAGGGGGCTTCACTGTCAACCTATAATCAGTATATTTGTTGGTCTATGTTGAATTGCAAATCAGTTCAATTGCTGCTGTAAATTAATTTTTGTACTTCCTTTCCACCTAAATACTTTATGTAGATTAACGTAACATGGGTCATCTGACACTTGTACAAGTTTAAGTTAGTTTGGTTTATGAATTGAATGTTCAGGATTTGGCAATTGACTAATTCTCCACTGCCAATTAGAACTTTGCCACTTCAATATCCTGTTTACCAGATTTGGACAAATTCTTGTTTTTGTTTGGTCGTAATTTACCTTTCATAAGTTTATTCATTTATTTGTAAATCATGAGGTTTCCAACTTGTGCAGCATATATGTAATTGATTTGGGGTCTGCACATGGTACTTTTGTGGCAAATGAACGGTTAAGCAAAGATAGTCCTGTTGAGCTTGAAGTGGGACAATCTCTGCGGTTTGCTGCATCAACTCGAACTTACATACTAAGAAAGAACACTGCTGCTCTTTTCCCACGTCCTCCACCACCTTCAGAGATTAATCTACCACCACCCCCTGATCCGTCTGATGAAGAAACTGTTGTAGCTTATAATACGCTTTTAAATCGTTATGGTATTAGCAATCCTGATCTCCTGTCTAAATCTAGCAAATCTGGCAGCTCATTAAGTAGAAGAGATGAAAACCTGCAATCTGACAGAGCTACAAAGAGAATTAAGAAAGCAAGAGTGGCGTTTAGGGATCAGGTTGGGGGAGAACTGGTTGATGTTGTTGGGTTTTCAGATGGTGTAGATGTAGAAACAGAACCTGGTCCTACAGGTGTAAAAGAAGGAAGTCTAGTTGGGAAATACGAGTCCCTTGTACAAACTACAGTAATACCTAAAGGAAAGGAGCAAATCTCAGCAAGGGAAAATAATGCTTCGCAAACTGGTGTGACCAACAAACTGCAAGAAGTCTTGAAAAAGGTCAAAACTGTTACCAAGAGTGGGATGTACGATGACCTTTATGGAGAGGCTTTTTCTGGCAAATTGGGGTCTTCCTGGGCATATGCTTCTTTTACATCGAGTGCTAAGCAGGATCCAGCGGTTGAAGATCGCCAACAAAAGGTGTTTGGCTCTTCGGGTGAAACGATTGGAAAGGATTCCAGCTCAAACAATGATGACGTAGATGACGATTTATTTGGTGACTAATTGAAGAGAAATGCAAGGATTTTGTTCTGTTATTTTGTTTGTGCTCTGGAGGACAGCAGCCGTGCCTTTGGTTCCTTTGTAAATGGGAATTTTTGTTGGAACTGGTGAGAAATTTTATCCTTGTGAGAATCACTCCCTTATAAGGACTTTAATTTAAAAATTAGACAAAATGCACTTATAGACTCTTGAACTTTTTTAGTTTTTGCTATTAAACCACTGGACATTTATATCATTTAGATTACAATATTGAGCTCTTGAATTTTATTTTTTCCACAATTAAGCTCTCAATTAATGAGCATTCAAAAAAAAAACTTTCAATTAATGAAAAATATATAAAATTAAATTATATTTCCGATTAGCATACCTTTAATATTTGCAGTTGCACTTTAATTTGATGTGGTTTTGCGCATTGTTTTGTCATTTTTAAGTTAATTATCATTTTTTTTTATTAGTCCAATTTCAAATTGACAAAGGTATTAATGACAATATGTCAAAATGAGGTTAAGGTGAATATAATAAAAATGTATAAAACAGAATACATTAAAAACGTGTAGAAGGGAATATATTATTTAATTTTTTGTTTTTCATCCATCAAAAGTTTAATGTGTAAAAAAATAAAGGTTTAGTGGTTCAGTGTTGTGAAATAAATGTTCAGTAAAAATTTTAGGAGCTTGTAAGTGTTTTAGGCTTAAAATTTATTATTAACTCAAGAGAAGTAAGGGTTGATATAGTCTATTTTTCAAGTCCAGTTGATATCAGTTTTTCAGAATCAAAGTTTAAGTTTATTCCATTAGCAACTGATTAATTGTTAATCAGTTGACCATTAACTATCAAAAAATTAAATATATATAGTTATTTTATATTTCATAAAAAGAATGCATTTATCAAATTAAAATATAAATTTTAAAAGTTTTAAATATAAAATACAAGTCATTTAAATTTGATGTCAATATAATAAAATAATTACATAAACTCTTAAAAAAAATTCAACACTAAATTTATCACCCATTAATATTGACAATTAGATAATTTTCAACAATTTAAATATAATATGTGATAACAGTTCGATTTGCTAAGTTGTTACCTATATCCGACTTGAATGAAAACATTTTTCACGACTTTCAAAGTATTTGAAAATAAAAAATTTTGACAGAGTTTCCGACGTGAGTAATTTTTGACTGTCAAATTAGTAAAAGTTTTTAAAACATATATTTCAAAGTTAAATTAACCAAGAGAGAACAAAAATACCTAATACCCTGCTTGTTTATAAGGATAAAAGTCCTGTTTTAGCTATGATTCCTGTAACACCCTAATTCCTTAACCATGGATAATTATCAATCATCACCAATCATCATCATCATAAACCTAGTAAAGGTCATGCAAAAATAATAATAATAAGACAGACCATCATTACATGCCATAATAAGATAATTAAGCTTATAGATAAGATAAACATAACATAAATGGTCTTCAAGTATCCTGATATCCTCAAGGCAACTGCATCGTGTCTGATCTTCTGGAGCTAATTTCGAAACCTACACGGATAAACAAACCCATGCTAAGCTATAAAGCTTAGCGGGGAACAAAACTCTATACATCTAAATATAATCTCTTTTCTCAATTCATCACATTCATGTATAAAACTTTCACAATCACATAGGATAACATATGATTCTGTTATATTTTTCATTTCATAAATAACATTCTTAGGAGAGTCTTCGACCTTACTAATAGGTATCATGCTTAGAATAATTTATCGCGTTATGAAACTCATCACCCTTCCTAAATTGCTTAGCCATTCATCATATATATATCGCCATCATCTTTTACCCTGTTTCCCTTACTTCCTTAGTATAAATCATGCATTTTATAATCCTTTTAATCAATAGGTTAGACATCATAGTTATTAATGATATAAGATTTCCACTTATTACATTAAATCACATTGTTCATCTACGATAGGCATTCAGCATTACTTCATAAGATAAGAATGTACTTAAGTCATATAGCATCTACAAGTAGTCCTGGTAGGCATAACTACTTCATAATATATCATACAATTCTCATATGAGATTCACAAACTTTACACCCCTTGTAGCACCCCCTATGCAAATACCCCATTAAACATGTATCATGAATACTATTAATCATGCTTATACTACATGTTCATTTAATCATCATTTAGCCATTAATCATGCCATATGATTTCATATGCTTATATTCGTGCTACAAGTCTATTCATGTTTCCTTTTCATACCTATTATCATGCATACTAAACTATATGAAGATTACTTTATGTATATCACATGCACACACATCTGTTTTAGATTTACCACTAATGAGTTACAATATTCCACATAGGTTTTATACATATCATAAGATAACCGGCCTTTATACAAAACATATGATAATTATATTACAAAATATCCTACATCAAGGTTATAAGTCGATGGTTGGCCCTTCCTGATGCAGAGAACGTCCCTCAACAAAAGTCTTGCTATTTGAACCTACACGGATAAAATAACCTGTGCTAAGCTATAAAGCTTAGTAGGGAATATCTACAGATGGATGACCACTCACACAGGTCATCAAAACATACATACACAATGTATATAATAATAACATATGCAACATGTCATGTCTTTAATAACAAATACTTTAAAACATAACATATTTTCCCATGTTCCTAATCATTGTACCCAAAAGAGTAACAATTATGCTCATATTCATAATTTATATAGACAACAATTTTCCATGTAAACATATTCAAATAAAACATAATTCCTGTGGTAAAACAACATTATAATCCACAATATCAATCTTTAGTCAAATCACTTTAACTGTTTAATTTTGATCATTACTATGTATAACGTTTAGCCTGCCTTAGCTCTATCGGTGGATAACGGAAACTATGGATACACATCGGTATCAAAGAGGGATATCCGAAGATATCAAATCTATAGACCCAAACGGGGCCAAACTGTACTGTGGACCGATCAAGCATACCCAAACGGGGTAGCCTATCAACCCAAACGGGGCTGATCATGATCCAAACGGGATCATATATACTATGGACCCAATCGGGCCAAACTATGGCAGCTGCAATTTCCCTATAGGCGCCTATCTATCCACATCTAAAACTCTATCGCAGGCAGAACTATATTCGTGTTCAATTCACATATTAATATTGTATTCATAGTATAATGTTGTGCACATATACATAGTTTTATATAACTATGAATTCTATGGTGCATAATTAGATATATGCACATTTCACATGCCAAGTTATACATTTGGCTTATTCAAATCTGTATGACTATATAATTTGCATCATAACGTAAAGGCATGACATATAATCATCATATCATATACTTGATCATGTTCTCATTAAGCATTTCACGTGTTCATAGTCATGCTAATTCATCTTCTATCTCATAGGGCAATTACATGCTCATATACTCATATACATAATCATAAATGTACATACCTGTGGGTACATTCGCATATAGTTGATTTATTCTTATGAGCATGTTTCCAACACATATATATATATCTTTATCATCATTCAAGTCATGTGCTATACAACATATCAACATGTTTCCATATGGGCATATACATGTGCCAAAGTCATACTATTATAGTTCCTATTTTATAGCATAGGTACATGTCAATATATGCACTTTTATGTCATAGGATTTACATGTGTATATATATCAATTTGGCATATGACCATCATGCACAAGACTAATCACATGTATTGGTTAGATATTTCATCACTAGTCTTTATTCATATAAATCCTTCATTGATAGTCATATTACATGCCTTATTCAATTAACTTTACTATCACATAAGCAACTATTTGTCTCAATCAATTTAAAATCATATTATCAAGTGTAGCAACATTCTGCACATAATTGTAATTTCTGTTACATTGAACAGTCTAGCAAATAAGTCCGGATTCAACCCTAGATTACATGTACTTAGGGATAGATTTAAGCTTAGGTTTCTTCATATGAAATATAGGTATGGAAGTCTATTTTTCAATGCAAAAAGAATCATTCAATTTCCTATTCTATAGCTCAACTTATGAGCAAAACATTCCAGACAGGTCATTCAGTCCTGAAGGGGAGTTCGACTAGTGAAGAGCTTCATGAGTGAAGCAAATAAGGCAAATCTCACGACTCGTGAAGGAGTTCACGAGTGGAGAAGAAAGGCAATACATCACGACTCGTGAAGGAGCTCACGAGTCGGTCTATAATTCACGACTCAAACTAAAATTCACGAGTGAAAACCAATGATCCCATAAACAGATACACGACTCGTGAAGAGCTTCACGAGTCGGACAATAGTTCACGACTCGTGAAGGACTTCACGACTCGGCAAGGATACAAACTGTTCACCAAATTCACTTCGATAAAAACCCGTAAAATGCAATCTTAATTTCTGTCAATCATAACAATTTCCAGCAACTATTTTCCACATGCAATATGATCAGCCTAATTCCCATACCTTGGCTGACAAAACCTAAATCTTCAACCTCTAGCAATATCCTTTCCCTTGCTCCTTCTTCCTTCCTCTTCTCCTTCACAAATACCATCACCATCATCATATATTTCCAGCATAATTACATTGTTCTAAGTTAACTTGAAAAGAAGATGAAGATGAAGATGATGGAGGGTTAAATTAAGAGTTTAATTACCTTTAATTTACTACATTATACTCTTGCTTAATCAACAAACATCATCCTCAATTTGTTTGAGATAAAACAATGGAAAGAAGAAGGAAGAAGAAGATGATCTATTTTCTGGTTTTTCACTCTTCAATTGCCGATTTCACACAAATACTTGACACCTCCAAATTCCACTAACTCAAGCCTTTTATACCAATATAACAATCCCCTCTTTAGTCCCTTGAAAATTTGCATGTCAAACAAATGGCACAAACCTTTATGCATGCTATAAAATGACCCCTCCACTAACTCTTTTTCTTAATTCAACCTATCAATTTAATCATTCTTTCAAATTAACCTTGAATTAAATGCTTTTATTCACAATTGGCCATTAATATGACACAATTACAAATTAACCCCAATTAACACCTTTATACTTCAATTACACCCTCAAATACTATTAAACCATATTCTTTTATTTTATTTTCATGCAATTAACATAATAGCATGATAATTTATCCCCTTAACTTAATCATAAAAATATGCAAATTAAATTAGGGTCATGTTAGGGTCTTATAATTCTCTCCCCCTTAAGAATTTCATCCCCGAAATTCATACCTGTTGTGAATAAGTGAGGATATTGTTCCCTCATAGCTGCTTCTGGATCCCAAGTAACTTCTTGCAAATCATGATGTTGCTAGAGTACTTTAACAAGTGGAATTTGCTTATTTCTAAGCTGTCTAACTTCTCTAGCCAGAATTGCTATAGGTTCTTCATCATAAGTGAAATCTGGCTGTACTTGCACATCTTGAACTGGTATCATATGGGATTCATCTGATCGATACCTTCGAAGCATAGAAACGTGAAACACATCATGAAGTTTGGCTAGTTCCATAGGGAGAGCCAATCTATATGCCACTGGCCCAACTCTTTGAAGGATTTCATATGGGCCTATAAACCTCGGACTCAGCTTACCCTTTTTCCCAAATCTCAATACTTTTCTCCAATGGGACACTTTCAAAAACACTTTGTCACCCACTTGATATTCAATATCTCTTCTCTTCAAATCAGCATAAGACTTCTGTCTATCACTAGCTTCCTTCAATCTCTGCTTGATAACTTGTACCTTTTCTTCTGTGTCTTTGACAATATCAGGACCAATAACTTTGCGCTCAGACAATTCAGTCCAGTAAACAGGAGTTCTACATTTTCGTCCATACAAGGCTTCATATGGTGCCATCTCGATGCTCCTTTGATAATTGTTATTGTAGGCGAACTCCATTAAAGGTAGATACCTATCCCAACTTCCTGCAAACTCCAAAACACACCCTCTCATCATATCCTCTAGAATCTGAATAACCCGTTTAGATTGCCCATCCATCTGAGGGTGGAATGCTGTACTGCATCGAAGCTGAGTTCCCAATGCTTGTTGCAAACTTTGCCAAAATCTTGATGTGAATCTCGGATCTCGATCAGAGATTATTGACACCGAAATGCCATGCAGTCTAGCAATCTCATTTACATAAAGTTCTGCCAACTTATCCATAGGGTAGTCCATCCAAACTGGTATGAAATGAGCTGATTTAGTCAGCTTGTCAACTATAACCCAAACAGCATCATGCTTTTTCTGTGTAAGGGGCAATCCTGTTACAAAATCCATAGTGATATCCTCCCATTTCCATTGTGGAAATGGAATGGGGTTCAACAAACCAGAGGGTAACTGGTGCTCTGCTTTTACCTGCTGACAAGTCAAACATTTGGAAACATAGGCTACCACATCTTTCTTTATGCCAGGCCACCAATAACTTTGTTTCAAATCCTGGTACATCTTATTCCCATCAGGGTGCATAGTAAATACTGTATTGTGAGCCTCTTTCAATACTGTTCTCTTTAATTCTTTGTCATCATGAACATACAATCGATTCTGATAATACACACCCCCATCTTCTTTTACTGAGTACTCAGACTGGGTCCCTTCATGTAAAGACTTCAAAATCTGTTGCAACTTTTCATCATGTTTCTGTACATCAATCACTGTTTGCCTCAAACAAGGTCTAGCCTTCAACTATGCTATTAAAGCGCCATCATAAGCAATTTTCCATCTACAGCGATGTGCAATCATAGCAGCCATCATCTTACGGCTCAAGGCATCAGCTACAACATTAGCTTTGCCTGGATGGTAATCCACTATACAATCATAATCTTTAAACAATTTTAACCATCTTCGCTGTCTCAAGTTAAGTTCCTTTTGAGTGAGCAAATATTTGAGACTCTTGTGATCTGTATAGATTCTGCACTTTTCCCCATACAAATAATGTTGCCAAATTTTCAAGGCAAACACTACTGCTGCTAACTCTAGGTCATGGGTTGGATAATTTTGTTCATGTGGCTTCAACTGTCTAGATGCATAGGCAATTACTTTGCCTTCTTGCATTAACACACAACCCAAGCCAACTCTAGAAGCATTACTATACATAGCATACTCCTTTCCTGTAACTGGTTGTGTCAAAACTGGAGCCTCTATCAAAAATTTCTTCAATTGATCAAAACTTGCCTGACACCGATCAGTCCACTCAAACTTTATACCCTTTCTCAAAAGTTTAGTGAGTGGTGCGGCTATAACTGAAAAGCCTTTCGCAAAGCGACGGTAATAACCTACTAAGCCCAGAAAACTTCTCACTTCTATCACATTTCGAGGCGGCTTCCATTTCACTATAGCCTCAATTTTAGCTAGATCCACTCTAATGCCTTCAGAAGGTACTACATGACCAAGGAAAGAAATTTCCTTAAGCCAAAAATCACATTTGCTCAGCTTAGCATACAACTGATTTTCCCTTAAAGTCTGTAAAACAATTCTCAAATGCTCAGCATGTTCAGCTTCATTCCTCGAATACACCAAAATGTCATCTATGAACACAACAATAAACTGATCCAGGTAGGGTCTAAACACCCTATTCATAAGATCCATAAACGCAGCCAGTGCATTTGTTAACCCAAAAGGCATCACCAGAAACTCATAATGCCCATATCGGGTTCTAAAGGCTGTTTTGGAAACATCTACATCTTTAACCTGAAGTTGATAATAACCCGAGCGCAAATCAATCTTGGAAAACATTCCAGCACCCTTCAACTGATCAAATAAATCTTTAATTCTTGGTAAAGGATACTTATTTTTGATTGTTACCCTGTTTAACTGTCTATAGTTTATGCACATCCTCATAGACCCATCCTTTTTCTTCACAAATAAAACCGGTGCACCCCAAGGTGACGTACTAGGCCTAATGAAGCCTTTGTCAAGCAACTCATGTAGCTGAGCTTTTAGTTCTTTCAATTCCAAAGGAGCCATCCTGTATGGTGCCTTCGAAATAGGAGTTGTACCAGGTAGAATGTCTATAGACAATTCAACTTCCCTTTCAGGTGGAAGACTAGGTAAGTCTTCAGGGAACACATCAGGAAACTCTTTCACCACTAGAATCTCTTGAAGATTCACATTTTCTATTCATGAATCAAGCACAAGTGCTAAGAAAGCTTCACACCCTTTTCTCAAAAATCGCTTAGCTTGCATAGCTGATATTACATTAGCTATGGGTTCAGATCGAATGCCCTGTACTAAAGTTTCTTCACCATCAGTACCAATGAGAGTTGCAGTTTTAGCTTCACAATCAATCACTGCATGATGTCTAGACAGCCAATATGGACCAAGTATAATATCAAACTCCCGGAATGGTAACTCAATAAGATCAGCAAGGAATTCTTTCTCTTGAATTACAATAGGACACTGTTTATGCACTCTATTAACAACACTGTGACCCAAAGGGTTGGTTACATAAATATCATATTCCAGTTCATGTACAGTAGACTTATTTCTACCCATATCCCCAGTGCAAACATAAGAATGAGTGGAACCAAGATCAATAAGTGCATGCATATCAGAATCAAAAAGAGAGAATGTACCAGCTATGACTTCTGGAGCACTCTGATCCTCTCTAGCTTTCATTGCATAAGCCCGAATAAGAACAACTGGAGCTGTGGGCCTGTCAACTGATTCAGAAATATTCCTGGACTGGGATCCCTGATAACTCGATCCCCCACGTCCTCTTCCCCTGCCTCTACCTGAGGATGGTGCATTAAAAGTTTCTCTACTGCCCTGCTGTCCCACATCCTGTTCCCTCTTCGATGGACAACTAGATATGAAGTGATCGGTACCACCACATTTGAAACATGCCCTAGACAATTTCCTGCAACTACCCCAATGTTTCCTAGAACAATGGGGACACACTGGAGGTTGCCCCCCACTCTGATTTCCTGAAGCTTGCTTTCCCTGTTTAGACATTGCAGAAGATTCTTGTCTCCTATCCCTTTTTGCAGAACTATAGCCAGACTCAGCTGGCTGATTTCCTTGTGCTCCTCTAGCTCTTTTTCCTGAAAAAGATCCACCCTTGGACCCACTTCTTCTCTGTTCTCTCTCCCTTTTTGCCATTTCATTCTTTTCAACTCGCAAGGCTGCTGTAACTAGTTGAGTGAAGTTAACCACTTGCAAAGATGTAGACCCAATCAACTTTTCTCGGATACGATCATTCAACCCATCTTCAAACTGTCTACATTTAAAAGCATCAGTTAACATCTCATCAGGAGCATATTTGCACAGGTGACTGAATTCTTTCTCATACTCAGCCATAGACATAACTCTCTGTCTCAAATGGAGGAATTGCTTTAACTTCTCTTGCTTATACTCCTCAGTAACATACTTTTTCTTGAATTCAGCTGTGAAAAATTCCCATGTAAGGGGATCTGGTAACTAAGGTTGCTTCAATACCAACTTCCACCAATCATAAGCTGCACCTTGTAATAGAGACACAACACAAGATGCTTTATGACTCATTGGACAGCGAATTTCATCAAAAATTCTCTCTAGCCTTTCCAGCCAAAATTCAGCTTCTTCAGACTGTTCCAGATTAGTGCCTAAAAATTCTTCAGCACCATGCTTTCTAATTTCAGATATTGGAGCTTTAGGTGCTGTCATTGTTTGAAGAACTTGAGCCATATCCTGAGATATTTTTAACAATGCTTCTGTAGGGACGGCTTTTGGGACCTCATTTGGATTGGAGGATGAAGGTCTAATATTGGAAGGATTAGTTCTAATCGGCCTGTTACTTTCAGTCGATTCCTCAAATGCATCTCTAGAGCTCTCCATCTTCAATCTATAAGAAAAACAGGAACTTCTGCATCAGGCCAACAAAACACTATATCATACTATAGAATCCTAGGTTCATTTTTACCCAGAAAAGGCTAAACCTAGGGCTCTGATACCACAAATTGTAGCACCCCCTATGCAAATACCCCATTAAACATGTATCATGAATACTATTAATCATGCTTATACTACATGTTCATTTAATCATCATTTAGCCATTAATCATGCCATATGATTTCATATGCTTATATTCATGCTACAAGTCTATTCATGTTTCCTTTTCATACCTATTATCATGCATACTAAACTATATGAAGATTACTTTATGTATATCACATGCACACACATCTGTTATAGCTTTACTACTAATGAGTTACAATATTCTACATAGGTTTTATACATATCATAAGATAACTAGCCTTTATACAAAACATATGATAATTGTATTACAAAATATCCTACATCAAGGTTATAAGTCGATGGTTGGCCCTTCCTGATGCAGAGAACGTTCCTCAACAAAAGTCTTGCTATTTGAACCTACACGGATAAAATAACCCGTGCTAAGCTATAAAGCTTAGTGGAGAATATCTACAGATAGATGACCACTCACACAGGTCATCAAAACATACATATACAATGTATATAATAATAACATATGCAACATGTCATGTCTTTAATAACAAATACTTTAAAACACAACATATTTTCCCATGTTCCTAATCATTGTACCCAGAAGAGTAACAATTATGCTCATATTCATAATTTATATAGACATCAATTTCCCATGTAAACATATTAAAATAAAACATAAATCTTATGGTAAAACAACATTATAATCCACAATATCAATCTTTAGTCAAATCACTTTAACTGTTTAATTTTGATCATTACTATGAATAACGTTTAGCCTGCCTTAGCTTTATTCGTGGATAACGAGAACTATGGATACACATCGGTATCAAAGAGGGATATCCGAAGATATCAAATCTATAGACCCAAACGGGGCCAAACTGTACTATGGACCGGTCAAGCATACCCAAATGGGGTAGCCTATCAACCCAAACGGGGCTGATCATGATCCAAACGGGATCATATATACTATGGACCCAATCAGGCTAAAGTATGGCAGCTGCAATTTCCCTATAGGCGCCTATCTATCCACATCTAAAACTCTATCGCAGGCAGAACTATATTCGTGTTTAATTCACATATTAATACTGTATTCATAGTATAATGTTATGCACATATACATAGTCTTATATAACTATGAATTCTATGGTGCATAATCAGATATATGCACATTTCACATGCCAAGTTATACATTTGGCTTATTCAAATCTGTATGACTATATAATTTGCATCATAACGTAAAGGCATGACATATAATCATTATATCATATACTTGATCATGTTCTCATTAAGCATTTCACGTGTTCATAGTCATGCTAATTCATCTTCCATCTCATAGGGCAATTACATGCTCATATACTCATATACATAATAATAAATGTACATACCTGTGGGTACATTCGCATATAGTTGATTTATTCTTATGAGCATGTTTCCAACACATATATATATATATATATCTTTATCATCATTCAAGTCATGTGCTATACGACATATCAACATGTTTCCATATGGGCATATACACATGCCAAAGTCATACTATTATAGTTCCTATTTTATAGCATAGGTACATGTCAATATGTGCACTTTTATGTCATAGGATTTACATGTGTATATATATCAATTTGGCATATGACCATCATGCACAAGACTAATCACATGTATAGGTTAGATATTTCATCACTATTCTTTATTCATATAAATCCTTCATTGATAGTCATATTACATGCCTTATTCAATTAACTTTACTATCACATAAGCAACTATCTGTCTCAATCAATTTAAAATCATATTATCAAGTGTAGCAACATTCTGCACATAATTGTAATTTCTGTTACATTGAACAGTCTAGAAAATAAGTCCGGATTCAACCCTAGATTACATGTACTTAGGGACAGATTTAAGCTTAGGTTTCTTCATATGAAATATAGGTATGGAAGTCTATTTTTCAATGCAGAAAGAATCATTCAATTTTCTGTTCTATAGCTTAACTTATGAGCAAAACAATCCAGACAGGTCATTCAGTCGTGAAGGGGAGTTCAACTAGTGAAGAGCTTAAGGAGTGAAGCAAATAAGGCAAATCTCACGACTCGTGAAGGAGTTCATGAGTGGAGAAGAAATGCTATACATCACGACTCGTGAAGGAGCTCATGAGTCGGTCTATAATTCACGACTCGAACTAAAATTCACGAGTGAAAACCAATGATCCCATAAACAGATGCACGACTCGTGAAGAGCTTCACGAGTCGGACAATAGTTCACGACTCGTGAAGGACTTCACGACTCGGCAAGGATACAAACTGTTCACTAAATTCACTTCGATAAAAACCCGTAAAATGCAATCTTAATTTCTATCAATCATAGCAATTTCCAGCAACTATTTTCCACATGCAATATGATCAGCCTAATTCCCATACCTTGGCTGACAAAACCTAAATCTTCAACCTCTAGCAATATCCTTTCCCTTGCTCCTTCTTCCTTCCTCTTCTCCTTCACAAATACCATCACCATCATCATATATTTCCAGCATAATTACATTGTTTTAAGTTAACTTGAAAAGAAGATGAAAATGAAGATGATGGAGGGTTAAATTAAGAGTTTAATTACCTTTAATTTACTGCATTATACTCTTGCTTAATCAACAAACATCATCCTCAATTTGTTTGAGATAAAACAATGGAAAGAAGAAGGAAGAAGAGGATGATCTATTTTCTGGTTTTTCACTCTTCAATTGCCGATTTCACACAAATACTTGACACCTCCAAATTCCACTAACTCAATCCTTTTATACCAATATAACAATCCCCTCTTTAGTCCCTTGAAAATTTGCATGTCAAACAAATGGCATAAACCTTTATGCATGCTATTAAATGACCCCTCCGTTAACTCTTTTTCTTAATTCAACCTATCAATTTAATCATTCTTTCAAATTAACCTTGAATTAAATGCTTTTATTCACAATTGGCCATTAATATGCCACAATTACAAATTAACCCCAATTAATACCTTTATACTTCAATTACACCCTCAAATACTATTAAACCATATTCTTTTATTTTATTTTCATGCAATTTACATAATAGCATGATAATTTATCCCCTTAACTTAATCATAAAAATATGCAAATTAAATTAGGGTCATGTTAGGGTCTTACACCCCTCATGTGATCTTAGCATGGTAACCTAATTCTCTTACAATCATCATTCTATGTCATGCATTGTACTTGGTTAAATGAATGTCATCATTTTGTCTACATGTGTTTAAACATTTATATATAATAAATAGACTAACAAGGTGGCAGGTGATCATAAGGAACAAGCATTACATATCAAGTTTATAAGATGAAGTCTCAATGTCACATATATGCATTTTATAAATAGGGTACATGAAACTTAATGCACATGCTATAGTTTATATAACTTTTGTGGAATCCCATCGGGGAACCATCTCATACCGATACTTATACAAGAATCTTATTTAATTGAAGTGTGACATTTCAATCATGTATCATAAAGCATAACATTTCATTTTTATAAAACAATTTATAGTCAAAAGAATTTAAGACAATAAAATAATAGGTCATTCCTCATGCTTACATCACATAACTAGAGCAATCGATGCATGTTTTACTTCATCTTGTGTATATTTTATCATCTTTAATAGACTGCCTAAGTACTAGTTCAAAAGGTGGATAATGGGAGCAATGGATACCCGAAGGTATCAAACTATGGATATCCGGAGATATCAAACAATAGACCAAAACGGGGTCAAGCAATGGTTCCAACAAGAAACAAATTATGGACCAAAACGGGGTCAAACAATGGTTCCATTAAGAAGCAAGACCTAAATGGGATCAACTATGGTAGCTGCGACTGTATCCCTCTAGGCATGCCTATCTAATCCACAACTAAACTAAAACCCATGGCTTAACTTTTTAAGACATCTCTTAATTTAACATATTCTTTTTTTTAACACATCATTTGGCTTAAAGCCACTTTTCGTAAAAGAATGCATATCATTCTTTTCATTAAAGAATGCATCAATTTTGGTTCAACTTACTTTTCTTTACTTAATACAATATATTTACTTAATGCCATCATTCATATAAGAGTGCACGTTATTCTCATCCTGCTTCAAAACATTGAGCTTTAGGCTTCCATACATAGGGAGGCTATCATATGATCACATAGTGCATCAATTTCTTTCATTCATATCGTGATGGTTTCAGGTTTAGATAAATAATAATATGTAATCTTTCATAACTAGTATTGCGTATGCCCACATGTATATATACATATATGTGCAGCCTAAATCATGAAAATACATGCTTTCATTACTTGTATCAAGTATACAACATATAATACTTACATACCTCATGGATAGTTTTCAACAACATACCTTGTTACTGCTTGCCATGAATAATTCCCTATTCTCATAATTATTCACATTGCGACATACATATATATATCAACACTCAAACATTTATGGTCCATATACTAAACTAAATGAGTTCTCTTACAGCTTGAGGTCAATACATGTTCATATTCAATCACTTGATTCTCTTTTAAGGTATGTCAGATTGTAGACAATAAGTTATACATCTTAACATTTTAAGATATATATATATATATATATATACACACACTTCAATCATCTTACTTGTACTTTTCATCTGGTAGCATTTTATACTTAGGTAAGTTATGTGTGAGTATATCATCTTAGTCATTAGCACCCTACTGACAGGAATGAGTTAAACATAATATAGTATAGGCATGAGCAAACAGGCGAGTAGGTTATTATACATCAACGCTAATCATTAATTCTTCTTATGACCTTGAGGGCATTCTAACTTCTTCAATTTTATGATTAAACATACATTATGATTTCCCATTTCTTTTAACTTGAGCATGCAACCTTGCGACTATACTCTTATTATCACTAGGTTATATCATAGTATTCTCATGTTATTGTAGAGGAATATCAATATGTAGTAATTTTGGGCAAAGTCAATTCACAGGTGTATCATCATTATCATTTTTTGCCATTTTTTTGTACTTCTATTCTGTCTAGAGCTGACGGATGGGAAGATGAACTTGTAAATGGTAGTCCATCATTCGATAGATGGGATGTCACAGGTCCATCCTTTTATCCCATCTCTCGCTCCCCTTATGGTTGTCCCTCACTTGTTTTAGCCATTTTTAAAAGTATTCTAGGGTATTTTTACACATATTTTGCACTTGTATGTATTTTCATACCATGTATTTGTTTCTCATCATATTTATGCATTATTTAATGTGATTTTTTGTCTGTATAATATGATTCTATATTTGAATCCCTATTATTTTTTTAAATAAATTTGTAATCATTTCACTATGTCATTCATGAATACTAATTCATTTTCTTTTTTCCTTTTTGTTGAGTATTTGACCTTTATGGTTTTTGAGGCTTTTATGTGATTTTTTGCATGGGAATCATGCTTTTTGAATGGGTCACCACCATCTTTACCCTTCAATTATCTTAGTCTATTATTATTTATTTTATTTTATTTATTATGATTTGGTTTATTTTATTATTTATTTTTTGCAATTATTTGTTACGTTATTTTATTTTAAATGTATTATTTGTTGAGGTTGTAATAGTTAGTAAAAAGGGATTTTTATACATGGAAAAATAAAAGGCATTAAAATATTTTCTATAAACAAATTGGATTTCTTTACAAAACATGGGTCAATGTCTAATTTTTAGCCTAAATTCCCATAATAAGTGATAAGAGTCTTTTGTAAATATGCATGAGGGAACCAAAGTTTTCTAATTAATCAATAGCCCATTTTATGTATGATGTTGATCTCATTTTATATGATATTATTCTTTAGGATGATTTGCCTCTGTAATAATTTTAAGTAGGACTTTATTTTAAGTATTTATTTGTTGTTCTTTGTTTGATTGGATGCTTTAATTTTTATTCACTTGTATTCTATGAGAGAAGAGAGGGGATTAATTTTAAAACTCAATTATAAAATAATACCTAAATAAGATACACATTAAAAGGATGTCCCAAACATCATTCTCTATTTATATATCAAAAAAAGATCAAAAATCATTTCCCAACATCCTATTAGGTGGCGACTCCATGACACCTACCACATTGAGCCTATTAGTAGATGCCTTCATAGGTAGACCGTTAGCAATAATTTTAGCTTGATCTGTTTTATTACAAAATGGCCAACTCATGATTAAAAGTGAGCCTCCTTCATTCTCGAACCCCAAAAGTAGGCCTCCAAAAGGGAACTCAAAAACTAGCACGGCTCCAGCGCTCGTCATAGGAGGCTACAGGTTAGTTTCCTAACCATTGAAGATATCTTCCTAAATAAGGTTTATATTTACAATAGGAATTTACTCTAGCTTGGAAGCTAAATCCATATAAATAAGAATGGCATATCAGATATCTCTCTCTTTGAGCCATTTTTTCTCTAAAATCATCCTTTAAGAATTATTCTAGCTTAATCATTAGAGCTTTCCCTTTCTGAAAACCTCACCAAAACTCTTTAATTTCAAGCATTTAAGTGGCTTAAAAGGAAGTCTTCAATTGGATCTAACCTTGAGAACAGTTCAATTATTTGAACTATTATCATTTGGCATGGTAAGAGTGGATTTCATTCTCTAACACCATGAATTCTCAAGACCAAGATAAACCTAGAGCTCAAATTGGAAATAACTGGAACCCTACTCCATCACTTCCACACTTACCTATTTTCCTCCCTGGAACCTACTCTACCAAATGCCTCCACCAACCTCCCCATCACTAACCTACCTGCTGCAACCTCTATAATCCCTTTACCAAGCTTTATGCCACAAGTGGCTTAAGCCTTTATGGCAACAGTGTCAAACCTAGCAATTCAAGCATCGCTCCAACCATCATCACCTTAAGTAAACATCATAGAAAATAACAACCCAAACATTGACATCAAAAAGATAACACCCCATTCACCTACCCCAGATCTTGTAATCACCATGATAATGGATGAGTTCAAGAAGCTTTGTGAGGAGAGGCTATTGAAGTACTAAATTCAACCACCCTATAGTGTCAAGGAAGTTTTCATTCCCTATTATCCAATTCAATACCAAAGGCACCTTTCCTAAGCATACGGTCACCTAATTTATCGAGGTATAATGAAAGTACCAATCCCCATCATCATTTTGACCAGTTACACCACTAAATAGAAGATGCCACACTTTGTAAGGTTTTCCCATAAACCCTGATAGAGTTCGCATAAATCTGGTTCAGAAACTTGCCAGAGCACCCAATAAACAACTTTTAGCAATTTAGTAATATGTTTATTGCAAAGTTTGTAGCTGCTATCTACCCAAAGGTCTTAGCCAATCTACATCAGGTCATCTAGGTGAAAGGAAAAGGTTTTATGCAGTTATATTGAGTGATTTAATGTCATAGGAATGAATATTCAAAATCTTAAATTGGAGGTCAACATTAATTTGCTTGGTAGAAACACAAGGTACCAACCCTTTAGTGACTCACTGAGTAAGAAGCCTCTTGGTGACTTCATCGAGCTAAAAACCTAAGCTCATAAGTACGTATGGATGGATGTAGCTTAACGGCTAAGATATAGCACATAGGCAAGAGAGGATGGAGAGAATTTTAGGGGAACAAATCGAGATAGAGGTAGTTCAAGGAGGGGTGATTCCCCGAGCTATAAAAGGGTTTAATAAAGCATATTTTGTCACAAAACTATACTCAAATAGTAGAAGTGAAGAACATTTCACCAATTTGAATGTTCCCTCCACAAAAATTTTATCTTGGATGAAAAAGAATGATCAAGTCACCTAGCCAAAACCTATAAGTGAGGACCCTAAAAAAAGACTAGAGTCTTTATTATGCTTTCCACAAAGATAAAGGACACAAAACCAATAACTGCAGATAGCTTAAGAAGGAAATAAAGTATCATATTAAGGAAGGCAGACTGAAGTAGTTTGTTAAAGAAAGTAGGAGTAAGAATATATGATCACCACCTCGATAATCTGGCAGGGAGAAAGATGGTTGCAATAAGAAAGACTAAGTAGCAATCATCTATATAACTGCAAGAGGAAAGCATTATGACATTTTTTATAATTCTAAAAAGTCCAAGGCCAAAAAAGTCTTTTCCCTCGGAACTAGCTCACTTGCTCTCATAAACATCATCCAATTTTCATCTCAGAATGGGAAACATGTTTGGTAGCCTCACAATGATGCACTGGTGGTTAAAGTGATGATAAGAGATTACTTGGTGTAGAAAATCTTAGTCCACACAGGCAATGTGGTCAACTAAATTGCCTTGTAGGCCTTTACAGCTCTAGGAATATCAAGCCCACTGGACGAAGTAATTATGCTATTTATTGACATCTTGAGTGATCCCATAAGTTTTAAATGTTTGACTAACTTAACAGTATAGCATGGAGATTATTTAATAGTGAGGACCTTAATTAGCTTGTTTTATAGTGGTGAACACACCACTATCATATGATGCAATCTTTGGACAACCTCTCCTAGCCTTGGTGGGTACTTACTTCTCCATGTAGAAGTTAATACTTAAAATTTTGACCCCTCGAGGAATAAAAATAATTCAGGGAAACCAAATAGTAGCTCAAAAAACATATGTTACCTTGCCAAATAAGGCAAATCAGGTATTACTGGCAGACATGATGGATGTTCCCATAGATCCAGCTTGGAGGAAAAAACCTATAGATTCATTAAAAGTAGATTTATCACCAGGGAAGATGGTTAAGATAGCCTTAAAAAAACAAGTTCAGATATAAAGTCATTATTACCCATATTATCCTCCTATTCAGATGTGTTCACCTAGAAACCTTCTGATATCATATGCATTTCTCCCAAAGTTATGTATCACTCATTGAATATATAGTCTGACTATAAGCCTATCAAGTAAAAAAAGTGCAACCATGCACTCAAGCGATAGTTGGCGACAAATGAAGAAATAGACACTTTGTTAAAAAATGGGTTCATCAAAGACATGTTTTATCCAGACTGGTTATCCAATATAGTGCTAATAGTTTGAACCAATACTAGTCTTAAGAAAGTGATATAGAGACTAAAGGCATTAGGGAAAATAACTAAATGTATAGCTTGCCTAGTTGAATTCGATGCTTGGTAAAAACCACGATTGGCTATGAATGTTCAAGTCCTTATGGATTTTTTAGCTAAACTCCATACTCCCCTTTTTTAGCAACATAAAATTTCATGTAACTTGATTATAGATAGAGCGGTGTCCTTCAAAGGAGCTAGGGTCAAAATAATCCTAACAAGTACAAGCTGAATCTCTTTTAGGGGAATGACTCAAATATCTTTGTTAGTATCCAATAATGTTGCAGAATATAAAGCATTATACTTTGGTTTATAACTCATCTTAGAATTAAAGCCAGACTCCCTACTCATTCATTTTGATTCTTAATTGGTCGATAGTCAGATGCTCAACAAAATTAAAGCCAATGATCAAATAATGGTTAGGTATCGTGATCTTGTGGCCACATTATTATCTCAACTCAAAAAAATAAGAGTTTGTGGACCATCAAGTGTATACATCATGAAAAGAATAAAGGAGATAATTCTTTAGCTAAATAAGAATCTCTCAATAGCACTATTCAAGCAACAGACATAATTTAGGCTGTTATCTCTTAGCTATCTAATGAAACTTATTAAGTTCAGCTAAATGAGCAGATGGATTGATGGTGACTATCCATTTAACAATTCTTAGACATTTCTATTCTTTCTGAAGATCAAATTAAAGCAAGGAAATAGTTCGATGATCCATCCTTTACACCATTCTGGATGGCAAGTTACACAAATAATCTTATTCACACCCTCATCACTGTGTTTGAGTTTGAAAAAAAACAACTATGTCCTTGGGTAGATTCACGATGGCATTTGCTATGCACATGAGGGTCCCTAAATAGTAGCTCATAAAGCCCTTTTACAAGGGATATTATCAGTCAAAAGTGGAAAGTGGTGTGAAGGATTTTGTTCAAAAATGTGACAAATGTCATCCAATCGAAGTAAGTTTTGTAGATGCTGATATACAACCTATAGCCTTTTGCATAGTGGGAAATTGATATATTAAGACCCCTTCCCATTGGCCACTAAGTAGAGGAAATTTTTGGTTACAATAGTAGATCATTCCACGAAATGGGTTAAAGCTAAACCTTTAGCTACCATCACTCTAGCAAATATAATCAAATTTGTACAGAAGTCCATTATCACCAGGTTTGGCATTCCACCCTTTTTTATCACTGACAATAAAAAATAGTTCGATTGCCAATATTTTAGAAACTTCTATGATGGGTTACACATCCATCTTAGATTCACCTTAGTTTATCACCCCCAATGATATGGTATGATAAAGGTGACAAATAGAACTACCTTAGCCAGACTCAAAAAGGAGTTTTGGCAAAGTAAAAAGAATTATAGGTAAATGAGATGAATAATGTACTATAGGCATATCGAACATCTCCTAGGTCAATGACAAGTGTCACACCTTTCTCCCTCACTTATGGAGTGGAAGTAATTAGCCCATATGAGATAAAAAAAATGCTGAACATTTGAACCTCTCAATACGAATGAATAGGCCAACAAGGATTGGCTCTGGCACTACTTGGACATGTTGGAAGAAAGAAGTGAGCTTTCCTAACTCTAAGTCACGGTATACAAACAACGGATGGCATTTTACCATGACCACAAGTTAAAGCCAAGAACACTATGAGTAGGATAGCTCATCCTTAGAAAAGCCATCAAAATGCATATTGCAACTGGCATCAACATGCTAAGTCCTAATTGGGTAAGACTATATGAAGTGCACAAAGTGGTCAATGTTGGTGCTTACTGTCTCAAAGACATATCTGGAAAAATCATACCACACGCTTGTAATATTTCTAACTTTAATAAATATCATTGGTAACATAAAACAACTTTTATAGCTTGGTTTGACTATTACACCACAAGCACTTTTGTAATTTTTAGTTTAGTTCAACAACCTAGCCATGAACATTTTTAGTCATTTTTAGCTCAGTTTGGCAATATCATCATGAGTATATTTTTGCTATTTTATCTCAACTCGTAGTGTCACCATGAGCATTCTTAACTATTTTAAGCCTAGATCGTCAGTCTCACCACGGGCATTTTTGGTTTTGTAGCTCAATTTGGTAGTTACACCATGAGCATATTGATTAATGTTACAAAAAACTTAGCTCTGCAATTTCACCATAAGCATATTCATTCCTTAATGATTTGCTAGTTGTCATCACAATCTCTAAATTTAGCTTGGCATTTCTAAGCTCCCTTTATTTATTTACTTTGTGCTTATTTTGGCAATAATAATTAGAGCTCTATTAGTTTTAATCTAGCTTAGCATTGTGGCATATAATCGATTGTTGGTTATTAACACAATTTGACAATATCATTATCTATTAATTCCACTATGCAAAAATAAATCATAATGAATAGAAGAACATTATTCGGCATTCAAGAATGATGCTTTCATTTTAAAATACTTTGATTACAAGCATATGCCAAGACAATTAAAATAAAAAGAAAAACCTAACAACTCCTCATCTGGGTAAATGTCCTCCATCCAAGATAAGTCTTCACCAGAAAATTTCTCCTTTATAGTATCGATTGGCTTTTTGTCGAAGGAAATTCACTTATCAATAGCAAGCTCTAAAGAATAATCTTTGAACTTGAAAAACTTCTTCTTGAGATTCACCTAATTTTTGGTCAGGCTCTTCCCCATCTAAGTCTTTGACACTTGAAGCCCTTCTCTCTCTTTTGCTAGAAGAGCCTCTGCCTCATTACACTTCTAAGTAGCTTTATTGGTTCCCCTTTATGCTTCAGTAGCTTTGTAAAGGGACTTTACTACCTTTTTTTGCCTTGGCTTTAGCCTTGACAACCCTTTTTTTATAAAAAAAAATTGATCTTTTTATAGACACTAGATCCTGAGGTGGCTCCTGATCAGAGTTACCTAATGAGAAATTCATTTCTCATAAATGGATAAAGAATGAAAGTGCTATACTTTTTTAAATTTTTAATGTTTTCAAAATAACATTTTTCGGGCTCCATCCCTTTATCTCTTTCAAAAAAAAGCAAAATGCAAAAATCAGTTTCAGAAACTTGGAGTTACCTTGAGTGTTATAGCTTTATCTCATCCTACAAACCTCATAATTATATGATTCAAAAACCATTTAAATCTTAATACATATGCCTACAACTTTGATGGAGACACCTAAACCAATTCAATCCTTAAAATTCTCAAAGTTAGCCTTGAACATAAATGACCTAAATCTGCCCCTATACTTGGATCAATCTATGGTAATTTGAGCATAACACCTTTTTTTTAGCTCTTATTGAAATGAATCAAATTTTGATAGAAATTAGGCTCATTTTGGAACAATGTTAATGAAGAAAGTATGACCTAGTTCTGAACCTATTATTCTTAGCATTTTTTCAAAGTCAGAACATCAATTCTGTCCCTGAAAATTTTCTAGTAGAAGTTATCAATATTTTTACAATAAATTACAATAAACAAATCCAAATTAAGTTATTTTTTATTCATTATAAATTTAAGATATAGGGGAATTAATATCTAGAAGATACTTTATCAAAAAAGTGTCATCTTCAAGCTTAAAAATGGCAAAATACTTTGGATTAGAAATCAATTAACTTAGAAAAAGAGGCACAAAAGTCAAAGTCAACAATTAAGGTCAAAGGCCATGATTCATTATTGACTCATGGGCCAAGTTCGTAAGTCAAGGTTTGTGAGTCACTTTAAAAATGCAATTTAGAGCAAGAAACAGAGAAAAAAGTTTTAATTTTAACCCCTATCACTTTGGGATTTTTTGCATTGGTTTTTCTTAGCTTCTAAGATAAGCTTTCTCATTTTCTTACTCCACTCACATTTCTTTTTCTTCTTCTTATCCTTCTTCTTCTTCTCCTCTCTCCTCATCTTCCATAGAAAGTTAAAAATTTTAACTTCAAAAAATTTCAAAACAATCATAAAAAAAATTGAAAAAAAGCCATAAAGCACCGAATCATTGTTCTTTAATGGAACCGACACTGAAGATAATATTCTTAAGTCCTTGAAATTCAAAAATCTAGTATTTAATTTTAATTAATTAAGTAAATAATCATTTTCCTTGATTTATTGTGTTTTTAATATATGATTTATTGATTTAATTTTGTAAATTTTTTAGCTTGATTTTGTTAATATTTTGTTAATTGTTTGTTAATTAATTGTAAAATATGTTATTTTACTAACCAATTTTATGAATTAATTTATTATTGTAGCATAATAAATTAATTATTTCATTATATTAATTTTGTTAATTATTAATTTGCAAATAGTTCTTTTATTATATTAGATTAATTTATTAGCTTATTTATTTTTTTATTATTTTTACTACTATTCCAATTGCTAATATATTTTTTATTATTGTTCTTAGCATGTTTATTTATTTTAAATGTGTTATTGTTAAATTAATATTTAATTATTTTTTGTCAATTTTATTATTTTAATTGATATTATTGTTAATATTGCCATTATTATTGTTATTTTTGAATTATTAATATTATTTTTAATTTTAGTCTTTATTGTTAATTTTGTTAATGTTTTTATTATTATCATCATTTTTATTGTTGTTTATTTGAATTATTATTATTAGTATAATTGTTAATTTCATTATTTTCATTTTTATTGTCATTAATATTATGTTCAATATTATTGATTATTGTTGATGCTAGTAATTTGGATGTTATTATTATTAGTATTATTTATTATTATTATTATTATTATTATTATTATTATTATTATTATTATTATTATTATTATTATTATTATTATTATTGTTGTTGTTGTTGTTGTTGTTGTTGTTGTTGTTGTTGTTGTTGTGATTATTAATATTGCATTAATGATTATTGCTATTATGCTATTGTTTAATATGTTAGATTCATTTATTACTTTATTCATTATTATTATATTTTTTAATATTATTAATTTGTAATTTTATTATTGTAAATAGTTTTATTGTTTTAATGATAATATTTATAATAATTATTACTTATTATTATCTTTAACATTATTATTTACTTTTATTGTCATTTTTATCATGATGCACTAACTATCTTTTCTTGTTACATTTTTTATATGTGTAACTTCCTTTCAGGTCGGATCGGAGGATAACACAGAGTATATTTGATTAGAATTTTATTTATTTTCTTATTTTAGTATTTGGGTATGTAATATTATTTAATACCTTTTCATTAGGTTGTAATAGCATAGTGAAAAATGGAGTTTTACACATTTTAACTAAAAATGACATTAAAATATTTCTACTCAATCAATTGAATTTTTTCTATAAAAAGGACCAATATCTTATTTTATTTCAAAAATCACATAAAAGAATTTCATAAATATGTATAAGGGAACCAAAGTTCCCAATTGAATCAATATTTCGATTTATGCATGTTTTACTTGTATTATTACTTCTTGTATACCTTTATTTATTGTAAATAAATGGTTTTTTGAACTATCACACCCTTTTCGGAACAGTCTTTTTCAATGCGAAACTTAGCCAAAATCGGTACGTTATTTTTTTCACCGAATAATTCGAAATACTTAAAATACTTTTACATTAATTCTAGAATCATTCGACAATCTTGTAAACAATTAAAACATATACAAAAATAATTTCTTGCCAAAAGTTTACATCAAACACTCATTCATTAGTAATCAAAAAAATACAATCAAATTATAGTTTAGTCTTTTATCTTAATAGTCTAATTATATACGTGCCAAAATACAACTCAGTCTAGCACTAATACTTCTCTTCCGATCTAGCTCCACCATGTACTATACTCCCGTAACTCTTCATAACCTGCATGCAGTAAACACTACGTGCTGAGCACTAGATATGCTCAGCAGTGACTATTAATCCAAGAATTTCCTAGAATAAAGCATAATTACATAATTTATGCTACTATTATACTTATTTCATTAAACATTTTCTCTTACTTTAATTGGCATTAATTGTATTATTAACTCGTACTTTGGAGATCATTGCTCTTGGGTTTTTCACTCTTTCAATTATATTTTACTCTATCTTTTAAGGTAAATTGTTATCAGATTTACTTTTACCTTACTTTATTCTTTACTATAGCCTTTACTTTTACTTTTACTTTCGTCTTATCTTTTAATCACAACAATATAATTATCATTTCATTTAGTAATGTACATTGGTACTCCTGTCTTTAATGGTACCAAATTAAACTATTTTATTTCTTAGTTTATTGTCCAATTATTCAATATGTATTCTAATTACCCTTCTTGATATATATATATATATATATATATATATATATATATATATATATATATATATATATATATATATATATATATATATATATATATATATATATATATATATATATATATTCCTTTATTTTTCCTTAACTTTTAACTGATAAATACATCACTAATTAAAGGGCCTTAAAGCTTTATTTTAAAGCGATATAACTATTTTAAGCAATACTGATTTATTCATTTCAATGCGCCCCTAGTACAATATAACAGGGTTCTCAAAAGGATACTCGAGACTGGACCCAAAGGTCCCACTTAACAGATAAAGAAATAATTTCGGAAGATCAAGTCTCATAGAGCAGAAAACAGATACACTTTCACTTTCACTAAAGCTATGGAGATCAAAGATCCCACCCATAGCAAAGCAAGTCACCATGACTTACACCGCGGTACAAATGTGTTCCTATAGCTAGCCAATTATATCCTAAACAAGAATAACATTACATGCTTATCGCTAACAAAAAAATAATCAATTATATTTGCAATCATTTTTAAACATTTAAAAATCTTTAATTTCTTCCTTTTATTTATTGATACACTATATTATGATCAAATGCACTCTTTTGTGCCTTTGACTATTCAATAACTTTTTGTCCTTTTGTTCACTTTATCTTTTTCAGTCACTTTTGCGAATTATTCTTCGATAATTTACTTAGATACTTAGGCTTTTTAGTCTTTTATACAAATTATAAATTATGAATTATGGCATTACAATTCAAAATTTGCTTTTATTCTTTTGATAAATTCTTTACGAATTATTTTCCAATAATTCAAGGATTGACTTTTTATAATTTTTTTTCTCTTTTCTCTGTCCAAACTTTTTTAATTATTCAATAAGCCGACTTTTATTTCATCAGCGAATTATTTTATAATCATTTTTTTAATACTTTTTATTGACTAATTTATTTTGATAAAGTAGTCACACATTTATTTTATTACTTTTATGCCTCGAAAAATGCATAATTTGACTTTTTCTATAGGATTATTCATTTCAAACACAATTACAATTTTGCCACTATAAGTTTATTTTTGTTCTTTAAACTAACAATTGAAACATTTTATATTTCTATACACTTAAATTGTCATTTATAAGCAAAATTTCATTTTAGTCCCTAAACTTTCTTTTTCTTTCATATTGATCCTTTAACTTATCAATTTATTTCCATCATTTTCACTCATTTTATGAACTATTTACCAATAATTCATTATTTTCATTATTTTCATGAATTAATAATTATTTTAAAAAATTCATTGATCGATTTTTTTACTTATTTTTGTTGACATTAATTTAATTTCATATTAATTCATCGCTTTAGTCATTTTTATACAACTGTGCATTAATATTTCAATTATTTTCATTATACATATTAACATTAAATTCTAAATAAAATCAAAATAATTTCCATAAATGCCAATAAAATTTATTTAAGCATTATTTATTAGTTCATTATAAGAAAATAGCCAAATGGCAATGAAATTCATTCCGTTGCTAATTTAGCAATAGAATACCAATTTCATTGCTATTTAGCAACGGAAAATAAATTTCATTACTAAAATTGGTTGAAGTTTTAGGGATTTAGTAACGAAATACAAAATGGTTGTATTCTGTTGCTAAAAAGGAGGGAGATTTTAGCGCCAAAATATAGCAACGAAAAATAATTTTCGTTGCTAAAAAAGGCGGCACTTGACAGCAGGACAAATTTGGGATGAAAATTAATTCTGTTGCAAAAATAGCAACGGAATTTATATTTCATTGCTAAAATAGCAACGAAAATTAAAATCCGTTGCTATTTTATGTTGAATTTAGTGAAGGTATAAATAATAGCAATGGAATTTATGTTTCGTTGCTAAAATAGCAACGGAATATAAATTTCATTGCTATTTTATGTCGAATTTAGTGAAGGTATAAATAATAGCAACGAAATTTAATGTTTGTTGCTAATTTTCATCTCAAATTTTTTCTCGCTGCCAAGTGCCGCCATATTCCATTGCTAATTTATTTTCCATTGCTAAATTTAAAATCATTGTTAAAATAACAACGAAATTAAATTCCGTTGCTAAATTTAAAATGGTTGTTAAAATAGCAACGAAATTAAATTATGTTGCTAAAAAATAATATATATAAGAAAAACCCCTATTTCTTTCATTTCTGTTCTTCTTTTCATGATTTGGCATTTTTAGATCTATCACTTTTTGCTCCGTTCTTCCTCAGATCTACCACTATCCGGTGACCGGACGATCGTGAGTCCTCATCGTCTCCTTTTTCTTTGCTGCTTTCAAGGGTCCATAGTTTCTGTCCTTTTTCTCCTTTTTTCTATTTATTTATTCATTTCAAATCTCTGTTTCAAGAAGAAGAAGAAGAAGAAAAAGAAGAAGAAGAAGAAGATATTATTCTTAAATTAAATCGTTCACTATATATATAAAATTCTGTAGAAATTCATTGTGTTATCTCTTGATTTTTTTATTTTTTAGTTTTTAAGTTCTTATTAATTCACTTTATATATAATCTTATATGTGCTTCTGAAGAAAAAATAACCATTTTTCTCTTTTTGTTTTTATTTTTATTTTTTGCAGATATTGATGGGAATATTTTTATGGGTAAGGCCCGCACTATTTGCTTGCTTATTTCTTTTTTTTTTCTGTTTCAAGAGGAAAGGGAGATAGGTTTTTTCTTAGATGGGATAATATATGCCATGCCTGTTTTTACAAAGGACTTGGTAGCTGGAGGTGTTGTTGGTGGTTTTGCAAAGAAAGTTGTTGCTCCTCTTAAACGTGTTAAGATTTTGTTTCAGGTAATGCTCAATTCTTGCTTCTTGGATATTGTAATTATTTCCTTTCTTCGTTTTCTATTTTTGTGATGGTAATTTATCATCTTTCAAGATCTTATTGGTTATGATAAATTGGGTTTTCATGGACAATAAGCTTGCTTTGACAGGAGTTTTCCTTTGATTCGTTTGCTAAGAAAATTCAAGGCTAATGGTCTCCTGCTGGGATTTCTTGGAGTTGATAATGAGGTGTTGTTAATGGGAAATTATCTTGGTAAGCTCAAGCAGTCCAATAGATAGACAAATTTTTTGATGGGTAAAGTTCGCACTATTTGCTTGCTTATTTCTTTTTTTTTCCCCACAATTAGCTTGCCTAATTTTGAAACTTTTCACAATTATATAAGTTTTTTTTAATTTATTTACTTAATTTAGCTCTACAATAATAATCCTTCATAAATCAAAAAGCAAGTAAAAACTAAAAAGTTCCAAGGAGATATGTCGATTGTAGTTATAGATACCTATTCTGATATAATTGAAGGTCTCTATTATTATTATTATATATATATATATATATATATATATATCAGTAATGTTCAGAGTTTGATGAAGTATAAAACAATATCTTCAATCTCAACTTCTGTGGATCTCTAACCAGTGTCCTAATCAAGAAACCAAAGGAGGAAGCACACTGGATCTTTAATGGCTATGTTGGGAAGCCTAGAGGTAGGATACTATTATTTCTTCTCTTTCGCTTGATTTATTAGATAATATATTTGTTAATTGGACAATTGTGCTAATATTTTGTAATCAGTTTTATTTTAGATAGTGTTAAAATAATAAATAATAAATAATTATATTTAAATTTATTATTAAATTATATGATTAAGATACGGATTCATTTCACTTGAATTAGGAAGGAAAATAATTTATATGCGTGAAAACAAGAAAAGACCAAATGTCCCTGAAAACCCTAAAAACTTTAAACTGAAAAATGACAACCTAAACATCATGTTTTAGGCCCAAAAAAAGCTGTTACAAGAGCTTTTCTCTATGACAAATGTCCATCTCGAAACGAGCTTTCCAAAAATATACTATAATAAGAAATCTGACACTTGTAGCAAAAGTTAAGACCAAAATAGTCTGTACCGTAAAAATAATCCATTTAGGCAGATTTTTTCGTATTCTTTGGGGGCTGTTATGGTTGGTTTTCTTTTATTGCTCTATATGTTGTTTTTGGTATCTTATGAACTGTATATGGTAATCATATATGTTAAATCTGTCTTGTTCCATAACAGACTTGTTAAATCTTTTGAAGTAAATACATGGTCAAACACTATTTGTTGGCTATAATTGCTACGTGAGAGGGCTTCTGACTAGCAACTAGTCTCATTAAACATATATAAAATTATGTATTAACACGAACTACTAGTGTAAATTCAAATGACTACCTTGTCACAAATCCCTACTTGATTTCCACATTAGAACTATAATTTATTCCTTGAAAAGCATCAGAACTAGTCTCATTTTGTATATATGCAAAATTATGCAGCTTATGAAAAAAATAAAATTGACTTTTGGTTGCTAAAATTAGCAACGGGATTGAAATTTCTGTTGCTAATTTTAGCAACAAAATTGACATTTTCGTTGCTAATTTTAGCAACAGAATTGACTTTCCCATTGCTAAAAAATTACCAATTCACCAAAAATGTGTTGGTTGAATTTAGCAACAAAATTCATTTTCCGTTGCTAAATTTATCAACGAAAAATGAAATTCCGTTGCTAAAAAATAGCAACCGTCGGATTAGCAACGGAAATTTTCGTTGCTAATTTCCGTTGGCAACGGAAAATATCAATTTTCGTTGCTATTTTTTCATTACTAAATTGCATTTTTCTTGTAGTGGTTATTGTCATTTTTCATCAAAATAGTCATTTAATTCACTATAAATCACAATTTTCATTATATACATACACTATACATAACTTTAAAAATTCCCAAATAATTTTCAAATATTATCTAAAAATTCATAGATATTTTTATCATGTCTACTATTATTTTAAGCTAACATAAATTAATTATTTGCATTTTTCTCATTATTTTCTCTACCTACCATTTTCGGCCACCAACATTTTTCATCTTAAAAATTTTCTTTCTTTCATTAAAGCCTTCATTTCATCTTCTTTCATGTTTAATTTCATTTACCCTAACATAATTTCATTAATTAACAACTTTAAAAATTTTCAACCTAATTACATCAAAGGAATTAATTCAGAAAAAAGGAAAATCAATGGATTTTATAGACACTTACCTTTTTCTCATGCTTTAGCTTCCTTTTCCATGCCCTTATCCTTGGAAGCTTTGATTTCTCCTTACAAACCAACCATGGTCGAAATCTCTACCACAAGAAACTTTAATTTTTTGATCTTTTCTACTTAAAATGACTACAAAAATGAACTCTAGGCACCTAATTACACCTTAAGGTGCCTTAAAATCAATTTAAATCCATGGTTTCTACTTACCTCACTTGGATACCTAAAGCTTTCCCTTTAGAATTTCCTTGCTTTAATCCTCCAAATCAAGGATTTGAGGCTGGAATAAACATTTAGAGGGATACAATGCTTTAATTCCCAAGAAAAATGAGTGAGATTGAAGAAATTTTGAGAGAGAAGAGAGAGAGAGGAGTTCGGCCAAAGGGAGAGCTGAAGAATAAGATAGAATTTGCTAGAATTCTTCAAATTTTTCTACCATTTATACTTCTCTTAAAGGGCCAAAATTGGGCTTAAATGAGTGGACTTTGCCCACTTAAACATTAAGGCCCATTTTAGGCCATTTAAGGCCAAATCCAATTTCTCTCTCTTTCTTACTTCAAACCACTTCAATTTTGATTCCATCATTCTTAAAACATCAAAAATAGCTAGCACGCAAATTTTTGGCTCAATCGGAGTTCGTTATCGGTCTGATTCAAACTTATCGATCCGATTCAACAACTATCAGTGTCACCGAAAAATTCAATTCTTATCACCAAAATATTCTACCTAAAAATTCATGTAGGCAGACAAAATCTGGAAATTTTTGGAGTTCGTTTATTATTTTTAATTATTTATACACAATCGAGTCCCCTTCCCTACCAGGGAAATTGATTCGTTACCTTTTTCGTATTTTTGACTTTTGGAGGTCCATTTGACCTCAAATTCACTTCAAATTTCAACCTCGAACTCACTATGACCATTACTTTCTAATGGTCCAATAAAATATTTTTGACTTTCGAATGTCCTTTTGGGCCCGAAAAATACTATTTACTGCTGGAAAGTACTATTCACGGCTGACCCGGTATTGAAGCCATTACAATTCTCCCCTACTAAAAAAATTTCATCCTCGAAATTTACTTATATCAAAGAGTAGAGGATATCATACTATCATTTTATCAAACCTGCATTTACATTTGATGGTTTCACACATATCTTTACCAATAGGTCCCACTTACATTTAACACTAACCAATCTTTATTAGTCTCTCTTTTCCTAAACATATCATCTTGAGCGTAGATTCCTTTTATATCAAATTAAGGCTTATTATCTTATTTGCACTTCATTAAGTCCAACACAAAAATTCAACATTTTCTTTCTGACATTGTCTTAACAAGAGTAAGATTCTACAATAGATAACCATTTTTTTCACAGTCCCATACTTTACCATGTTCCTTCTTTCAATATCTGAATTATCCACTCTAATTGATCATTAGTCGAGGGTTAATTACTATGCCAATACTGAGATTATTACCAATCTTCCTCTTTAACACTTAAACAATCCAATGACAGATTCTCTAATCTCGTCACTTCATTCATTTTTTTTTATAAATATCATTATAAATCAAAGTCAATTCCCAAATGAGTCTAATGCTCTACTTTCATGTGTTGACACATTTATCATTTACTTACATCTGTCACATTACACTTTTAATCTGGCTTTCAAAATTAAGCTTTTAATCCTGGCCCTGATGATGTCAGGCATTACTATCTCGGTGAACTTCAGTAAAAATCTTTCGATTTATTCACAATGACCACTACACAAGCAGTCTCTTTCAGAACTATTATCCTTACCTGTTGTACAATATTGATTTCACTTATATTCTAGCTAAACACACCCCATCTGGAGCCACACTTAACTGGCTCTAACAGCTTGAAAACCAAGAACATTAGCATTAATCATTTATACTTATTCTTCAGATACACGAATTTGAGTACACTTACATTACCCAAGTACTCACTATACTTCTTCAACGTCTTAAAATTTATTAGATAGTGGCCACCTAAATCCTCTGATATGGATTTCTACAAAGTTGAATGATCCTTTTCATCGGTTCATCAAGAGAGTCGGTATACTAACAAATTGAATCGACATGACCCATAACTCACAATGGCCACATCTAATATTGAAAATAATCTTAAACACACTATTTCTCATCTCATCTCAATCTTAGGTTGTCCCTATGCTCATCATATCCCCTATCAGTTTCATCCTATCAAGTGGGGTCTATACATGTAATATGATGCATATCAGATGCTGTCAAACAATATGAAATGCTATGTAATGAATGTATGATATAATGTATGTAGGTAGAATACTGTCACGTATTCTCATATAATGTAGATATCATAATCCATCCCATTACAATGAGAAATACTATCAAATCCCCACTCCTATAAGGAAATCACTGACAGGTATATAGAGCATCGTAAACAACCTTAACTTATAACAATTTGCTCACTAGCATTCTTAAACCAAGGCAATCCGATCAAAGTATCTCCTTATCCTGTGCAATTTATCTGTATTCAAATACAATTCCTTTTAATTTCTATCACACTTTTTATTTTGTGCTTCTTTTAACTGTTTCTCATCCACATAGACACTTAAACTCTCACATTTACACTTAATGTCAGTCAACTTTTCTTTTCCCTGCTTTGACTCCCATGAGACTTCAAGCAGCAATACCTCCATTCTCACTCACTACCATCTTTACCATGCAGAATCATTCTTTCCACACTTAACAATCTCAGTCAAACATCAACTCTTTCACTTTAACACAAATAGGGGAGCAAGTACCCTTTAGATTACTTAACACTTATCCACTTTATAATTGGCATGTATATACGGACAAACTATCGCTTATCCTTATCCCACTCTGATCTTAGAACCACTTAAACCTTTACTTTGATACCACAAAATGTCACACCCTTCTCAGAAAAGTCTTTTTCGATGCGAAGCTTAGCCGGAATCGGTACATTTTTTTTCACCGAACAATTCGAAACACTTAAAATACTTTTACATTAATTCCATAATCATTCGACAATCTTGTAAACAATTAAAACATATACAAAAATAATTTCATGCCATAAAGCTTACATCAAACACTCATCCATCAATAATCAAAAAAATACAATCAAATTACAGTTCAGTCTTTTACCTTAATAGTTTAAGTATATACATGCCAAAATAAAACTCAGTCTAGCACTAATTCTTCTCTTCCGATCTAGCTCCACCGTGTACTATGCTCCTGCAACTCTTCATAACCTGTACGCAGTAAACACTACGTGCTGAGCACTAGATATGCTCAATGGTGACTACTAATATAAGAATTTCCTAGAATAAAGCATAATTACATAATTTATGCTACTATTATACTTATTTCATTAAACATTTTCTCTTACTTTAATTAGCATTAATTGTATTATTAACTCACACTTTGGTGATCATTGCTCTTGGATTTTTCACTCTTTCAATTATATTTTACTCTATCTTTTAAGGTAAATTGTTATCAGATTTACTTTTACCTTACTTTATTCTTTACTATAACCTTTACTTTTACTTTTACTTTCGTCTTATCTTTTAATCACACCGATATAATTATCATTTCATTTAGTAATGTGCATTGGTACTCCTATCTTTAAAGGTACCAAATTAAACTATTTATTTCTTAGTTGATTGTCCAATTATTCAATATGTATTCTAATTACCCTTCTTGATATATATATATATATATTCCTTTATTTTTCTTTAACTTTTAACTGATAAATACATCACTAATTAAAGGGCCTTAAAGCTTTATTTTAAAGCGATATAACTATTTTGGAGCACTTTGCAATCAAAACTTTCTTTCCTTCTTTTATTCATTTACTTATGTTTAATTATTTGTTTAGGACTTATATCTCTTACTTTTTCTTCATTGAATAATTTTATGCCCTTTTTTCGTTTTACTTTTCATTTAACTTTTCTTTCAGAAATACGTTACTTAAACATCAAATTTCACTTAACATCATTGCCATCACTTTTTAACGTTAAATAGGAAATTAATATTGTTTTCCAAACTTGTCACTTTTCACAATAGTAATTGGTACTGGAAATACCAATTAATTAAATTTATCTTTCTCATGTAAAACAAAATACAATTTAAATTATTTTTCATTATAAAAGCTTGACTTAATTTTTATTTATTATTTTATTCTTATAAAACCTTTCTTTTTCTTTTTCCTTATTAATTACACTTTTCGAGTAACTTTACAGATTTATTTCAACTTTGCATTTTCTTCGAAACGAATCATTCTTCATTATAACTTTTTATATTTAATTTTATTTAAGCAATACTGATTTATTCATTTCGATGTGCCCCTAGTGCAATATAACAGGATTTTCAAAATGATACTCGGGACTGGACCCAAAGGTCCCACTGAACAGATAGAGAAATGATCTCGAAAGATCAAGTCTCACAAAGCAGAAAATAGATACACTTTCACTTTTACTGAAGTTATGGAGATTAAAGATCCCACCCATAGCAAAGCAAGTCGCCATGACTTGCACCGTGGTACAAAGGTGTTCCTATAGCTAGCCAATTATATCTTAAACAAGAATAACATTACCTGCTTATCACTAAAGGCAAAATAATCAATTATATTTGCAATCATTTTTAAACATTTAAAAATCTTTAATTTCTTTCTTTTATTTATTGCTACACTATATTCTGATCAAATGCACTCTTTTGTGCCTTTGACTTTTCAATAACTTTTTGTCCTTTTGTTCACTTTATCTTTTTCAGTCACTTTTGTGAATTATTCTTCGATAATTTACTCAGATACTTAGGCTTTTCAGTCTTTTATAGAAATTATAAATTATGAATTATGACATTATAATTCACAATTTTCTTTTATTCTTTTGTATAATTCTTTGCAAATTATTTTTCAATAATTCAAGGCTTGACTTTTTATAATTTTTTTTTCTCTTTTCTCTGTTCAAACTTTTTAATTATTTGATAAGCCGACTTTTATTTCGTAAGCGAATTATTTTATAATTATTTATTTTTTTAATATTTTTATTGACTAATTTATTTTGATAAATTAGTCGCGCATTTATTTTATTACTTTTATGTCTCGAAAAATGCATAATTTGACTTTTTCTATTGGATTATTCATTTCAAACACATAATTACAATTTTGCCATTATAAGTTTATTTTTGTTCTTTAAACTAACAATTGAAACATTTTATATTTCTATACACTTAAATTGTCATTTATAAGCAAAATTTCATTTTAGTCCCTAAACTTTCCTTTTCTTTCATATTGATCCTTTCACCTACTTATCAATTTATTTCCATCATTTTCACTCATTTTATGAACTATTTACCAATAATTCATTATTATCATTATTTTCACGACTTAATAATTATTTCGAAAAATTCATCGATTGACTTTTTTACTTCTTTTCGTTGACAATAATTTAATTTCATATTAATTCATCGCTTTAGTCATTTTTATACAATTGTGCATTAATATTTCAATTATTTTCATTATACATATTAACATTAAATTTTAAATAAAATCATAATAATTTTCATAAATGCCAATAAAATTTATTTAAGCATTATTTATTAGTTGTTGTCATTTTTCATCAAAATAGTCATTTAATTCATTATAAATCACAATTTTCATTATATACATACACTATACATAACTTTAAAAATTCTCAAATAATTTCCAAATATTCTCTAAAAATTCATAGATATTTTTTTATCATGTCTACTATTATTTTAAGCTAACATAAATTAATTATTTGTATTTTTCTCATTATTTTCTCTACCTACCATTTTCGGCCACCAACATTTTTCATCTTAAAAATTTTCTTTATTTCATTAAAGCCTTCATTTCATCTTCTTTCTTGTTTAATTTCATTTACCCTAACATAATTTCATTAATTAACAACTTTAAAAATTTTCAACCTAATTACATCAAAGGAATTAACTCACTAAAAAGGAAAATCAATGGATTTTGTTGTCACTTACATTTTTCTCATGCTTTAACTTCCTTAAGCTTCCTTTTCCATGCCCTTATCCTTGGAAGATTTGATTTCTCCTTACAAACCTACCATGGCCAAAATCTCTACCATAAGAAACCTTAATTTTTTGATATTTTCTACTTAAAATGACTACAAAAATGAACTCTAGGCACCTAATTACACCTTAAGATGCCTTAAAATCAATTTAAATCCATGGTTTTTACTTACCTCACTTATATACCTAAAGCTTTCTCCTTTTAATTTCCTTGCTTTAATCCTCCAAATCAAGGGTTTGAGGCTAGAATAAACATTTAGAGGGATAGGATTAGGCATAGGATGCTTTAATTCCCAAGAAAAATGAGTGAGATTGAAGATATTTTGAGAGAGAAAAGAGATAGAGGAGTTCGGCCAAAGGGAAAGCTGAAAAAGAATGTAGAATTTGTTGGAATTTTTCAGATTTTTCTACCTTTTATACTTCTCCTAAAGGGCCAAAATTGGGCTTAAATGAGTGGGCTTTTCCCACTTAAATTTTAAGGCCCATTTTAGGCCACTTAAGGCCTAATCCAATTTCTCTCTCTTTCTTACTTCAAATCACTTCAATTTTGATTTCATCATTCTTAAAACATCAAAAATAGCTAGCACACAAATTTTTGGCTCAATCGGAGTCCGTTATCGATCCGATTCGACAACTATTGGTGTCATCGAAAAATTCAATTCTTATCACCAAAATATTCTACTCAAAAATTCATGTAGGAATGCAAAATTTGGCAATTTTTGGAGTTCGTTTACTATTTTTAATTATTTATGTAAAATCAAGTCCCCTTCCTTAATAGACAAATTGACTTGCTACCTTTTTTCGTATTTTTGACTTTTGGAGGTCCAATTGACCTCAAATTCACTTCAAATTTCAACCCCGAACTCAATATAACCATTACTTTCCAATGATCCAATAAAATATTTTTGATTTTTGGGTGTCCTTTCGGGCCCGAAAAACACTATTTTTTATCAAAAATTACTATTCACGGCTGACTTGGTGTTGAGGCTATTACATGAACGTTAAACTAAAAACTCATCAAATGAACGTACACAAGTTTAAGTAGGATTTTTTTCTATAATAAGAAGGATCAATGTCCTGATTTTTACTCATATAATTACATGTAAATTAAGTTTTTTCCTTATAAAACACAAATGATTCCTTTATCAAAAATTACTATTCATTTCTTATAGAAAGTTTCAAGCACAGCTTGAGATATAAGCCAGAGTTCTAGGGGCAAAAAGTGCATCTCTAGTCACTATAAACCCTTTAGGTAGGTGGTATAGCTTTTGAGTAAAAGTATGAGATTAAAAGCTTAGCATTTCACAGCATCCAATGGGATAACTGCATCATAGTTTGTGAGGAAAAGGATTTTCTGTTGCCAGAAGTGCAACGATGGCAAATTGCTTACTCTAAGAATTATAAGAGAATTCAAAAAGAGGGTAAAGCAAAAAAAAAATAAAGGGCATAACTGGAGGAAGCTTGCCTAAAAACCAAGAGTTTTGGGAAAGATGCTTGTAGACCATCAGCCAGCTCACATCCAAGGTGGAGTTCCCTAACCACTTATGGTGTAGGCCATACATTCATACACACTTCTTCCATTTTTAATATTTCATGCATCATTCTTACACCTCTGCATTTCATGCATACATTTTTACATCTTTACATATACTCTTGCATTCCTGTATTACATACATGTACTCTCACATACTGCACTTCATCATTTCATACATGCAGTCTCACATCCATAAGTAATTTCATTTATTTCCACATGTATTCAAGCATTTCTGCATGCCTTCTTTTAACATGATTATTCTGGTGTACATGACTTCTTGCATATGTCTACACACACACATTTCCCTTTTGCATGCATTTTGTAAATATTTATATGCAATTTAATACATATTTCTTTGCACCTAATTATTTATACACACACAATGTTTTATATATATTGCTACACATAATCTTGTAGGTAAAGTGAAAGTATACACTACTGCTATTCTCTCAGTAATTCTCTTGAACCTTCATTACAAAAACTGGAGGTTTGAGAATTCCTAGTGTCCAATGCAATGGCCATTGCAACACTGTTATTTTACCAATTTCAAGAAGTATTCCTAACTTAATTTATCTTACTAAGATTCTAACATAATTTTCTTTTACAAGTCAAAGGATCATTATCTCCCTAATGTATTCAAAAATAGCCATGGTGTTATTCTTTTCTTAAGAACATTTCAAGGGTGGCTACCTCCCCAATGCATTTAAGATGGCTGTTGTAGTGCCATCCTTTTGCCAATCTCAAGTAGTAACCTTATTAAGATAGCTTGGGCCTTAAACCTAATTTACTCCATCAGGTTATGTCCAAAGACTTTGACATAATTATTTTTGTCAATTTCAGAGGACCACCTCCCTTTCCCAAATGCAAATTCAAGGATCAGCATCTCCCTAATGCTCTTAAGATGAATGTGGTATTATCCTTTCTTTAAATGCAACTTGAGGGTTATTATCTCTCTGATGCACTTAAAATTCACCTTAAGTCTAATTTACCTTGTGTGCAATGTCAAAAATTTTAACATGATTGCTTCTTGTTAATTTACTTTCAATTTGAAATTTTACTTTATCCTAATTATTCTCAACTATGAATGAGTTTGAACTCAATCTGAGAAATTTATGCTCATTCAACTATAAGCTGAATAAGATATAGTCATGTTTTATCTCTATCTATTGAATTACGTAAAAGTCAATGCTATACCATGCCATTTCTAAACTTTGAACACCTTATGCCAATTTTAAAAGTTGAACAAAAAATTTTTTACAATTGAAGGGATTGGATAAAACTCAATAAAAGCACTAGAACCTTTCTGATTACCCATCAAAGTATCCTCAAGGTGAGATAGAACTTAGAAAATGATTCAGATAGCCCTTCTTTGTATAGCTTTTTAAATAATTTTTCTTTTTGAGATTTCATAATCACTTGCTAACCCTTTGAGCTTTTATTTAAGCATGCTAGATATGTGCTCATTTTATTATTACACACATTGAAATGACCTCATAACCTAAAATGATTTTAGTTTTCCCTTAAAAAGGCAGCCTTGTGAAAAAGCTAATTTCTCATATCAAGAATAAGAAGATTAATCGCTACCAAGTCTTTGTACAAATTTCACCTATAGGGAATTAAACTTTTTGATGAAATAAACTTAAAAGAAAAAGGAAAAAATTACAAAAATGAAAAAAATGAAATGAAAAAAAAATAAATGAAAAAAATAAAGAGAAAAAAGAAAAGGGGAATGGGAAACCCTTAAAGTTAACATCACAACAACGAGAATACAATAAAAAATGAAAAAGAAAAGGGAGACCTTGAGCTATTATCTCTCAGACAATCCCCGGTGAGTTAATTGATAGAGCCAAATCCAAAAAGCCTTCGATAATGGGAAAATGGGTAGAGAATAGTCTTTCCATCAATTGACAAAACATAGTGGTTATTTTTCTCTTCCAACTTGACCCTTCTTTGATAGTCATTTACCCAAGCCTAATGTTAAAACACATGTAAGACCTCTTGATTCTAGATTCGATCTTATCCAACCTAACAAAAATAACCTTCTAGTAAGGTTTGGTACGTAAACAGAGGTATATGGTATTTTTTGAGCTTTAAGTGATAAGCCATAAATGTGTTTACGCATTTGAGTTAAATCTAATTCCTAAATTCGCATCTAGAATTTGCTTTTCAAAAAGACAAAAATTATGTTTTGGCCTTCAGCACACATAAATAGAAATTGCTTGGTATGCATTGTGTTTATGTATTGGTTTGATAGACCTTACTTATTCCCCTTATTGAGAATGATCCCTTAACTTTTCTTATTGAGATTAAACTAGTTAAGAATGCGGTCCATTCAACTTATTCAAGAATGAGTAAAATTTTAATTCAAAGCATTTGACAAGTTGCAATTATTTTAAATTTTGGATGTTTCTTTGCAAGTAAATTTTTGCACACAATGCACATGTGATACCCATCGCATGTGACTCACATACGTATTTGTGTACACATATGAATCTCGCACATATCCTATAGTATATTTATAATGTAATAATAATACATAAAGAGGGATAAGTTCAGGGAATATATGGAAAAAATGTAACATAGTAAATTATAAGTATGATTACTTATTGAAGCATATTTATGATAAAAATATGTTATTATTCACCTTATTGACATAACATAATCATGCTTATATGTTATAGTTATATGACATGTCTATACGTTAAAATTTCAATTTATATAAAGATATGACTACCAGGATATAAATGCTCATGTACAAATTGATCATAAGGTTTTCTGAGGTAGAGAATATATGTTTATATGCTTAAGACTATGTGTCTTTTAATATCACCTAACTATATGATGAAGCATATATATAGTGATTGCAAGCTAAGGTAAGTTATTATTTACCTATTTGAGAAAACATGAATATAACATTATATGATGACTATGTCATGCCTATATATTTTATGCCAAAAGACTAGTCATAATAATATAGTAAAGTACAAGATTGCATTGATAAATGAGACTATGTATACATGTATATACACTAGAGATGGTATGGCTTTTCATTGATTACTTATATAAGAAAATTGTTTGAATTGTGCTATGAGTTATGCATACATACTTATGTACTAGAGATTGTATATCATTTACATGATTATAAGCATATACTAGTTAATAAAACAAATACAAGCTCGCCATACAAATTAAGTTAAATCATAGTATTGCCTGCTAGTAGAGTTTAATTGTGGATAGATAGGCACCTATAGGGATAATTGCAGCTAGCACCATTTAGCCCAGATGGGTTTAGATTATAGTTGATCCCATTTGGATCATTATCCAACCCTATTTAGGTTTTCTTGATCGGTCTAAAGTATAGTTTGGCCCTATTTGGGTCTACTAATTTGATATCTTCAAATATCCACCATATTGATACCTAAATGTATCTATCATTCCAGTTATCCACATTGAGAACCTAAGCAGGCTAAAAATTCAAATTATAGTAATGACTATAGTATTTGAATTAAAGCATGATTTGCTCAAATGTTATTGTTGTATTATATGATTGGTTCTAACTACAGAAATTGTATCTCAAGTTTAAATATTCAGAGTATATTAATCAACCATATAAATTATGTATATTGGGATAGTTGTTTATCTTGGTTGCTTTAATGCTCATATGTTTGAGAAGTTGTTAGAATTACATATTTGTTATCTTTGATATTTATATAGTATGTTGCATCCGATGCATGTTGATTTTGTATGCCGATGATTGCTGTGAGTGATCATCCATCATGAATTGTTTCCCTATTAAGCTTAATAATTTAGCATGGGTTATTTTATCCGTGTAGATTTAGTAGATAAGACTTTTGCTCAAAAACATCCTTTGCATTAGGAAAGGCCAACACAAGATTGATAAAAGTTGATTTAGGGAGGTTTTGTAATAGTATTTTGAAATATTTTGTATTATGGTTATTAAACATATCAGGATATATTTAAATATATGTATATGGAATTGTAACCAACTCACAATATGACTAAACAAGTATATGCATGCGCATAGAAACTAAAGTAGCACTTATATAAATGGTATGCATGATGCTAAACATAAGATGAGCATGCAAATTGTTAAAGTAACACCCATATAAATATATATGACATAGTATGATATAAGTAATAGTAACATAATGATCTTATGATTAACAACATCAAGCATGGTAATGATGGAAAGCATGGTCAATATGACTAGTTGGATATAGTTAATAAGTTAATTGTATGAGAGTGTGACAACAACTTTTATGAAAACGGTATGACTTAATTCTGAACCCATTATTTTTAGCATATTTTCAAAGTCAAAATATCAAATATGTTCCTGAAAATTTCCTAGGACCATTCATCAGTATTTTGGCCATAAATCCTAATATACAAATCCAAATTGAGTGGTTTTAATTCATTGAAAATCTAAGACAAAGTAAAACAAATGTCTAAAACACACTTTTTTAAAAAAATATCATCTTTGAGTCTGAAAATTGTAAAATATTTTGGATTAGAGGTCAATTAGCTGTGAAAAAAAGGAAAAGTCAAAGTCAACGGTCAAGGTGAAAGGCCATGAGCCATTATTATCTCATTAGTCAAGTCCGTGAGTCATTTTTTGACTCATGAGTCAAGTACGTGAGTCACTTTAAAAATACAATATGGATTCAAAAACAAGGGAAAAAAGTAGAAAAAAATTTAATGTTAACCCTTATCCCTTTGGAATTTTTTAGGTTGGTTTTTCTTAGCTTCTAAGAGAAGCTTTCTTTTTTTCTCACTCTACTCACATATTTTTCTTCTTCTTCTTCTTCTTCTTTTTCTCTCTCTTCCTCTTTCATAGAAAATTAAGAATTTTAACTTCAAAAAATCACAAAAAATTGGACAAAAGTCATAGAGCACCAGATCCTTATTTTTTGACTGAACTGACACTGAAAGTAATATTCTTGAGCTCCTAAAACCCAAAATCTAGTATTTAATTTTAATTAATTACGTAATAATCATTTTTCTTTATTTATTATGTTTTTAATATATAATTTATTGATTTAATCTTGTAAATTTATTAGCTTAATTTTGTTAATTTTTGTTAATTAATTGTAAAATATATTAATTTACTAACCAATTTTATGAATTAATTTATTATTTTAGCACAATAAATTAATTATTTCATTATATTAATTTTGTTAATTATTAATTTATAATTTTTTTAATATATTAGATTAATTTATTAGCTTATTTATTGTTTTATTATTTTTACTATTATTCTAATTACTAATATATTTTTTATTATTGTTATTAGCATATTTATTTATTTTAATTGTGTTATTGTTAAATTAATATTTAATTATCTTTTTTGCCAATTTTATTATTTTAATTGGTATTATTGTTATAATTGCCATTATTATTGCTATTTTTTATTATTAATATTATTGTTAATTTTTTAAATTTTTTTTATTATCATCATTTTTATTGTTGTTTATTTGAATTATTATTGTTAGTATAATTGTTAATTTCATTATTATCATTTTTGTTCTTATTAATATTATGTTTAATATTATTGATTATTATTGATGCTAGTAATTTGGATGTTATTGTTGTTGTTGTTGTTGTTGTTGTTATTATTATTATTATTATTATTATTATTATTATTATTATTATTATTATTATTATTATTATTATTATATTGTTTAATATGTTAGATTAATTTATTAGTTTATTCATTATTATTATTATATTATTAATTTGTGTTAATTTTATTATTGCAATTATTGTTATTGTTAATATTTTTATTGTTATAATGATAATATTTATAATTATTATTATTTAATATTATCATTAATATTATTGTTTACTTTTATTGTCATTTTTATCATGATGTACTAATTATCTTTTCTTGCCATATTTTTATATGTGTAACTTCCTTTCGTGTCGGGTTGGGTTAGAGGATAACACGGAGTATATTAGATTAGAGTTTTGTTTATTTTTTTATTTTAGTATTTGGGTTGGTAATATTATTGAATACCTTTGATTAGGTTGTAATAGCTTAGTAAAAAATGGGGTTTTACACGTTTTAACTAAAAATGACATTAAAATATTTCTACTCAATTAATTGGATTTTTTTTTTCGTAAAATTGATCAATGTTCTATTTTATTCTAAAAATCACACAAAAGAATTTCATAAATATGTATAAGAGAACCAAAGTTTTCGATTGAATCAATATCCCGATTTATGCATGTTTTACTTGTATTATTACTTCTTTTATGCCTTTATTTATTGCAAATAAATAATTTTTTAAACGATAAACTAAAAACTCATCAAATGAATTTACACAAGTTTAAGTGGGAGTTTTTTCTATAATAAAAAAAGACCAATGTCCCAATTTTCACCCACAAAATTACATGTAAATTAAGTTTTTTCCTTATGAAACACAAATGATTCTTTTACTTTAAAATTAATTAATGTGATTCTTTTTCCAATGCCATGAGGGATCAATTATCCCATTTTTATCAAAAATAAACCCAAAATGCTATCTTTTTGTAAATATGCATAGAAGGACCAATGTCCTTATCCACATCAATTCAACTAATCCCCCGATTTATGCATGAGTTCTTTTTCTATATTTATTTTTTTATAATTCATTCCGTGCTTTTACATCATTTGATATACATCCTTTATAGCTTTCTTACGTTTTTTAATGCGCCTTTATTTTTCTAACATATCTTGTGTTGAAAAGGGATGAAATAAATTAATCACCAAAACTTATCTATATAACACTAACCAAAGGTATAAATAGGAGTGAAATTCCAACTATCTCTAGTTTCGGCTATATGAGATTAGAACTCTTTTTTTAATATTTGATTGGATGGCAACTTCATGACACCTTCCTTATGGTGCCCAGTAGATGTCCTCATAGGTTGATTGCCAATAAGGAATAAAGATACCTCGAGCTGCTATCTCATGCCTTTTTGAGACCAAAGGCATCACAGATTGGATTGAATCCCTATCCATTGTGAAGCGACTAGTCTTTATGAGTTAAATGAACTTTGATCAGATTTTGAGTCCTAAAAATGGGTTTTCGAGGGCAAACCGAATGCCTACGAGGTTCAGAATATGCCACACTCTTCAAGCTTTGCCTTTAGCGTGACACTAGTCTTCTTCTCCTCCTTCACTAAGTTCACTAACTAGTTCATTTTGTTGACCACAGCATTCCTAATAATGGACCCCTACATAAAAATTATGTAAACATCTTAACTAGAAAAATCAAGCAATTGAGTTCAAGAATTATACCTCTACTTGGTGCCTTTATATAACTCTGAAAAGGTGATTAGCATGCAAGTATATCAAGGGTGCCACTTCGCTTGGCATACAAGCTATTAGGTGGCAAAAGTTGGTAAAGTTAAAGCAAGTTGAGCTATAAGACCGTAGATTCTGCTGCCAGAATCATCTCACCTCATTAATTAGCATGTTAAGCCTTTTTTTCCCAATTCGGTGGGGAAAAATAGGCTCATCTTTGAAAGGGTAAAAGGCTAAAGGATTGGGTATAATGGCTACCAAAATGTGATGGTCAGACGGTGAAAAAGCATTAAAAATTGTAATGGTAGTAGAGGTAGGACTATTGTTGGATTGGCTCATATAAAAAGAAATCAGAATAGGACTCCTAGAGGAAATAGTGGCAGTCTAAGCTTGGCTTATCCCTATCTAAGTAAGGCTTACCTCAATTTGAGTTTGGTTCATTTTTATTTTAACCCTTTTTTGCTTTATGTTTTCATCCAAGCTTAACTTATTCATCCTCTTTATAGCTGCAAAATAAAAGCACAATGAGAATATATTAGAATTTACCACTATAAGTACCAAATCAATTACCTCATTTATTTCAATCTCTTTTAGGAGTAAAGGAATCAAGCTGTTCATGTATGTCTCTCTTGTCTTTGTCAAGCTCCCTCTATTAAGCTAAAGTTTTCTCTTCCACCTCAGTTAGCAGTAAGACATTTTCATTCTTTTGATAAATCTTCCCTATGAGGTTTGAACAGGATAGTTATACTTACTCTCTAAAATGAAGAAGCAATTCTTTTAATTCTTCAAAGAGTTTGATTTCCTATTAAATATGCCATACTTAGCTTGATCCTAAAAATAATGGTGATCTTCTATCATTATTCGCAAATTGACCATTTGATTCACCTTAGATAGTCTAATTGTAAGGTCTATGTCGTGCTTGGCAGTCCAAATTTGTAGGGTTGATATGGTCATTCAGGCATTAAGGTGAAGCTACCCTATAATGATGTCATAGTAGTTTAAGAAAGCCACATCAAAATATACCAGTAAAATATTGGCTTTAGCCTCTATGTCTGCCTCATAGAGGACTAATTTTTTTCTTTTCATTAAAGTGTGCATTAGCTTAAAGAGAAGGCTTTAGAGCCCAAAGGTCATGCTATTAAAATATTCCCAGCCTTTCTCTTAATTTGATAAGGTAAGAGGTTTTGATAATAGAACCAATGTTCCTTACCCTTAGGAGAGCAAATGGTTCCCTTCTCTTTGTCTTAGGCTAGGATGGAATCGAACTCTCTTAAAGAGGGCTATCGAAAGAGATGCTCGGTATACTATCATCTAATAAATCATCACTAATCCTAAACCTATCACTTGAGCTCTCAGGTTCTTTCATTTTTAGAATTAATAAATAAAGAAATGAAAATGAAAAACAAAAAGAAAGATTTAGATTACCAACCTACAAAAAATTGAAGGATAAAGTTGAGAATGAAGAACGAATAAACATAAAAAATGAATAAAACATAGCAAGAGAGAAAGAAGAGCAAAATATGAAGAGGTACGAAGAATTGTGAAGTGAGAAAATAATGGAAATGCCAAGCAAATGAAGGTTTTCATAGTACGGGTGAGTCATATGATATTTAACAACTAGATGGTTAGGATGGATTGCAGCTTGATAGACTATCTGCATTAATTGCTCTATGAGGAAATTAAGGCAACCCTAGAAATGGGAAAATTGAAAAAATGCCTCATATTAAGTCCATTCCATAATTGTGACCATCATAATGACTTTGATGCTTCTCGACATAAATGTCCACCACTTTGGGGGGGAGGGAGAGAGAGGAATTTATGATAATTGACCTAAGTAACCGGTCTCCCTTGAGTAGCTTAATTCCTTGGTTATCTATTTCACTCTACATTAGAGTTTCGACTTTAGGATAGCTGTATGTGGAGCTGTACCTGGATATGGACTCTAAGTTACCTAAAATAGGTAAAAGTCCTATTGAGAAAGCTCAAAGTTAGTTTCTAACTAGCAAATATGTCTTCCCAAATAAGATTCCTATTTATAATAAGAATCTAATCTAACTAGAAATATAAATCCCATATGAGGAAGGGTTATGTCTATATAAATAAGCATGGCATTTCAAGTATATATATCTCTCTCTAAGCCATTTTTTCTATAAAATCGTCCTTTAAGCATTACTCTAACTTGACCATCAGAACTTTCCCTCACCAAAAACCCCATTAGAGCTCTTCGATTTTAGGTATTCAAACGGCTTGAAAGGAGTCTTCACCTAGATCCAACCTTGAGAACAGTTCGAGTATCCAAACTATTATCAATTACCAAGCCCGTGTTTGGATTAATAAGTAGATGGCATTATAGCAAGTTGGAGAACTTGAATTATCCCATAATGTCTCAATCAGAGGGTTGATAGTTAATAAAAATCATTGCTAATTGAATTTGGCAGCAAAAAAGGAAATGTGTTAGACCTAAACAACAAAATCTAAAAGATACTTTAGAAATTCGAATTTCTATTTATTTTTGGCATTAATTTTTAATTCTATTATTTGTATGGATGTATATACTTAAGAAAAAGTGAAAATAAATAATATTTCAAACGTGAATTATTTAAACTTTGTTTCTAAAAAATCAAATACTATTATAAGAATTAAAAAAATAAAAGAAAACAAATTTTGTCATGTGAACTCTACCATTAATGGTATCCGAGCCTAGATCTAAAAGAGAAAAGAAAATGCTAAATGTATAATTACGAGAAACTTGCGATAAAATATTTAAATTTTATTTAGACTTAATTAGTAAAATAAAATATTATAAAGATAAAATAAAAGATATGAAAAATAAATATATATTTAAAAAAGGAAGGGCTACTAAAATGCCCTCCATGTTGTCTTAAAAGAGTTAAAATGCCCCAAAAGTTTTTTTTGAAAAAAAAATACCCCTAATATTCTAAAATCCATACTAAAGTGCCCTTTTATGAAACTATCATCAACTCCGAGTTAACAACACTGATGTGTCATTAACACATAGAGTGGCACATGTATTTTTAATCCAAATATAATCAGGGATATTTTAGCATCGTGAGAAAAATTTTAGGGGTATTTTAGTACTCTAAGAAATTTTAAGAGCATTTTAGTACTTTGAGTAAGACTTTAAGGACATTTTTGGACTGTAAATAAAACATTAAAAATCAATATTTTTTACATTAATTAATAAATACTCTTTACATAAATATATGAATAAGAGAATAAATTATAAATAAATTATATAGGTCAAGAATATTTTTTAATTAATTTTTCTTAATGAATATAATATTAAAATTTTACTACAAAATGCCCTTAATGTTGATGTGTGAAATGTAGTACCCTAATGAAAGCATTAAGGGCATTTTTGTAGTCTAAAGAAAATATTAAGAACATTTTTTTTTCTAAAATCTTAACATTAGGGGCATTTTTGTAGTCAAATTTTAATATTATAGTAATTAAGAAAAATTAATTAATAAGTATTCTTGAGATATATAATTTATTTATAATTTTTTTCTTATTTGTACATTTGTGTAAAGAGTATTTATTAATTAATGTAACAAATATTAATTAATATTATTATCTAATATAATAAATATAGATTTTTAATGTTTTCTCTAGAGTATAAAAATGTCCTTAATATTTTTCATTAGGGTACTATAATGCTCTTAATGTCTTACTTTAAATACTATAATGCTCTTAATGTCTTACTTTAAATACTAAAATGCCCCTAAAATATTTTAGACAATGCTAAGATACCCCTGATTATATTTTGATTAAACATACACATGGCATTAATGTGGCATATCTTGCTATGTGTCAACGCTGTTAACTCAGAGTTGACAATAACTTGATGGAGGGTCATTTTACTACTGAAATTAGAACATTAGGGAAATTTTTGTTTCAAAAAAACTTTAAGGATATTTTAGCCCTTTTGAGACAACATGAAAAGTATTTTAGCACCTTTTCCCTTTACAAAATTAAGTAATATGATCAATAAATATAAAATACCAAAATTACAAGAAATAAAAGAAAAGTTGACAAATATAAAAGATAACCCATAAAGAGATTTAGATATTATTACAAATGAAATAAATAATTCTACTTGAAATTTAAGAGAGTTAAATGAATCAACAATAAGAAGTGGCCGAAGAAAAAGTAAATGAACAAATAATTCAAAGAAAAAAGTAATATCGAATATCTAAGAAGTATAATTAATTATTTAAAGTTTATAGACATACCAAGAAATACTATTGAACTATTAGAGCAAGATGTTAATTATAATGGAGAAAAGTTATAAAAGTTGTTATATATAAAAGATAATATTTTAGATATTTAAAAGAAATAAAAATGTGCACTATAGTTTAAATATTAGTCAAATAGAAATATTGAGTAATTTTGATACAAAATCTTAGTATTAATCTCCTTACACTGCAAAGATAAAATAAAAATGAGTATTATATAAAAAATTTGAATAAATATAAAAAATTTGAATAAAGTTTAAGTATATTAGAATTTAGTAGAAAAAGAAAAGAATATCATTGAAAAAAGGTTGAAGTTGCAAATCGATTCCTAATGTTTGGCAAAAAGAGTAATTTAATTTTTAAAGTTTTATTTGGTTCAATATCATCCCTAATATTTTAAAATTAGAGCAATTTGATTCTTGAAATGACGTTTAACGCTCAAATATTTGACACATGTCACTTAAGAATTGAATTAATTTTTTTAGGGGCTAAATTATTTCGATTTTTAAATTTCAGGGGGTGATATTACATCAGATAAAACTTTAAAAATTATATTACCCTTTTATCAAATTGTATTTTCGGCTAAAAAAAGTGAAACTTTATGTTTATATAAAGTCTTTTTAAAAACTGAAAAAAATAATGCCATGGGCATTTTTGGCCCAATTATAGAAGATTAAGGGTAAATTTGAGACTAAAGAAAATTTAAGGGCATTTCTACATCTTGAGACAAATTTCAAGGACACATTTGCACCTTATCCTCAAAAAAATTTTTATCAACAAAATTATTTAATTATTATGTTATCCAATAATGTAAAGAAAGATTCAAGTAGAGGAAAAAAAAAAAGCCCTAGTTAGCATATTTCTTTTAGAAAACGGTTGACGTGTCACTGAAATACATCAAATTCACCTGAAAATTTTCATAATTTAAGATAAATAACTTTGAATTCGAACCTTGAGAGTAGATAAGTACATTATAAGAAAAAATTAATATACAAACACAAAATTTGGATAAATTCAAATTTTATAATAAAAATATATAATATTTTTTTTGTAAATTTCGACAGGTTTGATCATTTGCAGTTTTTAAATTTAAAAACTAAACCGAATTGAATAATCAAATTTCTGCACTATAATAATCGAATCAAGTAGTTTATTTAAATTAGTTCGGTTCAATTATTAAGGTAGAATGAAAATATGAACACCCATTAGCATGTACCTAGCTGGCACCAAGTCCATCACATTAGAGGTTCATCCCCAATCGGTTCATTGCCATTCCAACAAGCACCCATTTTTTTGGTTTTATTTTGCTAAAGGAGATTTCAAACCTGCAACTTCACAATGTTAGTCAAAATCATATCATTTAAATTAAAATTTTCATTGGTTTAGATTTAGACATTCTTCAAGAGATTTGAAGTTCAACTCCAATGAGCTCTGGTAGGATGGGAAGGAATAGCTATTTTTATTGACATTCTAATGTACCAAAAAGGGGAAAACAAAAAGAATATGAGGGTTTCTACGAATAAATTATATCTACAAAAAATAAAAGTGCTATGCAAAACTGTGATCGTAATATGCACAATTAGGAAACAGACAGAATGTGTTGTAGACCGGAGAAGTTTGAACAATCAACCTTCACAACGTCAACCTTGGAAAGACTGCAGTTGTTTTCCTACCTGTTCAAATATTCCTTCTCAATCACATCCATGATCACCTTCAGCCGATCTTCCAGATTCGATAGGATGTTCTTTGTAATCCTCTTCTGATGCCTCGTGCTTTTAAGCCATGCAATTCCAATGAATACATGTACATGACAGCTTTTTGGTCTCGTGGACAAATCCTCAATTTGGTATCTTAAATGAAGCTGGAGAGGAAAGACACATAATAATTCAGACATATATCCAAGTAAGAATAAACCAAGGAAAAAACTCAGCAATTATCAGCAATTATAGCTATACATTATAATTGTCACCGAGTGGAACTCCATGGAGAGTCATAACCTCCTCCACAAGCCAACCTTTATGGTCAGGGAGAGGGTATTTCTGCTGTGTACTTGTCACCTCTCCCCGATAACGAGATACACGCTGATCAAATCTGTAATATATCTGCCTCTCATACACATCAGTCCTCTCCAATTCCCATGGGGTATAAGAATAGTTAAGACAACCAGCTTTCTCCATTGCTCTTCTCTCCAATTCACCCCCACCAAACAGCTCCATTAAAAAAATTGTCTAGAACATATAAATCACAGTCAAATAAAAATGTAAAAACTGTAGAATGCGCAACTATGCCAAAAATATCGATAATATACATACATGAGCACATTGCGAGAGAGAAAGAACTTACAGGGACAGAAACAGGTGAAGAATAAACTTCAGTAAGGTTGACATCCTCAACGCCCAAGAAGGACCCACTCTCTTCACTTTGGAGGGCTTTGGTCTCTGATTCTTCTTCAACTATTTGTACTTTCTGTTCAGGGCTCAACGACTTAGCCTTCCACAAAGCCATGATTGTCCTATGAAGAGTGAGCAAATATTAAGTCATATATGACATAGATCTCTATCTTATTTACAAGTCTTGCTAACATGTAAAATTAGACAAGTGCATTATGATCATTTTCTTTGTTATTTCAGAACCACTTAAGAGGACATCAATACAAGGAGATAAATTATTCGTACTAGTAAAAGAAGGCATATCCATTTTTTTTATACATATCTTTAGTTTTATGTACCCAAGTTGCTAGTGTATATAAATTAATAATTATCTTGCACAGGACAAATAACCAAGCTCTAGCATCATGGTGTACTCAAAATTCAAAAGAAATGTGCTTTCCTAGGACGAAAATGCCCAAATGAATAGCAAGAGATGTTAAATCCATGTCAAGAAGCAAAATTTTACAATTTGGAATAGAAAATTTCATCAAATTGCCTAACATTCTCTTCATCAAAACAGCCAAGGAAAAGAATAATGGTAACGTGGAGTGCCTAAATAGTTAGGCTTGGTATCCACTATAAGTGTGAAGATTTTGTTCAAGAATGCGGTAAGATCATGCAGTCTCTATTACCAATAATGTCCAGATAAAATACATAATCTTTCCAAGAATATGAGTCAGAAACAACAGAAGCATGCTTTCCAAGTAATAATAACTAGAAAGTGAATTTCAATTGGGGCCAAATAATGTAGTCATATATTGCGGCTAATGATTTGCGGCAATCAAGCATTTTAAAATAGATAAAAAGTAAGAAATAGAAAAGTTATTGCTAGGCCCCTCATCACAAAGACATATGCTAGCCGCAAGGGCAGAATGGGAACGAATAACACAGGGCAATCAGGAAATTCCGATTCTGTTAGGAAGTTAGTTAGCCTCGGGGATTTGTGCTTTCTTGTTATAAAACGGTGTGTGAAGGGAGTCCAGGGTATGGAATGATTTGATATTTTGTAAGAGGAGACAAGAGAGGCTCTCGAATTCCTTCTATATTGCTGTTATTCTCTTTTGTTCATAATAATACATCACAGCCAATCCTTTGGTTGTTTCACTTCCATTATTCTTTCTCTATTGCACTGTTTGTCTTGTTGCAGTTGTAGTGATCTTGCAGGGACCTAACAGTTATGTAATTCAATATATTATAATCTTTCATTCTGTGAAATATGAATTAACCATGGTTGTTATTCTCATGAGCAAAAAGAAAAGAATTTGGTAAGAAAGGCCCATAACCACTTAAATTTATTAAAATATATCAAAATAACAAAATACAAGAAAGAAACAAATTAAATCCACACAAGGAATCATATAACATTGATTACCTACCGATGAGCAACGTTGAAAGAAACAAAAGACTGGAAATGGAATTTTAGCCTCCCTGCTGCATCTTGTGTCTTTGCCCCATGTCTAGCATCCATACCTCTGCCTTGCCGGAGAGTCATGACAATAATGGGACTGCCCATTGATGATAATGAAGGAGGATCAACTTGGATTTCTTCTATATCCTCCCAAAGGAAGAAAAATTTAGTCTTATGCCCAAACAAGTTTGCATGGAACCCAATTATTCTTGCTGAGAGAAACAAACGACCCTGTACAGAAAGAAAATAAGGACCCTCAGCTGCAAGTACCACTTTATATCACAAAGGATAACTGCCAAACTTTTTGCACTAACTAGAGATTAAAAAGTTAAAATGATTGTTAGAATATGGAAGGATAATCTGAAAAGTTCAAAATACTATAAGGACAACAACACCACCTGCAAGGGCATTTTTCGCTTTAGGTGACAGGTAAAATCATTGATGAGAAATTCCTCAGGTGGAAGCCCAAAAAGCTTTTGAAATGCTGAGTTTGTTTGAGGAGAACGCAAGCTTATCTGCAGAAATTTTCATTAAGAATTAAAACATAGAAGATGGTTCAAGAAACCAAATGATTCAACGCTTGTAAACCATTGACAATGTAATAATCCAGTGTAGAATAGGTCACTTACCTTCTTTCCAACCTCTTTTTCCATCTTAGTTAAGTACTCCTTAGCAACATTACTACCTAATGTATTATTCAAAAAGATCCTTAAATGCAATTTAGATTGGCATGCTTGTGCCAACTTTCCCTGAAGAGGAACCCACACATCAGCAAGATCTGACACGTTAGATTTTAGAAAATTAATTTCAGCATGTCCCAAAGACATTGCTTCATCAAAAGGCCCATCAAAATCATAAACTTCCACATCCAGCATAGATGGAGGATCGTCCATTGCATCAAATTCAAATATTTCTGCAAAAACCAAGAAATGCCCATCACCAATGAGTTGATTATACGAAAAAACTGGCAAAGGACAATAATATAGCTCACCATTCCACAGAGGATTAGATTTTTGGAACTTAATGGAGCTGGTTCTATTTTTTCCATTACAAGTGAATACCACATATGGATCACAGAAGCCACTTGAATCAACAGCTGCTAGATTATTCCCCTCAATCAAGGCAACGGTGAGCAACCACCCATCTCCTTGTGCTTTGACACCATGATCACTTCCTATTGGAGAAAAAAAGAAATTAAGCAATATGCTCCAAAATATTTTTCCAGTTCATTAAACTCATGCTCAGATAGGCAGAAATATACATGAATAATGTGTGCATACAAGTCTGATTTGCCAACAGTATATGTGATGGTATTTAGATCAAACTTGAGGTTAAGCAGATAATTGGGTACAAACTTACTGTTTTGCACTGTAGCCTGCATGAAACGAGAAATAAGCCGTAGCACCCTCTCACACTGAAGGACCAGAACACCACAAACAATAACTTCACCAATTGAATCTGGCAAGTCAAGACCCACAAACTCTAGCCCTTGAATTATGCTGGGAGGGCATAACCAGATGTGGACACTTACATATAGCCCAATAAAAACTGTAGTAACTACAGTAAAGTTAGCAAAATATTGAAAAGCCATCTTCCAATTTGACTGGGGTTCTGCCTGCAATGAAGCCAAAACCTGTTCCTTGGTGGATCCCATTTCCTTCATATCAACTTGCTTAACATTTTCAGATAATAAAGATGCAAACACCTCAAAGCTATCCTTTAGGCCTTGTCTAGCTCCATTTTCTATCATACCTTTCATCATGGTGCTCTGCAAAAAGTTTGCTCGCCAAGATATAACCAAATGTGAAGTTTGTTCTCCTGAAGGTAGTTCAGGGCCAGGCGTAATGCAGTAAAGCAATTCAATCTTAAATGTGCTTCCGTACATCACATCTGGAGTGCTCACACTTGCTAAAACAGCGAAAGCCTTCCCATCAGCTTTTACATATGACTGCTCCTCAAATGCTTTGACTGCCTTAATTAGTTTGGTTGCAGCCTTAATGTAAGTAACCATTCTTTTCAAGCTCTCGCCACCATTTTCAAACTTCCAAGGCCCAAACTGCTGTTCTGTGTTCCCTTGGGCATCTGCCAATGATCTGGGAAAACTTGAATCAGGTGAAAATAGTAGAAAGTTCAAATCTTGGGAAGCAATGATGTATGACTGATCCAGAAGTACTCCTCCTGGTAGATTGCTCGGAATTTCATTTCCCATGTCTTTGGATTCCAATGTTTTCATGATTTCTAAAAAGTCACCAAGCAAGGATGAATCATCTGAATGATCATCACAAATCTCAGATACAGCAGATTCAGGTGGCTCTGAATTGTCAAAGCTTTTAGTGTCAGTGGTTGATGTAGTATCTACACTTTTATTGAACATTTGAGCAATCCTCACAGCAAAATTTTTTTGTGCACAAGATTTCTCCTCTTTAGAGAAGGTAATATCCTCGGAGGATGAGAAGGAAGGCCTAGAAGGAGATTCTGCCACTATCTCTGAACTCCTCCTTGATGGCAAGGCATGATTACCATTATAATTCAAATCAACAAATGAACTATTTTGAGAAAAACATATGCCTAACAGAATCTCACCTGTTGAGGAAAAAAGATACAATTGCAATCAGTAAATTACATAGCATATTAACTGCTTAAGATCAATAACTGAGGTATGCAACTCTCAGTGAACACTTTTTTTTTCTAACGCACTCATAGTGAACACTTAAATTACACAACATAAGAAAATCCTGCATCTAGCTAAAATCAGAATCTTGTACACACAACTACATTGAAGTTTCAAAATCAAATCCAAGACAACAATCGCAGATGGTAACAGGAGACATTATGGATGCAGATCAATGGACAGAACTAAAAACCCAGACAGTAAACAAAATTAACAACTACAAATAAGAACTCAAGCACCCAAGCGAAGAAGACAACCAATTTACAACAAAAAACAAAGACGAGTTAATTAAAGAAATAAAAGAAAATACCGCAGTCCTTGTTCTTGGATTTCTTTTTGGGTTGCAGAGTGTACCAAGTAGTGCCAAGAGACTTATTATCTGCATCAAAAATTATTGAAACAGGCACTTTAATCTGCCCAACAAATTCATCATTAAAGTACTTGTCTTCATCTAACACAGAGATTACAAGCTCCTCACTCAAGTCCTCAACCCGGAAACTGAATTCCTCTCCCCAACTGGGATTCAAGTTCTTCTTCACCACTTTTGTCTTGAACTTCTGTTTCCCCAGCTTAACTTTAACGTACGGATCACTTAACCCATTTAGATCCATTGCTGGTAAATTTCTTGCCTCTATTACACGAACCAGAAGCCTCATTTTGAACACAAGAAGACCTCAACTTTGCATGAAATTATGTTAAACCACCCTTTTTTTTGAACCCGTAAACATAAAATAATATCAAAGTGAATCCTTATCCTATTATATTCTAATTAGGAGAATCAATCAAACAGCAGAAACAGAGAAACTGTTACAAAAACGCAGCACGGCAATTTACAAGAAAGACGAGGACAAAGAGAGTAATATGCGATCATAACTGCAAAATTGACATTCCCTGATCTAAAAACCAAAAAGAAAGAGAGAGAGATTTTTGGAAATAAAGTATAATTCAACTTAGTTTTGATTGAAGAATAAAATTAAATGATGAAGAAAGAATGGGAAATTGCGAAAAGAGGCAGAAATGGAAGTAGCAATGGCGGTAAAAAGAGAGATTAATTTGATTTACTAATGGAATTAAAGATTAGATAGTAAAGAGAAAAGAAAAGAAAATTACGTATGTAATGTAATGAAGATGGTAAAAGAATTGCAGAATTTGTGTGAGAGGCAGAGAAGATTGAAGTTCAAAGCAAAGAGACTTTTCAAGCCCTTCTCTTTTCTCTGATTTTGTTTTATTTTTTAATGCATTTTCAAACTGGGCAGCGCGGATGAGTTCTGACTTTTTGACTCTGTTGTTGGTATGCTCTCTCTCGAATTTGTAGGTTTTTTTATTATTATTTTCTAAAAAAATAATCCCTAATTAAATTTGAAATGTTGAAAAGAAAAATTTAATCTAAAATTATCTCTAAATTTTAATTTCTTATTATTTTTTAATTATGTTTGTTTCTTTTTTTTTACATAAAACTTTTTTTTTGTTGCCATAAAATTTAAGGAAAATTTTAAGTATTGATATATTTTTTTCTTTAAAATATTTTGAATAATAAATTTCAAATAAATTTTCTATGCAAAAAGGAAATTAGAACAAGACCTTTCATTTACTATGAAAATTGGTAAAAATGCGATATGATTCAGAACATGACCTAGTAGGTATTTTGTTAACAATAAAATATGAATTTTGGGCATGCTAAAACAAAATAACTTTTGATGATAATTTTTTGGGATTGAAATGTTTTTACATTATAATTTTTTTTATCACCAAACATTATTTTAGTATATATGAAAGAATGATTAATTGTCAAATAAGTTCGTTTAATTTCTGAACCTTAAAGTACGTTTTGAATGCTTTATTAGATGAGTTTAGGAAGGAAGAATATACAAAAAGGAAACTTCATTTTCTTGAAAGTGGAAACCAGTTTTATTTTATTTTCATCAACAAACGCAATATGCAGAAGTCAACCTTCTAGTTACTACAAAATGCTTTTCTTAGGTTAAAATACTATATTTTCTCACCGTATTAAATTCCAGCACAGTTGTGGAGTTTTAATTTGGTGCCTAGTATCAATATTTGCAGTCGAATTAAATATAAATTGATTCTAACATAAATTAAAAAGAATTAAAAATAAATAAATCAAGGATGGCAACCGGTAAGATATCAATGAAAAATGCCATTTTCTAATATACTTGAATCTGATTTGAATCTAATTTTTACATAATTTATGTCTATTCCAAACCCATTTACTATTACAGGATACTATTCGAACTCGATTCAAAATCTGATTTACATATATATTTAATTAAATTATTATTCTACATGGACAGCACCAGATTTTTTTTTTCGGAAAGGTGAAATTAAAATTTATGAACTAACATGATCATTATGTTGGATTTAGGGAGCTAAAACTAAATTTTTGATATTTTTTAAATGTAATTTATTTTTCAGAAGAAAATTAGGGGGGCTATACATGTAGTCCCGCCCCTGTTGATATTATCGTTGAATATATTTAATAGTGACGGTAGATTTAATCAGTTCCCCAATAATATGTATTTAAAGCAATCAATGTAGTAATGAGCTAAGCAGTGATAAAATTCAACTATGGCACATCTCCGCAAAAGAAAATCAGCTAAAACTAAAAACCAAAAGTCTAGAAGAGAGTTCGGTATGATTAAAATTGATAAAAATAAAAGTCGAATTATATATAAAAAAGAAATTGAACCGGACGGTAAATTTGAATTCAATTAATTCGGTTAGGACCTTAAACATGTTTACATGAACTAGATTTAAGCTCATTGAAAAAAAAATTCTAAAAAATAAAATTAAAGATATTACAAATTAAATTAAAAAAACCTAAAAATAAAATTAAAAACATTATAAATTTAAATACATCTAAAACAAGTCCAAGCCCATGGTGTCAACCCACGCCAATGGCATCAATCCCACGCCCGTGGCACCCAGGAATTTCTCATATTGAAGAGCAAAACCATACCATGCCTAGGGCTTATGAACCCATGCTTGTGGAAAAGCTGATTGGTAGAATTTTCAATTGTAACCATCAAAGCCATGCTTGTGGCCTTTTGCGAAACTGTAAAAAATCAGTTACTTTTTAGTCTTTTTATATATGTTTTCTTGAGATCTTGCTTGGATTTTCTGTAAATGTTACTAAACGTCTCTTTTGGCCATCAAACCTCAACCAAACATGCCTTTAGCTTAATGTAATTTTTTCCCCTTCTTTGCCTATAAAAGGTTTATTCATGTAAAACCTTAAACAATTAACTTTGATGAATATGAAAACATGAGTATTTTTCTCCATAATTTCTTTGCATTTTGAATTTTCAAGTGAGGAGCTAAACTTTTGTTGCACTAAGAGCTAGAATCTTCTTATTCGATATTCAATGTCTATGGTGACTTTTTCAATCCTATTATTTGCATTTCTAGCGACATTATTGTTAATGGTTCAATAGGGAGGTTTTTTGTTTTGGTTTAGATCTAATTCTAGGTAATGTATTAAGGTTTCTATCTCTATATAGGTTTGGTGTTCTGCATCAAAAATAAGTTGTAAAGATTTCTTGAGCCAAAAAAGGGTTAGAGAAGATTCCTCCAAAAGTTCCAAAATGGAACTTAACATAGCATATGGCGACACAGTCGTACCACTACAGGGCACATGGTCAAGTTCCCTCATGCAACTCCAAATCCATGCTTCTTCACTCTATTCCTCACTCAAAAACACATATAATCTGCTCTTAAAGTTCCAAGTGAGGCCGTGTGAAGAATTGAGAAAGAAAAGCAAATGAGATGAAGAATAAAAGTAACTTTGACAATTTTTAAGGTATGATAATCTCTTACTCCCTTTTGTGTATATTAGATGTGATTTGAATATGTATGTGGATGAATTACAACAAGATGATATTGATGAAATTCAAAATTAAGGTTAAATTATGAGTTAAAGCTTGATTTAGCTTTGGTTAATGAGTTAGTAAAATTCAGCTGAAAAATCACTTGAATCAATTTTGGAATTTTGGCTGTCTCTTGGTCTATAGGCCTCCAAATGAAGTGATTCTAGTTGGCAATGAAAACTAAAGCATATATCTAAATGTTTGTAGAAGAAAAAAATGGATTCTTCCTTTAAGATAGTCGTATTTTGGCTTGAAGTTGTGAAATGGCTCTTGCCTTGTCAAGTGGAATAGTCTGTATATTTTTATACATATCTCCTTGGATAGTTATCCAAATTTCTTTATTTTTTATGCTATGGAAACTAGATACATAGGGGAATAAATGTATAGAAGGAAACTTTACCTATAAATGTCGATTATACATTCAAAAATGCATTACAAAATGAACTAGGGAAGCTGTTGTAAAAGAATTTGGGTTTTAATATCAACCCGACTGGATTGAGTGTAATCTAGCCAGGTCACATGCATTCTACCTCTATAATGTCACCCACCTGACTGGATTGACTTCAATCCAGTTGGGTACTCCTTTGTTTTAGCTAAATAGTGAACTTTACTCACTAAAAATTTATTGTTATTCTAACTTTCTCGTATGGTAATGAAACTTTCTAAACACATGTATAATGTTATAATATGACTAAATATATATAGAATACATTATTATACATGAAATATATGATTGAACCAAGCACTTGTAAGGTGAATTACAAGTGTATAAGTGGCATTGGTGTACATATGAATTTGAATATGTATTATATGACTATAATTGAATATGTTATGATGTATTAGGGTATCAAAGTTATGAAGTGATTAAGTGAACATGTAGTGTGTGAAAATGTATCCATTGTATGATGTGAATAGGTGCAAGCAAGGAACATATGCAAGCAATTATTGTTTATGCATTCCCATTGGTTGAGAATTATTGGCATGTGTATGTGCATATTGATATATGACTCTAGTGTGAATGTAAATTAACACGATTGATTAGTCAAGTGCATGAAATGAAAAGTGAAATAGTGAATATCGATCACATGTTCATGAATGCAGTGAATATCAAATGCATGAGCATTTAAAATGTAAAGTGAAATAGTAAGTGAAGTTCAATCTTGTTCTTAAATTGGATATAGTTATGGATACATATATGGGATAATGAATCGAAACCTTTTGGTATCTAGTGTTGGCATCGTAATAGTATCTAGTGATCAGATAGCTTTTGGTACTAGTGTTGGCACCATGATGGTGTCTAGTGATTTGATACTATATGGTATCTAGTGTTCTCATTGTCCACACCTATGTTGAGTTTAAGCTATAAAAGTTATTATAGTGTAATTAAAGTGATGTGTGCATGTTAGTGGAAATGATTGTGAATTAGAGAATCATCGGTATATTAGTGAATGTCATTGTTAACCATTACATTTGTATTCAACTATTATATATGTGAAACTTAAAAATGTAGTGATGGTAATGCAAGAGTAAGTGAGATTGATGTGTATAGTTTTTATGTTATGTGCTAGCTAATGGAAAGGATGAGTTAAACGTTTAGAACTATGCGATTCTAATTCCCACCGTTGGGATTGTAACGCCCAAAACTCGGGTCGATTAATAGTTGGAGAATAGTACTTTTGATACCGATTTACTAGGGTCAATTTATTAAAATGTGATATAATATTAGTGAATATTATCTTTAAGTTTTTTATTTTATAATTTAAACTAAAATACATTTTAGTAATAAATAAGGAATTAAAGTAAATAAATGTATATAATAATAACAAATAAGAGAACATAGATATTTGGGGGAAAGTTTTCTTGAAGTCCCTAGAAATTTCTAATAAAAAAAAAATCTCTAGATATTTTAAGTAACAAGTTGTGTCCACCAAGAAAAACAAAAGGAAAAAGAAAAAAAAAGAGAAGAGTGGATCGGGAAAAGAAGCAGGGGAGATTGGAGGAAGGAGCACCAATTGACAACGTAGGCTATTGGCCCACCACCGTTCACTTCGATTGCTGGCCACTAGCGAAACACTAGTCCATCTGCTAACGTCGTCACAGTGTTCCCTTTCCGTTTGCCGTTCTTCTCTCCCTCTGCCTTAGCTTTTTCCCTTTTCTCCAGCAAAGTGAGGCGGTTGATGGAGACACGAATAAGGCCGGTGAGTTCCCTTTAGCAAGGAGTTCCTTTTCGCCATCCTCCTCTCCTTTCCCATCATCAGCAACATAGAGATCGGAGAGAGAAAGTCTCTGATGGTTTTTGTTAGATCCCGGCCATGAACGGAGTCCTTTGAGCGCGTGACCACCGCTAGTTGACTCCCCTCAACATCATCTAACTCCTAGTGGTTTCGGTCTTGCACCGATGAGGCTTCGATCATCGGTCCGGCGAAGCTCTAGCGATTGTCCGGTGAGCACAAAAATGAGAAAAAAATTCAAAAATTTGACACTGAATGGTATGTGATTACCAAATTTATTTTCGAAAATTTTGATTAAAATTTAACCTATGAATTGTTGGTTAGAGAAATTTAGTTTATAGGAATTTAAGTATTAAATTATGATGATCATTTTGATTTGGTTATGATTCAAATGTTATAATTGCCATGTGTATAATGTCAAATTAGAATGCCAAAGTCTGTTAATCATGAAGTTCGTAAGTTAAATTTTGTAATTCATTTATTAGGAAATGCAGATTTAGCCTTGGTAGCAGATTATGATTGTAAATATTCTATGATAAAAAAATAATATTTGTAAAATGCATTTAATTCGATAAATTTTGTTAAACTGGCACAAATAACATGTAGCATTAAACAATAAAAAGATGGTATAGTTTGATTGTGAAATTTCTTTATGAATGTTGGATAAATGAGTAGAATGCATATTGTATTTAATGTTTAATTTTAAATTGACAATTGAAGATGCATGTTTAAAAGAGAAAATAAGTTAATTGGTGGAAGGTCACTTTACTGTTAGCTTGGTGGATCGCCTGTTAATAGATATTAGGAAATTATTTTTGTGCCCTAACTACGGATTTTATCTATTTGATTTGAAATTGTGTGCTTTTAATTGTGAGTCTAATTTAAGTAAGAATTGAATTTTATGCTCTTAATGCTTTTAGTGGGTTTGATATTATTTGACACCAGTACAGCAACAAATTTTGTTAGAAAAGATATAATATTATATCACTTGTCTAATTTAATGCAAATGAATTACATTCGGTCCTTGGTATTAGGATTAGCTTAATTTATTTTAAAAAGTATGTATGATGTGTATAAACGATACCAATGATGAATATAATTGATAAACTAAGACTGTAAATGATAGGGATAGAGCACTATAGTGTCAAGAATTATAGAAATCAATCTGAACATGGAAAATGAATTTAAGTTTGAATCAAAAATTTGAATATTAAAGGGATCAATTAATCCCCCTGAATCGTTGTGAATAATAAATTGAGTATTTTAAATCAGTGTACCAACAATGATCTCGAGAATACTGAATGATCTCTTGATGTTAAGATACAACTATGCGAATTAGAATGACTGTATAATTAACGATATGACTAGTGTAAAATATGATTAAGAATCTATAGGTCATATATGACGTGAAAATATGATTGATGAGAAATCCATAAGTTGGATAATAAACTGAGTTAGAAAATATTAATTGGAATATTATGAGACTACGACGACAAACGATATTGAAGTAAAATAAAGAAACGGTCATGAAGAAATAAAATTGCTTGTATAAATTTGGTAATAAATTTGTTATTTACCTTCGATATATTTTGTTTTAACAAAGGGCATGATTGGGGTTATTATTTGGATGTGTAAGCTTATGATCCCTTAAAGGGATGAAATTTCTCATTTATGTATAAAATTGTATATCTATTTATATATATATATATATATATGTGCGACATTGACTTGTTCTTAAAAGCTCATATTAACAATCAATTTAAGTTAAACTTAGAATTAAAGGCCTAAAATGTATATATATATACATGTATATGAGAAATACATTGAGTGATAATCGTAATGAAATGATTTATGGTTTATAGAAATGAATATGCATAACTTAGTTAAGATTCATAATTAATACTCAGTCAATGGAACAATGTCATGGTTTACTTATATTTTATATTATTAAATATCAAGCTTATAGGGGAATGGTCTAGGGCATAATGAAATTTGTATATGGTGCTAAGAACAGTTAACTGTAAAAGCTATAAGGATATAGAAATATTTGAATGCCCTTAGTGTTAGTGGGTAACCAGGACTCTAGGATATTATGGCTAGCCATAGAGGCACTTACCTTGTGGTGTTATGTTTCGCTCTGTTATTCTTTGCTCTGTTATACTCTGCTCTGTTATCTAAAAAAATACTGATTATTTTGTTAGCCGGCTCATTATAGATATGTCAAGAGTATTCGTATACCCCCTCTGTGGTATGGACACTCTTAGCATGTACACAGGTGTTGAGATTATATAATTTAAGTGTAATTTATAAGTTTTAAGTTAAGATTTAAGATTATGATATTAGTTTAGATATATGATCATATTTTGTATAAATATTATTGAGAACAAAATATTTGAGTATTGAACTACTGATATAGTGACATGTAAATTGGCTTGGTTATTAACTGAGGAGAATGAGAAAATTTTATGTAGGAATTTGATTAAGGATGTGGGATTATGTATTTGATTTTAGATGTGCTGTTTTTGTATTTTGTTTACAGGAAGCTGTGAATATTTAAGGGAGGTTCTGCCAAAATGTTTAGAAAAATTAGAATAAATAATCATAAGGTGAATTTAAACATAAATTATATTGATCTACTGATATTCAGAGTGTAGCCCGATTTTGACATTTGTATACCAGACCGGATATAGGGTGTTACAGGGATACATAGGAAGCTTGGAATACCAGTTCTAAGTCCGACCCAAATCTAAGATGAATTAAAATGTGTACAAATTTTGGTGACATCTTAAGGAAAGGAAGCCTAACATGGTCCATAAGTGTTCGTGCGTTAGGTAGAAGTGAGTAAAGTGACTAGGAAAGGTAAATGAAAATGAGTGTATATTTGATATGAATGTGTAGTTAAATATAATGATAGTTACATGTAAGATTGAGAAAGTAAGTGCTAGATAAATCATAAAAGAGAAAATTAATAATTATAACTAAACAGTGATCTCTTTGAGTGGATGATGATAGTGTATGATAGGCTAAGTGTTTATTTATCTATATTTAATAGTATATTACAAAACATGACTAAGTGCATAAATTTTTTTGCAACATAGGTATGTAACCAATGACTCATTTTATGATAAGTTCGGGTAAGGATGTCGCTTGCGAAGAAGGTAGATTAGTGATGTATCTTGTTAAGTTGTAATTGTTAATTATAAATTGTATAATTAACATTGATTATAAGAATTAATAAATGAATTTCAATCTTATAGTTATAATTTGATAGTTTATAGTGTGATGTATTTACATGAATAATTATAACAGTATGGTAACAAACCCAGTACCTTCTTAGGTATCCGGGGTTGTTACAAAGTAACTTTGTTGCAATTTTAGGGTGCCAATTTTATGGTTATGTGTTTATATGAAATTCACTTAATTTGGTTATGACATTATTCTTGCACATGATGGGACCAAATTTCTTTCTATTTTGAAATAATTCATACTTCACATATATGTTGTGTGACCAGTGCATACTTCAAGAGATCATTAGCTATATATTTGTTAAGAGTACATAGCTTATTGAGTGGAACCTTTAGAATATATTAGTATGTAATACCCTAAATCATCTTATCACACACTTAAATCTTGATGTCATTTGCTAAATCATTTATATATTCATAATTATATTATATTACTAAGATAAAATATAATTGATTGACCTTTGAATATCTTCACATGATAACAAATAAATGATGATCTTTTCTTATCTTATCCTTGAAATTCATATTTAATTTGCTTTTTTAGAAATGCCCCTTTAAATTGAATCACTCATGATCTTTTGGCAACATTTTAAGATAGCAATAATTAATTCCAAGTTTTGAAAAACACATAATAATCTTGAAAGTATTAAGTAAGATTACTTATAACCAAAGTTTAGATCATTAACTTTTTAACCCTCATTAACCAAAATTTTGCACATATGGTATGAAACAAATGTTATGGAATTCTTTTCCTTTTCACATGGAGTGTATGTCTTTATTCTTATAAAATATTGTACAAGTGATAGTTCAAAATACACTTAATACTTTAACTTGAGTCGTCAACTATATACATAAAATACTATAATAAACAAGACTCTGCTTAGCATATTAAGACAAAATAAAAATGAATTGTGGGATTATTCAATTTTCAATCACTGCACTTATTTTATTTGTGATCTCATCTTAATCCATTGCAAGGCAATTTTGTTTTGAACTTGATCTCTATTTATAAGTTCAAAAACTATCTCATCATTATGTCTTTAAAGAAAACATAAAAGTGATTGCTTATGTGAGAAAGCCAATCTTTTATCCAACATACCTTTTATAGTATACACTTATTATATTAAATGTGGATGCCTTAAAAGTGACATTAACTTTTCTTCCCTATTTCACTCAACTCCTATATTTTTAGATGCTAGAGTTATCTTTCTAAAAATAAACTCTATATCGAGACATATAAGTACAGTATTAATGTTGTGCATCTTATTTTATCTTTTTGCTACAATAAAAATTAAATAAATGATAATTATTCATATGATATAGATTCAAAAGTTCACTTAGTTTCCAAACATCATATATATCATATATGTATAATTATCAATTAGTTTTATTCATTATGCAAAAATAAAGAACAAAAATACCTTAAAGTCATGAAAACTTTAAGACTCCTACTCAATTTGGAGAAAAAAGAGCTTTAAGAACTGTTTGATACTATTTTTTTTATCTTATGGTGCAATTAAGAAACTTTCACTTATTTAATATCAAAATGACATCTTGGAATATTTCCATGACTACTTCATCTTAATTGAGGTGATTGTGAAACAAAAATTCATTAATATTTATTTATGGCGTTTGTGAAACAAATTAATCAAATCTTTCATTTCTCCCACTTAGATCATATTTATCTTTAATGTATCATTAGGTGTAATTGTATCAATCTATCTTGATTTATAAAATCTACTTTCCAATAGAAACAAAAACAATAAAAAATAAAAAAAACATTTAATAAATGAAATTAAGGTAAAAATAAGTGTGATGAACGTTCTCGATTAATAATCAGGATAACACCATTTTATCTTAAACCAGTCCCACTTCTAGGGATGGTTAGGTGAATATCTCTTACCCTTCAGAGTTAGTCATTTCTCAATGGTCAAAGAGTTCAACCTAATTTGTCAAGTCTCAAGTTTTCAAAAGGTATGATACAATGTCTCGGAGTTCTCTTATACCATTATTAGCAATCGACCTTGAGATACATTTTTAGGCATCACAAGGTAGGTAAAATGAAGTTGCCATCCCATAGAATATTAGAAATCGTGGTCTGACCTTATAAGGCCAAACCAAAAGAAGCTTCAAAATCCCACTCTTATTTATACCTTTAGTTAATATAACATTCATTTGGACCTTTAGATTAATTATTTTATCCCATCTCTCATGCAAATATCATTACAATAGAAAAGTAATGTGCACTCTTACACAACCCTAACTACCTGATCCCCTTACTCGAAAATTCTTTGAGGTGGAATTTAAAAAAAAAAGATGTGTAACTGAAGCTTACAAAGAAGAAAAATTGAGATAATTTTTGAATTTAAACTAGAGGGGTGTGTTATTGGCTAAGTATGAAGCAAAGTTTAGTTGTATAAGCAAATATGCACCAAGACCAATGTTGATAGGAGCTTTTAAATGCCGATAGTTTAAATTGGGTTTAAATGATTGTATTAGGGAGCACTTGATATGACCTATTTCTCTACATCCCGTAGATTATTATCAAATTGTGCAAGTAACAATTTAGGTTGAAAAGGAGGAACTAGCAAAGAAGAAAAGAGAAAAAATAAGAAGCTTTTCTAGGGGTGGCTCATCAACAAGAAAAGAGACCTAAAGTTACATAAGGAGATCAACCAGTAGAGTCTGATGACCGTCCTGCACCTAGGGGTAGGCAATTAGGAGCCTTTACTTTAGCTACACCGGGTAAGGAGGCTATAGCAGGATAAGGTAGAGGCCAAGCTCCTGAATGTACTTACTGCTATAGAAGGCATTGAGACACTTATAGAATGCTTACAGGTGCTTGTTTCAGATGTGGTAGTGTGGACCATCTTATGGAGAATTATCCCTTAAAGCAAAAGTAGGGATTTAGTCAATAAAGTAACATATGAGCTTCTAATACACCTCCTTTAACCAGAAGATGTGGTAGAGGTAAAGGTGGATCTAGTCAATTTAGAACGTAGTCCAGGAATGCCTCTGAAATAGTTGATCAACCTTTTACTTCTACACCTCCCTTCCGAGCCTATGCCATGAAAGCTCAAGAAGATGTTGACGCTCCAGAAGTCATAGCTGGTACTTTTTCTCTCTTTGGAAGGGATGTACGACATTCTTGGTGTTGGTGGTTAACTCCAAAAGAGAAATAGTTAGTCTTTAAGATATACCAATAGTCAATGAGTTTCCCAATGTATTACCTGAAGAATTACCTAGTCTTCCACCTGAAAGAGAAGTTGAGTTGTCTATAGAAACCATACCTAAAGTTGCCTCCAGGGCACTGTATAGAATAGCACTATCAGAATTAAAGGAGTTAAAAATTCAATTACAAGAGTTGTTAGATAAAAGCTTTATTAAACCTAATGTGTCACCTTAGGGGTGCATTAGTGCTGTTTGTCAAGAAGAAAGATGGTTCTCTAATGATGTGTATTGATTATAGACAACTTTACAAGGTTACGATGAAGAATAAATATGCTCTACCTCATATTAAAGACTTATTTAACTAGTTAAAGGATGCCTGTGTGTTTTCTAAAATTGATCTTCGATCGAGATATTACAAACTACCGATCAAAGATGTGGATATTCCAAAACTGCTTTTAGAACTCGATGTGGATATTCCAAAGACTGCTTTTAGAACTCGATATGGCCATTATGAATTCTTAGTACTGCTTTTCGGGTTAATAAATGCACCAATCACTTTTATGGACTTGATGAATAGGGTGTTTAGACCCTATCTAAACCAATTTGTTGTGATATTTATTGATGATACACTGGTCTATTCTCGGAATGGAGCTGAGCATGCAGAACACTTGATAATCGTGTTGTAAACCTTATAAGAAAAGTAGTTCTATGTCAAGTTGAGTAAGTGCGAGTTTTGGCTTAAAGAAGTCTCATTCCTTAGGCATGTTATGTCATTAGAAGGCATTAGGGTGGATCCTAAAAAGATCAAGGCTATTGTTAACTAGAAACCACCTCAAAATGTATCGAAAGTAAGAAGTTTTTTAGGCTTGGCAGGTTATTATCGAAGATTTGTGAAAGGGTTTTCAGTTATTGCCTCCTCATTTACTAAATTGCTTTGGAAAGGTGTTAAATTTGAGTGGATAAATCGATGTCAAGCAAGTTTTGAATAGCTAAAGAAGATGTTAATAGAGGCCCTAGTTCTTACACAGCTAACAATAGGTAAAGAATATTCTATGTACAATGATGCTTCTAAAAATGGGTTAGGTTGCATGTTGATGCAAGATGGTAAGGTAGTGGAATATGCATCAAGGCAGTTAAAGCCTTACCAACAAAACTACCCTACCAATGATCTGGAATTGGCAACAATTATCTTTACACTAAAAATATGGCAACATTACCTATATAGAGAGAAATGTAGGCTTTACATAGATCATAAAAGCCTTAAACATATGCTTAACAAAGAGATCTCAATTTGAGATAGTGCAGATGGTTAGAATTGTTCAAAGACTATGACTATATAGTTGATTATCACCTAGGCAAACTAATGTGGTGGCTAACGCATTATGTCAAAAAATGATTGCAACCTTATTGTTACAACAATATAGATGGAGGTTTGCACCCGATAAAACCTTGTTAGCTCAATTAGGAGCTTGACCCAACATAAGGAAAACAATTATTGATGCATAGGAGAGTGATAAAAAGCTATAATAAATAGCCTAATCAATACATGAAAGAGGCTTAATGGAATTCAATAAGAAATAATGGTGCTATATATTATCAAAATAAATTGTGTATACCAGATCATAAAGATTTGAAAAAGCCCTATTGCAAGAAGCATATAACATAATTTTTACCTTACATCTCGGTGGCAACAAGATGTATCAAGATTTGAAGCAGTTCTATTGGTGGCCAAGGATGAAATGAGATGTGACTGATTATGTTTCCAAATGCCAAACATATCAACAGGTAAGGGCGGAGCTCCAACTCCCTTCAGGACTATTGAATCCGATTCCCATTCTATAAATGAAATGGGATAATGTCATAATGGATTTTGTCATTAGGTTACCCACTACTTAAAAAAACATGATGCTTTATGGCTAATAATGGATAAACTGACTAAGGTGGCTCATTTTATACCAGTCCAATCTGACTACCCGATGAATAAGTTGGCTGAATTATTTATGGATGAAATAGTTTGACTGCATGGGATACCAGTATTGATAATTTTAGATCAAGACCCAAGATTTACTTTTAGATTTTGGAAAAGCTTACAATAAGCCTTAGGCATGAAGCTTCATTGTAGTACTGCTTTCTACCCATAGATAGATGGTCATTCTGAAAGAATTATACATGTATTAAAGGATACGTTGAGAGGATATGTTTTAGAGTTTCTAGGAAGTTGGGATAAATATTTAACTTTGATGGAATTTACATACAACAATGGTTATCAAACTAGCATTGGCAAACCACCTTATAACGCACTATATGGTCGAAAATGTCAAACTCCCATTTGCTGGACAAAATTGGCTAAGAGCAAGATGATTGGTCCTGATATTATCAAGGATATTGAGGAAAAGATCCAGATTGTAAAGCAAAGGTTGAAAGAAGCAAACGATCGAAAAAAGTCATATGTGGATTTAAAAAGGAAAGACACCGAGTATCCAGTTAGAGATTAATTATTCTTAAAGGTATGTCCATGGAGAAACGTGTTATGATTTGAAAAAAAAGGGAAACTCAGCCCAAGATTCATAAGCCCTTATAAAATTATGGAATGGATTAGGCCTGTAGCTTACATATTAGATCTCCTAATAGAATTGTCAAAGTTACATAATTTTTTCCATGTCTCTATGCTTTGGTGGTATCAATGAGTCATATATAGTGCAGGTATAGGATAAAAAAGTTAAATCTAATTAAACTTATAATGAGGATCCGAAGGAAATCGTAGCTAGGGAAGTCGAGCAGTTGCATAATAAACAAATCCCCCTAGTTAAAATGTTATGGCAGCATCACGGTGTACAAAAAGCTACTTAGGAGCCTGAAGCAGTCATGCTGGCACAATACCCATAACTATTCAAAATAAATACGAATTTTGAGAATAAAATTCTTTATAGGGGAGAAAGTTATGAGACCCCTACCTATACCCTAGGAGGATTATTAACTAATGCTTAATGAATATGTATAGATAATAATATAATATATATTTGTATGTTTAACTAATATTATGGTTAGTTAGGACATAGGAGGAATTGTTTATAAAGAAATTGGCAAAATGGTCATTTTACCTTAATTCATGTGTTCACAAATTGAGGGAAAATATGGAATTAGGGGGCTTAATTAAAAAAGAAAGAGTGTAAGTTTTATGGTAAAAATATAAATTTAAGGGAAATTAGGGAGCTAAGTGCAAGTAATGATAGACATCCAAGTGGACCAATAGGATTGAGGCACCTAGCCTCCTTAGAAATCTCTTGAATTGTGAGGAGAAAGTAGGGGTATATATGGAGATATGGCCAGCCACCCAAAGGCTGGAATCTAAGCAATAGTAACTTTAAATAACCCATAAAAATCTTCTCTATAAATTCTTGCTTGATTCTTTGAAAGATAGAAAAAATTAGTAGTTAAAATTTCAAGGTAAGCATGCACTCTTCTTCTTGTCTTCCTTATATGTAGGTTGGGAATTGAATTAAAGGAAGACATGCATATGATTATATTTTTCATCTTCCCTATGTAGAAGGAGAAAGGAGAAAATGAAAGGGAAAAAAAGTGCAACAAGGTTGGAGAAAGTGATTTGGCTTGTTATAAAGGTAAGGGAACCTTTTAATACAAGTATGTGTATGGCTATATATAGGGCATGTTGAATGTTGTAGTTGAGGTTATAATGAATAATTATTATGAATATCAACTTTAAAATGCTGTGGGAATCGAATTGGTAAAGAATGCTTTGAGATATCTAAAGTCAATCTTAGGGTTCATTGGACCTACCCACAATATTTTGGCTATAATGCAAACTAAAGAGATACAAATTAAGATATTCTAGTTCCTATAGAAACTTAACTTATAGACCTATATTTCATATGAAGATAATGAAAATTGAATCTCTTTGTATGATGATGAAAATTGGACTTAAATGTTACTTAGGGCTGTTGCCCTATCAATGGGATTGGTTTATGTTTTTTTATTGAATATCTTGAGATTGAAAGGTCTAATTTGGATGATTGTTAATTTTTTAGAAACTAGAAACATATTAGAATAATTTTATAGAAGAATACTTGGCCCGAAAGAGTCATTTAGAATGTCAAAATTAATGTCCAAGTTAGACTTTGAAGTCTATCTATAGAATTTCTGAAGGCAAAACGGTGCACATGATCGAGACCATTTGGTCATAGCTGTGTCCACCCTTTTGTACCAAATAAAACCATTGTACATGACTGAGACCATATGATTTCAGCCATGTCTATCCTTAAGTATCTATTTTAGCTATTGCACACTGCCGAGGCCAATCTGTTTCACATGTGTCTTTCTCTTACTATAGTTTATACTTGATTTTTAGGCTCTAACACATTACCAAAGTTTGTCTGAACCTCTCTAAATATTTTTAAAACATTCTAGCATAAAACTAAAGATAACTTGAGATATAAAATATGTGAAAAACATATTGGTATATAAGAATAAAGTTAAAGCATATTGTATATGTATGTTTATACAAGTGATTTTATATTGTAATTGTTTTGAACATTTATATTTAAAAATATGCAATATGATGAATGATATACAATGAAAGAAGCGATATGGGAAATGCTCATTGCATGCACATAAAACTTGGTGGTGGATAAATAGGCATGCCTATAAGGTTATAGTTGCAACTGCCACAGTCTAACCCCGATTGGGTCCACAGTATGTCCCTATTTGGGATCACAGTTTTAACCCCGTTTGGATCCATAGGTTTAATACCTTCGGGTATTTTTATTTTTAATACCTACAGGTATCCATAATACCCTTTATCCATATCCATAAAACTTAAGCAGGCATTTCATAGGATATGACAAATAGTAAAGGCTTAATGATAAAGGATGAATGGTTAATTATGACTACTAAATTACACATAGATGTTATATCATTGGATATGATATGCTGTTAAATGATATAACTATATCTTATTATTACTGTTGTATGCTGTGTGCTTGAGGATGACCATTATCAGTGGTTGTTCACATATCTACTATTCACTACTAAGTTGTGTAGCTAAGTATGGGTGTTTATCCATGTAGGTATGTAGGATAGGCCTTTGCTATAGGGACAAGGTCAACAGTAGTAAAGCCGACACCAACTAGGAAAATTGGAAGTATGAAGCTGTTGTAATCTTTTTGGTTATATTTGGCATTGTACATTTCTTATTATAGAAAAAAGTGAAGTAATGAAGGCATAATGTAAAGGATAACTTGATCATAGCTATGATGTGTTAAACACTTAGACTTATATAGCTTATTTCTATACATGAGTATGGTGTTTCATTATAGCGAATTGCATGGTGTATGAACAATTGGGTTATTATATGCATTGTTGTATAAGAGGTACTGTAATAGGTAACAGGAATCTTGATAGGTTAGTATGGTCCTTATAGTCGCCACCTAATAAGACATTAGAAAAGTGATTGTTGTACCTTGTGACACTGAAACCAGAGAGAGTTTGGATTCCACTCCTATTTATACCTTTGGTTAATATTATATAAACAAGCTTTAGGAATTAATATATTTCCTTTTTTTTTTCATGCAAGATACTATGCATAGAAAAATAAAAAGGCACTTCAAGCACATAAGAAATAGAAAGCATTAAAGAACATGGCATTGAAAGACATTAAAGAGTGAATGTAAAATAAATTCATACATAAATCGGGGAATTAATGAAGTTCATTTAGATTAGGACATTAGTTCTCATATGCATATTTAAAAAAGGCATAATTTTTGGTGTATTTTATATAAACTGGGATAATTGATCCCTTGTGTCTTTGGATTTATCTATTATGAGGTCTATAGGCTGAGATAAAGGCAAAACACCCAAGATTGCTCCAATTTTTGAAAATCGATTTTTTCGTTTTGCACCGTTTGAAAGAGATAAAGAGGGAAAGACCTTAAAAAGGATTTTTAAACATTTAAAATCCGTAAAAGAGATCAAAAAAATATTTTAAAAATATGAAATCCAGGGAAAAAGCTTAACACCTCTGCTGCTTATCCATTTATGAGAAATTATTTTCTCATCAGACAACTCTGATCAAGAGCCATATCAGGATCCAGTGTCTACACCTCTATTGAGCAAATATAGTTTATCTGGTAGCTTTAATTCCTTAGTTGAGGTGAAACTCACCTTTGTAGAGGTGTTGTTAAATTACCTTAAATAGCTTCCTATTTATTGCATAAACCATAGTTTACTTTACTTATGGATATTGAATTGTTTCAGAAAATAATTAAGTGACTCTAGAGTAAGTTAATAATGGAAAATTAGATTTGTAATCTTCTATATTTACATGAAAGAGTGTTAAAATCACTTTGCTAAACCATCAAAGAACACAAATAACTTGTCATTGAAAGGCATGTTAATAGATATGATTTTGATTGTTTAAATTAAAAAATATATGTATACATGCATGTTTATATCTTATGGTTAATTTATGATTGTATATATGTAATGCTCACTCTAATTACCTTTTTATTTGCTTAATATTTTATTGCATTTCTAGCCCAAATACACATCTATACAAATAAATTTAACAATACTTCAAATATAATTACAAATTCATTAATTACGTAAGTCCCAAATCTTTTACAGTAGCAATATACAAAAATAATTATACAAAATCAATATTCACTTGCTATTCCCTTTGGTGGCCTACAGAAGTTGACTAGATATGAAGCACTTCACTCTATACCTGCACACCTAAATGAGAAAACACCCATGCTGAGTAATGGCTTAGTAGTGAGTAAAAACACTACAGCTGACTCCTTATCGGAGTTCCAAATGCAAAACATAACAACTTAACTTTTCATGTCACATAACACATACACTTATAACAATAGTATATGTATAAAAAACAATGCAATATCATTTATTAAATACACTAATAATGTCACTAAGAGACATTGGTAGAACACTAAATTATCAAGGCATTTACACTACTAATCACTTATTGACAATTGTCAATTTAATTACTTTCTACTAACTAGCATACCTTTTCACATAATCACTCACATACATATACCATAGTAGTTTCATGTATTACATGACACTTCAATACAATTTCTTTAATTACACTAAGTAACATTTCAATACAATTCCTTAATTACACTCAGTAACACTTCAATACCATTCTTTAATTATACTTCATTATTCAATAAGAAAAGATAAAACTACCATTAAGTACTGAAACTCCTATATGATCGATCACTTATCAATATATATTAATCGGATCACTTTCATAACCTAAATTTCTATGAAGAGTGAATAACAGGATAAATGCTGGATACTGATAAATATTATCGATCATTAGAGACATAATTTTTGGAACACTGGATACCAAAAGGTATCAACACTAGACACCTACAGGTGCCAACAATAGCAGTTGCAATCACTATCCCTTATAAGCATGCCTATCTATCCACTATTATATGAAATTTAGGCACATACTAAGATATTCATCATTAAGACTATTACACTTAACCTTTTTGGGATTATAACATTAATACACAAAAGAGAACATGTACAATATAATAAAACCATGCCTTAGCTATAAGTATAACATGTACAAGAAAGTAAATAGAAATAACATGATAACAAAAGCTAAACAAATGATTTAGCCATGCTCTACCATGTCAGGAGCGCGATAAGAGCCGTGAGCACGATCGAGATCGAGAGTGCTCAAAGAGTTCTATCCCAAGCATAACTTGGGTTACAGGGACGATAGAAGATAATAGGCCAAATAAAAAGGCCTTGTCTTAGGCACAACATAAGCCATGAGTGCGGCAAAGAAGAAAAACATTTTGGACCATTTCTTCAGTTCAACTTTGCACTGAAATTCTTACATAGTAACCACACTTTTTGAACAAAGTAATTTTTTCAAAGTTATTTCACTATATCACTAACATTCAAAACACTAAAAATCACTTCATCTATATTGTTAAATCTTGAGATTTTAATAAAATAATTCCAACTGTTCTAATTGACAGGGCCACATAGATCATTCAATTTGAAGTTAACTTTCAAGAACTTTAGGGATATATTTAAATCTTAATGTCTTCTAAAAAATTATAGATCTATGTCTTATCTTTCTTTTCAAATTGGAATCACTTCAGCTAGACATCTATAGCTAGAATTATAACCTTTACATTAACACTGGTTCAAGTGAACTTTTTTAGCGAATTTTTACTATATGACTTCCTAAAGCACACTTCATCAATCACATGCACAACAGTTTCATCACTTAATTCCAAAATCAACTTTAAAACATTCCTAGCATATGTATACATCAATTAAAATAACTAAACATATAATAAAGAGAGAGAACTCCCAAATTTTAAAGCTTGCTCTATCCTTTCTTCTTTTTATTCACACCCTTCCTTTACCATGTTTCTCACTTGTTCTTTAGCTTATATCCGAGAATTCCCTACAAAACATTCAAAAAATCCATCAAACCCTTTCATATATATATATATATATATATATATATACACACACACACACACACACACACACTAAAGAAATAAAGAAGAATTATACAAATTTAATTACTTACCTTTCACTACCTAGTGCTATATAGCTCCATCTCTCTCTCTCTATAGATATCTTCCACTCTAGAATAGAATTTTGAGAGGTTCTTCGTGAGGAAGAAGCAAGAAAATTATGAACTCTTATAATCAAGAATGGCCTGCCAAAAGAGTTAAAGAAATTAGGAAAAAATCTACCTCTAATTATTAAAACAACACTCTAGAAACGAGCATGGTGCCACAACTCCATTTGTCCAACTTTTATGTCCTTAACTAACTCTCTTTTGGTCTTTCTCTATAATTTTAATTACAAATTCACTTAAATCATCATTTCTTTCATCAATTTAGTCCCTAACCATTTTCACATAAGTCCCCGTGTACACAATTACCCAAATGTTCTTAACAAACAAAAATTCTGATTGCATCCCTAATAACAATTTACGTTCTTGTGCACCAAAACTCAATTCACTAATGGTAATTACATATTTAATCACACTCTAATCCTACTAGGGTATGATTTTGGGATTTACACTTCTCTCTCTGTTAAAAAAATTTCATCCTTGAAATTCATACTCATGTCACTTATCAAATCTTGTCACTTGTATTCCTATAACTCTAGTTTTATCTTAGTCAAACTCCATTTGCTTTATCACTTTTAGATTTTATTTAACTTCTTCTCTTTATAATAATACTCTTATCTCACTATCATATCATCACTGCACTCAATGTATATCCTATCAACTTGCCTTCCAGTTAGGGACTTTACATATAATTTGATGCTTTTCATGTTTTATCAAATGATGCTGATGCAATGCTATAAAAGAATTATATGATGCAAATGTATTCCCTCTTATATCATAAATGTTTGCCCTATCCCATGCTATAACATGTGCAATTGATTGTCCATGCTATTAAGGAGCTACTGATAGGTACAAAGAACACCATATATAATCTAAATCCACTTCTATAACTTAATATAGTGCTTCCACACTCTATTATCTAACAAAAAGAAAGAACATTTACATTAACCTTTACACTAACACTGGATTTACACTTTTAACTATTTATACTTTCACTAGGATTCAATTTTATCTTTACTTTAGACAAGACAACATCTATTTTAAAGCAACAACACTATATAGACACATATGTCTATCCTACTCCCTAACACCTTATATGCTAGAATCACCTAAACCTTTGGCTTTGATACCACAATGTAACACTCACTCCAATTACCTTTTTATGTGCTTAATATTTTATTAAATTTCTTTCCAATATATATTTCACATATAAATTTAACAATACTTCAAATATAATTACAAATTCATTAATTACATAAGTCCCAAATCTTTTACAGTAGTAATATACAAAAATAATTCTACACTAAAATCAATCATTACTTACTATTCCCTCTAGTGGCCTGCAGATGCTAAATAGATATAAAGCACTTCACTTTATACCTGCATACCTATATGGGAAAACACCTGTGTTGAGTAATGGCTTAATGGGAAGTAAAAACACTATAATTGACTCCTTATTGAAGTTCCAAATGCAAAATATAATAGCTTAACTTTTCATGTCACATAACACATACACTTATAACAATAATACATGCATAAAAAAACTGAAATATCATTTATTCAATAGACTAATAATGTCACTAAGAGACATTGGTAGCACACAAAATCATCAAGGCATTTACACTGCTAATCACATATTAATAATTGTCAATTTAATTACTTTATGCTAACTAGCATACATTGTCACATCATGACTCATATACATATACCATAGTAGTTTTATACATTACATGACACTTCAATACAATTTCTTTAATTACACTTAATAACATTTCAATACAATTCTTTAATTACACTCAGTAACATTAGACACCCATAAGTGCCAATACTAGCAGCTACAATCACTATCGCTTATAGGCATGCTTATCTATCCACTATTATACAAAATTTAGATGCATACTAAGACATTTATCATTAAGACTATTACACTCAACCTTTTTAGGATTATAATATTAATACACATAAGAGAACTTGTACAATATAATAAAACTATGCCTTAGTTATAAGTATAACATGTATAAGCAAGTAAATGGAAAGAACATGATAACAAAAGCTAAACAAAAGGTTTAGCCATGTAGAGAGCATGGTAAGAGCCACGGGCGTGATCGAGAGTGTTTAAAGAGTTATGTCATAAGTACAACTTGGGTTGCAGGCATGATAGAAGATAACAAGCCAAATAAAGAGGCTCTATCATGGGCATGACATAAGCTGCGAGCATGACAAAGAAAAAAAACATTATGGACCCTTTCTTCAGTTCAACTTTGCACTGAAATTTTTACATAGTATCTTTTACAAAATTATAGATCTAGGTCTTATCTTTCATTTCAAATTGGAATCACTTCAGCTAGACATCTATAGCTGGAATTATGCAATTTACACTAACACTGGTTCAAGTGAACTTTTTCAGTGAATTTTCAATATATCACTTCCTAAAGCACACTTTATCAATCATGTGCACAACAGTTTCATCACTTAATTCCAATATTAACTTCAAAACATTCCTAGCATATACATACAACAATTAAAACAACTAAACATATAATAAAGAGAGAGAACTCCCAAACCTTAAAGCTTGCTCTATCCTTTCTTTTTCTTACTCACTCCTTTCCTTTTCCTTGTTTCTCACTTGTTCTTAAGCTTATATCCGAGAATCCCCTAAAATACATTTAAAAAATCCATCACACTTTTTTATATATATATACACACACACACACACACACACACACACACACACACACACACACACACACTAAAGAAATAAAAATGAATTATACCAATTCAATTACTTATCTTTCACTACCTAGTGCTATATAGCTCCATCACTCTCTCTATCTTTCTATAGATATCATTCACTCTAGAATAGAATTTTTAAAGGTTCTTTATAAGGAATAAGTAAGAAAATTATGAACTTTTATAACGAAGAATGGACAGCCAAAAGAGTTAAAGAAATTCGAAAACAATTTGCCTCTAATTATTAAAAGATCACTCTAGAAATAAGCATGGTGCCACAATTCCATTGGTCCAACTTTTTAAGTCCTTGACTAACTCTCTTTTGGTCTTTCTCTATAACTTTAATTATAATTTCACTTAAATCCTCATTTCTTTCATCAATTCAGTCCTTAACCATTTCTAAATAAATCCCCATATGTACAATTACCAAAATGTTCTTAACAAACAAAAATTCCAATTACATCTCTAATAACAATTTATGTTCTTGTGCACTAAAACTCATTTCACTTGTGGTAATTACATATTTAATCACACTCTAATCTTATTAGGGTATGCTTTGGGCCTTACAAGATATTTACAGTTTTTACATAGCTACAGATTTTGTACAAGTATATGACATTATGTATATATATAAATTCATATACATACATTTATATTTGTACAAGTAAGTTTATATAGTTAAAATATAATAATGGTAATTGAAATGTATATAAATATAGTTTTATGTCGGCGAATACAATTTTGATATGGAAAAATAAGCATGCCTATAGGGATAGAGTTGTTGCTGCTACAATTTAACCTTATTTGGGTCTACATTTATTGATCGGTATCTAGAAAGTGTACTAGATCGACTAGTAATACAAGAAAATATAAATTAAGACCCTAAATATTGTACCCAAGGGAACATGGATCACTAAAAAGAATATTTATGTATGAATTAAATTAATCTGAGATTGTTTCCCAAATGGTTTTGATTTAAAGTAAAAAATAAAACTAAATAAACAATTAAACAAAATATAAACTAAAATTAAACTAATATGAATTAAAAACAAGATAATAACTAAAATTCTCTTGGTAAAGGAACTATCCACCTTAAATTTAATTTTAATAACTTAAATTCAATAGAAACACCAGTAATTATGGAAAAAACTAGATGAAATAAAGCCTGATACCTTGAAACAAGACTATCTTTCTTAAGCATTAAATTCTCTTATAAAGAATAACTCAATATTTAGCATAAAGATCTAGTTAAAATCCTAAACATTCATTAAACTCTTTTGCAAGAAAATTAAATTCTAATTTATTTTTAGTTCCTCCTCTCTTAGTATTAATCAATAATTCCAATACATAATTACCTCAAAATCAGAAAAAAAATCATGCATTGACACTAAAGAGTCAACCCAATAACATGCAAATTATTAACTATGTCTAAACCAATTTTTAGTTATTGAATCAATAAACCAACAATCAAATTCAACATAAATAAGGAAAAGAATTTGTTTAAAACTAAGAAATAATTAACTGATATTGAAATTAAAGTTCAAAATAAAGTCATAACAATGAAGATAAAAGATTTCAAGTATCCATTAGCAAAAGTTAAAGGAAACTAGTCACTAAAAATGTTTAAAACTAAAACAAAGTTAAAAAAGAAAAATACTAAATAAAAATAGAAGAAAAACTACGTAAAAAAAATAAAACTATTGAACTGTCTTTCCCTTGATGGTCTTGGGTTGGTGTTTGAGTTGTCTATTTATAGGAAAAATAAGTCATTGAAGTCTTCTAAACTTCCTCAATTAGAATAGGAAAAGAATTCTTCTTAAACTAGAAAATCCTTTGTAGCGTCGAACTTCCTTGCACAACTAAGCAAAAATCTTCATTGTAAGATGCACTGCCGTGCATTTTTTCTCATAGGGCTTGGGTGGCCACTCAAAGTTCTTTGGCTTTCCATGCACTGCAGTGCATGGTTTCTTTGTAAATGTTGCACGGCCACTTGAAAAACTAGCCTTCAAATTCAAGGCCACTCAAGCTTCCACTGGACAATATATATATTTTACTAGCATGAATTTCCCAATTTCATAGTTTTGGATCAAAACTTCTTGCCCTTTTGCAATTAAGTCCTTTTTCTTGCAAATTAACCCTGAAAAATACCAAAACTTAAAATTAACTCCTAAAACACAAATATAAACATTTAAACTATAACTTAACCAAAATTAAACCAAATTAACTAACTTAAACACCTAAAAACATACTAAAAATATTATATAATTCATAATTATCAGTTATCCCTATTTTGGACCAGAGTTTGACCCTATTTAGGTCTATAGATTTGATGTCTTCAGATATCCATAGAACTTTATACCTATGGGTATTAATATAGTTGATACTTGTGGGTATCCATAGTTTTCGTTATCCACACCTTCAAAATTTAGGTAGGATAATTATAGTAAATGTATCGAACGTTTCAATGCACAAATTTTATTAATGATCTATATGATTATTTCATGTTGGAATAAATGTTGAGTTCTATTTTATCTTCTTAATTTTGTACTTTGCTTTATTATCATTATCAATAAGAATTATATACTATAATTTGATGCTTGTTAAGTGATTATTGACGACCACTATGAGTGGTCATCTATAATGATTTGTTTCCACTAAGCTTTATAGTTTAGCATGGGTTGTTTATCCGTGTAGGTTTTGTAGTTGAGACTTTTGCTCAAGGATATATTTCTACATTAGGAAGGCCAACATAAGTTTGTGAAAAAATTTGTTGTAGGATGCCTTTGGTTAATCTTTTGTGTAATTTAGTATCAAGGATAATATGTATGCATTGATGTATATGAAAAGGCAATTATGAGTTGTAGTAGGCATACTTTTGTAATTAAAATAAAATATACATATACGTATAAATTGGTGTAACTTTTATAGTATATGATATGTATGATAATGTATAGTGAAATAAAGTATGTATAAAATAATAATAATATGACAAATATGTGATAAATGATATAATAACAAGATAATAGATTAAATCTTAATTAATGTAAATAATTGATTATAGAAATAGGTTATAAGTATACGGGTGTTATAATTCAATACGTAAGACCAAATTGACTTCAATTTGTAATTTAATATTCAAGTTACTTAAGAAGGATCGATCGGTGGTCTAAAACTAGGCTTGTCAAAAAGCATTTGATACCATTAGAGAATATTTGCTACATCCGCAAGTACTAAAACTATCTCAAGCAGGAAAGCCTCTAATTTTATATTTGGCCATAGAGAATAGTTTAGTAGGGATAATGATGGCTTAAAAAGATAACTTTAGGATTGTGTATACAATGTACTACCTCAGCAAAAATTTTCTCCCATGTGAAGCGAAGTATATAAAAGTTGAAAAGATCTATTTAATAGTTATAATTGAAGAAATTAAGACACTACTTTCATTCCTATAGGATATAAGATATGGCTAAGCAGAACCCTCTTAGGTACTTATATGAAGTGCCTTAATTCCTAGGAAAGATAGGAAGGTGGTTAATTTTCCCATAAGATTTTGATATAGAATACATTACTAGGAAGACCATTAAAGGGAGAGTAGTGGAAGAGTTCCTGGCCGATCAACCGTTAGAAGGTAAAGAGGTGACTTATGAATTCCCTTATGAGAACATTATAGCTATAATAGTCCTTGGTTGGTAGATGTATTTTAATGAGGTTGTAAACAACAAAGAAGCAAGAGTAGGAGTGATCTTAGTCACCTCAGAGGGAGAAAATATGTCATTAGCCAAGAAATTGAGGTACAAAGCCATAAATAATGAATCTTGCATGTTTAGGTTGGAAGCCTTATTAGTCATAGGGGTGAAGTCCACGAAAGTGTATGGAGATTCATCTTTAGTAATCTATCAAGTGAAGGGTGAATGGTTAGTAAAAGAAGAGTGATTATTGCCCTATCTCAAGTATTTGAAAGCTCTGAGCAGCCAATTTGAGTTTTGTACCTTTGGGTATGTGTTTAGAGAGGAAAACCAACTAGTGGATTCCTTGGCCACCTTTGTATCAATGTGGGATAATCTAAAATGGGTAAGTATGAAACCTATGTTAATTTTAAGTTTTGAAAAGTCGTGCTTTAAAGATGAGCAGATTATAGAAAACCTTGGTACTATGACATTTAGAACTATTTAGAAAGGTCTACATTTCTTGAAAAAACAACTAAAAAGGACCAAAGAATGATTTGCAAACTGTTAACTCAATTTATTACTATAAGAGGAGTGCTTTACAAGAGACAACCTGATGGAATCCAGTTAAGGCGTCCGGATAAAAAGAAGGCAAGAAGAATAATGGAAGAAGTACATGCGGGAGTGTGCAAAGCCTATATGAATAGTTTAGCTTAGCGAAGAAGATCATGCATCAAGGATTCTTTTGGCTCACAATGGACACTAATTTGTTTGATTATGTCAAAGAGTGCCAACTATGCCAATAATATGCTAGTTTAAGGCATTTACCTATTTTTGAATTATGCAACCTTACATAACCATGGTGATTCGCTACGTAGGATATAGACATTATAGGTATAATTCATATACCTGATCTGAATTGGCATAGCTTCATTATAGTGGCCATTTACTACTTTACCAAGTGGATAGAAATTCAAAAAGGTAGATGCAAAGGATATGGTTAAATTTATTAAAAGGAATTTTATATACAGATGCGATTTACCTCATCATATAGTGTTAGAAAATAGGTTGCAATTCTTTGGTGAAACTAGGCAAATGCTCATTAAATATAGAGTTCAACACCATAAGTCTTCTTCCTATAGACCTCAGGTATATGGAGCAATTGAGGTAACTAATAAGAAAGTCAAAATAATTTTGGCCAAGATGTTTCTAACTTATAAGGACTGGGTTGATAAGATACCCTTGGCATCATGGGGTTACAAGACCACAACCAAAACTTCAATAGGAGCCACTTTATTTTCTTTAGTTAATGGGATATAAGTAGTATTACTAGTAAAAATTGAGCATCAATCTTTAAGGGTGGTTTTAAAAGCTGAGACACCAAAAGTATAATGGGCCAGATAGAGGTTATTATAGCATAACCTACTAGATAGGGATAGAATATGAGCTTACTATCACAACCAAATTTATCTAAAGAGACTAGTTCATTCATTTGGGAAGAAGGTTAGGAGGCACCTTTTGAAGAAGGGAGATCTCATATTGAAATGGATGAGGCTCAGAATCCTAGATATCCGAGGTAAATTTAGGCTCATATAGAAAGGACCTTTCATGCTTAAGAAGTTATTTTCTAAGGGAGCCACCATTTTATTAGACAACGATGGCAATAAGTTTAGAGAGTCGGTAAACATAGATAAATTAAAAAGGTTCATTGGCTAGGACTAAAGAAGAAAAAAAAGAGGATAAATGTCCTGTGGGTCAAAAATAAAAAAATGGCGATCTTAAAAAAATGAAGTGCCTATTCAGGGTGAAAACTAAAAAAAGGCATCATGGGCAAAAATTAGAGGCTAAGAGAAATTAATCAATCAAGAAAACCCGAGAGGGCTGATTGATAATAGGACTTATGATGCTTTTCAAGTTTCATTTTGAGATTAAATAATATGTGTTATTGGAATAATACCAAATGCTAATCATATGTACTAAAAATAGAAAGGAATGTCATGCATGTTTCATAATGTCAGCAATGTATCTCAAAGTAGCATATCCTTTTCACATGTTTAAAATTAAAAGGTTCAATAAAAGCAAAAACATAATAGTTGATAGTATCTAATCTAGTCTATCTGTAACACATCTCTCTGTTTCCATCCAGGTACCTAAGATGAGATAGCCTGTTGTTGACTCCTGGACTAGTGACCCATTGCTTGTATGAAGCAAAAATGGTGAAGTCATAAGTGCTAATCTCAGAAATAGTAGTCCTCATAGGAGCCTAGTCCAAATCCTTCAATGATACTTCGATAGGAAAGGAATAACCAAAATACCACCTTAGAAGCCTAGTGGGCACCTGATGATATCCTGTCAATCCGCAAATTGATGAACACAATGGGCAATGACATAGAAGGTAGCCTGATGTAATCTGCACAGAGGGACACATTTAGATGCTCTATCCCAGACTATGAAAGTGATGGGTAGCCAGGTGCATTTAAACATGATGTTATCATCTATTAACTCAGCCATCCAATCAACTCCCTCTTCATGCAGACACTGGGTTCTGAGGCATCTTCTGATTAAAGTTACCTAATGAGGAAATAATTTCTTATAAATAGATAAGGAGTAGAGGTGCCAGGCTATATGCTCAGATTTCATATTTTCAAAATTCTTTTTGATCTCTTTTATGGGTTTTAAATATTTAAAAATCTTTTTTAGGGTATGAATGGGTTGTCGAAGCCCTTCAAAATAAATATTGATTCACCTAAACTAACTTGTAGAAATAGTGGGACCAAGTCAAATCCCAAGAGAACTATGTAATTAGTTTCTCAATGTTGAAAACAAAAATATAAAGTAAAAGGGGGTTTTGAATCGTTGGATTAAAACTAAAAATAAATCAAGAAGCAAAAATATTAAATTAAATAAAAATAAATCTTACCAAACTTCCAATTCAAAGGTATAAAATCTCATCCAATTGCAACTTTGATCATAGTCTTAAAAATTAATTTCTCATTCAAAGAACTTATAGTCTACTTAATTGAAAAAGCCGTAGAAAGCAATAATTGTCTTAATTTAATTGTCTCAAATAAAGCATTTAAAATCAAATCTTACCATTAATTTAACTGGGCACGATAGCATTCCATATCAATTTAATGATAGCATTAAGAATTAATGAGAACGACTAAGCCAAAAATTAATTAATTGAGATAGCTACAATTTAATTAACTTTGTACTTTTATTTCTCTAGAATCTATTATGTAAGCTATGTAAATCGAAAAGCCAAAATTACACACACATAAGCCAATTCCTTGCTACTAAAATCAATCATTCATGACAATTACAGATCACAAACTCATGGATAACAATAGAAAAATTAATATTAAATTAAAGTGTCAATTTAATCAATATGAATAATTCATAGAAAATAAGAACAAGAAAATAAAAATTACTTAGATTGAGGAAATTATTGTTAAGTTCAAAGACTCATAAATTACAATCAGAATTGGAATTAAAAATTTAGCCACACATGGCGACTAATTAAAAATCAAAAGTGCTGTATATAAGAAGAGTAAAATAGCTCCCTTATGAAATAGAAGAACCGATGTATGTCCTTTTTCCAAGCCAAGAAAAATGTGCATTCCCTTTCTCTTGATATTTTGGTCATTTTATAGCTTGGAAAGGAGAATCAGAATCAACCAATACTTCCTATTGCAGCAGACTTCCTAATTGAATTGAAAAAAATTCTTATTTAAAGACCCTAAACTTCTTATGTGGATTGGAGAAGCCTCATAAATGGTTAAGTAAGCCTTTCAATCGGTGGAGTAGGCTAATTCTTCTTCATACTCCATGGAGTAGCATTGTTACTCCACCTAGTGAGATTTACTCCTTAAGGCACTTTATAGAGTGCAATTGCACTTCACTGAGTGTTAGGCTTATGTTCTTCATGTGAATTTCTTCTTCTTGTGCCAAGCTTTCCAAAAAGCCAAAGTTTCATTCAAGTCCTTCAAACTTTTTTTTTTCAATTTTAATTAAGTCCTAAAAACACCAAAAATATTTAAATAAATAATTAAAACATCAATTGAAGAAATTAACCAATAAAACGACTAAATTAACATAAAATTAACCTAAAAATATATTAAAGACACATTAAGATCATAGTTAAATTTGCACTTATCAAATACCCCACTCTTAGCCTTTGCTCGCCCCTGAGCAAATCTGAATAAACCAACCTCTCAGAATAATCAAACTCAAAAGTAGATTTAAACAATTCAAGACTAAGTTTAACATTTAACAAGAGCACTCAATAAAATCATGGTTAGAATAAACTCAGACAAAGGAAATAAGAATCAGTTTTCGTGTGTGAAAGACCAAAATAATTTAAGCAATTTTCAAAAACAAAATATTAATGCATCCCATAATCAAGCTTTAGAATTGAAGTATAATAAGTACACTTAAGGTTTCACACTTGAAACTTTAGAAACACCATAGGCATTTCCTTTAGCATTAAATCCGAAGGTCATCTTCGCTAAACAAATCAAAGCAAAATATAAAATCACTTAGGTCATAAAATGGTTGTAATGGGGGTTGAAGGATTAGCTATCAAAGAATGGTTAAAAGATAATCAAAAAGAATTAGCCACTCTATATTCTTAAGTATTGAACTAACCCAAAATAGAAGCAATAAGACTGAAATCCCTATCATTTTATTTTCTGAGAAGTCCCAATTTCTTTCCCTTATAGCTACCCCACACTTAAAATTTTGCCATATGTGCTAGCTCTAATTCTTCTTTTTTTTCTTAGTTTTTTTTGCTGGCAATTTATAGAAATAAGGGTAAAACAATGGCATTATTCAAGCACTAAACTTCAACCCATAGTTCTTATCCTCAATGATGCAATCATTCTCATTACACTTAATTTTAAATTCCCAATAAATGTAAACCTATCCAAATCTAGAGTGGCCAATTCTAGAGGATAGAAAAAGACTTTTAGGCTATATGGTTAATAATAAGTGTAACAAAAATAATAAACATGGTATGCTTTAAGCATACCTCATTAAGCTCAAATTGGTGAACAAAGGTTAATCATATCAAAAGGGTAGGAAAACAGTCTTTTAATTAGCTCAACAAGAAAAATATGCCTAGATCACTTTCTAAGTTACTTGAGTTACTTTTATGCTTTGAATGGTGATAAGGAAGGTTTTAATTTCCTAAAATTCCTTGCTCAACTATTTCAATGCACTAGTTTTTCTAAAGTTCAAAAAATGGTCTTTTGTGCTTTAAATGTGTGAAAACTAATTATTATAAACTAAGTTGAGTAATAGACTAGCTCAAAATTTCATTGAGCAACCTACTTGTTTTACTGCTAAACTATGATCTTAACTAATGCACAATCTAAATTCAAGTTCATTTTGTTCACATTCTAATAAGAATTGGGGCAAACTAAACTTTATTTAAGCGATACATGCTAATTAACTATGTATTAGAGTGCTCTAAGGATAAAAACAACTAATTAACAAGGACAAACAACTATTCCTATCATTACTGAGTTAGTTACAGCACTAAGTTGTTCTAGCATTATTATTACACACCAAAAAGTAAACTAAAAATAAAGATAAAACAATAAAAAACAAAAGAACATAAGTGTTTTTGTAATATAAAGAAAGAGAAGAAGTAGATTCTAATTCCAAGATTTTAGCAAAACTCTAGAGCTCAGAGAAGTTCTGCCCCCCTCACAAAAATGTTGCTATCTACAGTAACACAAACTTGGCTCACTCGGATGGCAGAGGTGGTAGTGGTGGGAAATGCTTCCAAAACTCAACATTAAACCTTTCAAAGTCCCTTCGCAGATCTCCTGTTAGAGAGTATGCCCTAGAGCCTATGTAATAGGGATGTATTTCATACGTATGAACTCATATTCATAATAAAAGGCATTATTCATTTATTAATGCTATGTTTAAATACATGAGTTTTTAAATCATAAATTAATAAATGACGTCCTAGATATTATAAATACAATGTAAAGGCAATCATGAAAGTGTTCATGATGTGAGATGTCTATTGCATGTAAATGTGATAATATCTAAATATCCCTAGTCATAAAATTAACAAGATAGGACATTGTTAATTCGGATAGACTAGCACATGTTATGCTTCTTGAAAAGTTCAAGCAGTGGTTCTTATAACTGTGATTATGGAAGGTGATCAAAGCTAACATATGGATGCTTGTTAGAAGAACAAGTTCATTAGAGACCTGAAAAGAGAATCCTCACATGGATATTAAATCTATATCAGTGAGGAATCTCTTTATAGCGATTGTGCAAGTATCCTTAGACTTGAGATCACCAAGGTTATCTTAAGTAGCAAGTGATATACTTTGACTCTATAACTAATTACTTCCAACTAGGGATGAACATAGTTAGGAGGTTGGTATATCATGACCTGCTTGAAGATAGAGTGATTGACAAAGGATTCACCATCGCAGATTTATTAAGGGAAGTTATCTTATATGATTCTATAATTGCCCTATTTAGAGAATCTCTGGCCAGAGTAATATACCAAGATGGATAGGGATCCATGAAGGGCATTTTGGGAACAATGGTTAAATTAATAGAACATACATAATTAGATTTATATGAGTTGATAGAAATCCATACTCAGAATCTAATTGAGAGAAGAGTGGTGAATGGAGTAATTGCATGGTAATTATTTCTATGGAAGGGTATAGTCAAACCATTTGACTTTCCTGATATTTGGGTAGTCATGATGCCTAGCTAGAGGCTGCTCATGATTTGTATAATAGAGTATCATAAATATTAATAGGGATTGATAAAATGATTTAAAGAAGTTTAAATCATGTGAGTTTTGAATAAAACTCATAATTACAAATTATACTACCAATATGGACAGGAACCCAATAGGTCACACGTATATAGAGTAAAGGATAAAGTGGTAAATTGGCAAGGATAATAATATTCGATATTATTATGGGAGAAGAGAAATGAATAAAAGAATAATTAATTAAAGAGTTTAATAAATTATGATCAAGTAGAATTGTTTGCAGAACTTTTTAGAAATGTTCTAATTAATTATGATCAAGTAGAATTGTTCGCAGAACTTTTTAGAAATGTTCTGTAAAATGGACCTAATTGAAAGAGGGCTGATATAATAATTAAGTGTTATAGGGCTAATATAATCTGTTAATTATTATTGGACTATAAGTGTTATAGGGCTGATATAATAATTAAGAGATCCACTAGAGGAATTAAAAGAGGCCTAGAGAATTGGTTTTGGCGTAGAAACCCTCTAGAGGAAGGGTTACACGCCGAACCCAGATGGAAGGCTTTAAAGGCCTAATTCTTGGGCCAAAATAAATTAAATATATTTCATAAGTGTTATGGAGCTTATATATTTAATTTGTATGGATTTGGAATTCATTTGGGTGATTAAATCAAAGTATATGCATAAATGGCCTAGTTTATGGGTTTTGTGCATAGTCCTTTATGAAAGGATTTAAATTGAATTTAATTGAGCACAAATAAATTATTAATAATTTTAAAAGCCCATTTAATATTTCTCTATAAATTTTAAAGAGTTCAATCCCATTATAAATTTGGATTTTTAACTAAGCTATAAAAATCCAAGTAAAGGGGATTTTAGGGTTAAGTGAACATTATGAGAAAAGAAATTCTCTCTCTTTGAAAAACCCGAGCAGCCACTCCCTTGCTAGCATTAAGGGAAATTCAGCCAGCCCTTGTGTTCCATCATTCTTGTTTCATTCAATCCTTCTTTAGTGTGGATTACTAATTGGAAGTGTTCAATTTTGGACACTGTGGTTTGCGACAACCCAATGAGAAGGAAAATCAATTATTCAACTAAAATCAAAGGTGATTTTTCTTATTATAATTAATATTTATATTGTAAATTCATGGCAATATTAGATTAATTGGTTAAAAATTTTAAATTCCGCTTATGCATGTGATGTATGTAATCGATAATTCTCAACATGGTATAATTGTAAGGACCCAATCATGGCTCTAATCGAATTATTGTTAATTAATGAGGATTACTGTTAATTAAGGTAAATTGGATTATTTTGCAATTATCGAGGTTAAGTCCCAAGAGGGGTATTTTGGTAATTTCAACATATAAATATATGAGTTAAGTTAAATTATAATTAAAGAAAAAGATACAATTGAAGTGAATTAGAAAGTCTTGGGGTAAAAGTGTAAGAAATGAAAATTTAGAAGATTATTGTGTGTAAGGGCATTGTGGGAATTTCCCTTGGTGAGATATTTATCCCACTATAAATTAGGGTTTGGGAGAGGTGGAGATCGGTATTTTGAAGGCTCTTTCTCTCTCTCTCTAAAATCACGGTTTGGAGATGGATGCTAGGGTTTGGGAGTTAACATCAAAGGTAATGTTTCCCTTAAAGATTTCTTCATCTTTTCTTTTAATTTGTGATGTTTGATGAGAGATTACAAGATCTTGTTGTCATCATGTGTAAGGAAAGGAGAGAGAAGCATGTAAATCAAGTGAAATCAAGTGAAAGAGAAGAAAGGAACCATATGTAAAGGAGGTGAAGCTTGATTTTGAGGTACGGGATTTATTTGGAAAAGTTACTGTACACATTTCCCATCTCTTGTTGTATGTGTTTCTTTGTGAGATTAAGGGTTAATCTAGTGTGTTTTGATGAGTATAACATGATTAGTTACTTAAATGATCATATAAGTAAGTGGAAAAGTGAGATTTGGGGTTTAAATCCATGTATTGCATGATCGGGATTCTGGTTTTTCTCCTTTTCTTTCTCACTTGTGGCCATGCATGTATTGCTCTTTGGGAACCCGTGGCCATGCATATGTTTTTCCCTTGAGATACACGGCCACGTGAAGCTTCCTTCCTTCTCACCCGTGGCCACGTGAAGCTTTCTTCCTTCTCACCCATGGCCACATGAAGATTTCCTTCATTCCACCCATGGCCATGCATTCTTGGTTCATAAAACCCGGGGCCACATGTGTGTTTCCTCTTGGAAACACGTGGCCACGTGTGTGTTTCCTCTTGGAAACACATGGCCACATGTGTGACACTTCTAACAAATCTATCTACACTATTTTGCTTATAAGTTGAGCTAGATAACTCCAAATTGAGTGATTCTTTTTGTGTCTGAAAATAGACTTCCATACCTATATTTCATATGAAGAAACCAAGTCTTAAATCTATTCCTAAATAGGCCATAATTCAGCTTGAATTACCGATCAATTTGCTGCCCAATCACTAGGAGCAGACCTCAGTGTTTTGTAAAGATATAAAAGTATAGAAATGATATCAAGATGATTTTTGATGTTTTAGAAACTAAAAAAATAATGGAACAAGTTTGTAGAAGACCATTCTTGTTGGAAATGCCTTTTGATATGTCAAAAACCGCTCACAAATAGAACTCAGAAAACTGCCTATGACTACTCATGACTTGTGGCACTTCCCTAATTCATCCAAACATGATTTTTAACCCTTTAGTGTCATTAAAGTTGGTCTAAACCCTTTTAAGAAATTGTAAAGCAATTTAAGCATAAAATAAAGATTTGTTGTGACACTAAATACGATTAAACAAAATGACATATGAGAATACAGTTAGTAAATAAACACCAACATTAGAATACATGAAAATGTTTACTTGTATTTTATGGTATGATAATGATGATACACATGTGAATTGACTTTGCCCAAAATTACTGCATATTGATAATCCTCTACAATAGCATGAGAATACTATGATATAACCTAGTGATAATAAGAGCATAGTCGCAAGGTTGCATGCTCAAGTTAAAAGAAATGGGACATCATAATGTATGTTTAATCATGAAATTGAAGAAGCTAGAATGCCCTCAAGGTCATAAGAAGAATTAATGATTAGCATTGATGTATAAAAACCTACTCGCCTGTTTGCTCATGCCTATACTATATTATGTTTAACTCATTCCTTTCAGTAGGGTGCTAACGACTAAGATGATATACTCACACATAACTTACCTAAGTATAAAATGCTACCAGATGAAGAGTACAAGTAAGATGATTGAAGTGTATATATATATATATATATATATATATATATATATAAGATGTATACCTTATTATTTACAATTTGACAGACCCTAAAAGAGAATCAAGTGATTGAATATGAACATGTATTGACCTTAAGCTGTAAGAGAACTCATTTATTTTAGTATATGGGCCATAAATGTTTGAGTGTTGTTATATATATGTATGTTGCAATGTGAATAATTATGAGAATAGAGAATTATTCATGGCAAGCAGTAACAAGGTACGTCGTTAAAAACTATCCATGAGGTGTGTAAGTATTATATGTTGTATAGTTGATATAAGTAATGAAAGCATGTATTTTTATGATTTAGGCTGCACATATATGTATATGTACATGTGGGCATGCACAATACTAGTTATGAAAGATTACATATTATTATTTATCTAAACCTAAAACCATCACGATATGAATGAAAGAAAGTGATGCACTATGTGATCACATGATAGCCTACCTGTGTATGGAATCCTAGAGCTCAATGTTTTGAAGTAGGATGAGAATAACGTGCACTCTTATATGAATGATGGCATTAAGTAATTATGTTGTATTAAGTAAAGAAAAGTGAGTTGAACCAAAATTGATGTATTCTTTGATGAAAAGAATGATATGCATTCTTTTATGAAAAGTGGCTTTAAGCCAAATGATTTGTTAAGAAAAGAAGAATATGTTAAATTATGAGATGTCTTAAAAAGTTAAGCCTATGGGTCTTAGTTCAGTTGTGGATTAGATAGGCATGCCTAGAGGGATACAATCGCAGCTGCCATAGTTGACCCCGTTTGGGTCTTATTCCTTAATGAAACCATTGTTTGACCCCGTTTGGGTCCATAGTTTGTTCCTTGCTGGAACCATTGCTTGACCCCGTTTGGGTCCATTGTTTGATATCTTCGGATATCAATAGTTTGATACCTTCGGGTATCCATTGCTCCTGTTATCCACCTTTTGAACTAGTGCTTAGGCAGGCTATTAAAGATGATAAAAATGTAAAAAAGATAAAGTAAAACATGCATTAATTGCCTCACTTATGTAATGTAAGCATGATGAATGGTTTATTATATTGCTCATCATGGTTTTTTTTAGCTGTAAACCATTTCAATGATTAAAGATTAAGAAAGAGTTTGAAATAAAGGAATTCATGAATCAATTTCTTTGCTTATATAATGGAAGCATGATGTGTGGCTTATTATATTTCCTTATCATAATTCCTTTATCTATAAACTGTTTTTATGAAAGTAAGTTATTGGAATAGATATCCATAAGATTTACTTTGCCATGCTATGATGAATACGTAGAATATTATAATAAGAACTAGTTGTGCTATAGCGTACCCCATTAAGTCGCATATGCTTTGATAATTATGAAATCTATACATATGACAATTGGACCTTCCCGAGGCACTCATGATATGTAATGTCTTTCTCTATATAATTACATGCGGGACCGGTTAGACACTACACATAGAGGTTACACATGCTCGTGCATAATAATAATCCAGAAATAATCAAAGGCTAGTGTAGGATATAATTTGATGTTGTGTGGCATTTAGTTGCCATAATAAGATGATGTTAAGAAATACATGAATATGAACAGAAGTTATAAACTATAAATGTATTCTATAATTATGATGCAGGAGATATGAAAAGTACGTTATGCTTAATAGTATCGGTTATAGGTGCTGTTGGTCAAATGCACTTCTTGTGCTTTGAATAAACACCGAAGGGTATAGGATTGAAGCTTACCCCATAAGTAATCAATGTCCAGAGTCATTAATGAAAGGATTATGAAGCAAATGTATGATGTTATAATAATAAGGAAAGAATTAATATACTAATTGTATTAGGAAAGGTTTTGAAGAACTAAAAGAGTTCATGAATTGCTTTAGGTTGGTAAGAATAATGTAATTAGTTCAGGTTGGACACTCCTCTGAAGTGCTATGTTATGATTAATATCGTAAGTTTATATGTTTTCTATATAATAAAAGTTGTATTGATTTTATGATAATTATTATAAATTTATCCATAGAATTGGGGTTCCCCACTAAGCTTTATAGCTTAGCACGGGTTTGTTATCCGTGCAGGTTTCCAAGATAAGTTCCAGAGGATCAAGCAAGATGCAGTTGCCTTAAAGGATTTCCAGATACTTGAAGGCCATTTATGTTATGTTTATCTTATCTATAAGCTTAATTATCTTATTATGGCATGTAATTATGGCCTGTTCTATAATTATTATTATTTATGCCTGATCTCTATTAGGTAGGATGATGATTGATGATTACCCATAGTGAAGGAATTAGGGTGTTACAATAAGAGCCACGATTTTGCCATGAATCTACAATTCTAATTTTTTTTTCGGAATAGTTTTTATTTTTTAGTTATTTATTTGATAAACTTTAAAATATCAAATTTGATTGTTAATGAATGAAAAATATTTATTTCTAGATGTATGTAATCAAATATATAAAATAAAAAATAAAAATTATTGTTTTGAGAAAAGAATAATTATTTTTGGCGTGTAGGGTTTTTATTTTTCAATAAAAGTTTTAGGGGTTGTTCTAAATTAAATTTTTAGTGATCCACTCTAAAATTACTTTGATGATAATTTATGTGTTTAATTTGTGATATTAATCTAATATATTTTTTTTGCCCAAATGATTCTAATTTATTGTTGAACAGTTGATTTTACTTCGCACCGGGTTGTCGCAAACCACAGTGTCCAAAATCGAACACCTCCAATGAGTAATCCACACTAGAGAGGGGTAAATTGAACCAACAAATTGGTGTTCAACTAGGGCTGGCCGAAATTCCCAAGAGCTAGCTTAGGAGTTGGCGCAAAAGGGAGAGAGAGATTAAGAGAAAAGACTTTCTTTTTGTTTTAATCACTTAACCCTAATTCTCGTTAGTTGGCCTTTTATGGTTAGGTTAAAATTCCAACTTCTTAATGAGATTATCTCTTTAAAATTGCTGGAGAATTATTAATTGGGCCTCTGGAATTAATTATAATCATTTGGGTTTAATTAAATCCAATTTAAACCTTTTTATAAAAGTACATGCACAAAACCCACAAACTAGGCCCTTTATGCAACTAATTGGATTTAAATACCCAAATGGATTCCAAATCCAACAAAATTAAATATGTGGGTTTCATAACACTTATGTAACATAAATAAAGTAATTTGGTCCATTAAATAGGCCATTAAGGCCTTCTGTTCTGAGGTAGGCGTGTGGCCCTTCCAAAAGGGCTTCCGCCAACTGCTTCATTCCTCCGGCCCTTAATAATTGCTCCAGTGGACTTATTAATTATTATACCAGTCCTATAACACTTATAGAAGTCCTAAAAAACTTATAAGACAATAATAATTAATCATGAAATACATTATTTCAATTAGGTCCAATTTTGCAGAACATTTCTCAAAAGTTCCGCAGATAATTTTATTTGATCATAATTAATTAAACTCTTTAATTAATTATTATCATATTCTCTTCTCTACCTTTATAATAATATCAAATATTATTATCCTTGTCATTTTACCATTTTACCCTTTTCTCTATATGTGTGTGACCTATTGGGTTCCCATCCATGTTGGCAGTATAATAAGTAATTGTGAGTTCTATTCAAAACTCACATGATCTAAACTCCTTTAAATAATCTTATCAATCCCTATTGATACTTTTGATACATCATTATAAAAGTCATGATTTGCCTTTAGCTAGGCATCATGACTACCCAAATGTCAGGAAAGTCATGTGGTTTGACTGTATCCTTCCATAGAAACAGTTACCGTGCAATTACTCCTTTCACCACTCTTATCTCAATTAGATTATGAGTATGGATTTCTATCAACTCATATAAATCTAATTATGTATGTTATATTAATTTAACCATTGTTCCTAAAATACCCTTCATGGTTCTCCATCCATCTCGGCATATTACTTTGGCTAGAGATTCTCTGAATAAGGCAATTATAGAATCATGCGAGATAACTTCCCTTGTTAAATCTGGGATGGTGAATCCTTTGTCAATCACTCAACTATCTTTAAGTAGGTCATGATATACCCAATCTCCTAACTATGTTCACTCCCAGTTGGAAGTAATCAGTTATGGAGTCAAAGTATACCACTTGCTACTTAAGATAACTTTGGTGATCTCAAGTCTAAGGATACTTGTACAACTGCTATAAAGTGATTCCTCACTGACATAGATTTAATATCCATGTGAGGATTCTCTTTGCAGGTCTCCAATGAACTTGTTATTCTAACAAGAATCCACATGTTAGCTTTGATTATCTTCCATAATCACAGTTATGAGAACCACTTCTTGAAGCATTCAAGAAGCATAACATGTGCTAGTCTGTCCGAATTAACAATGTCCTATCTTGTTAATTCTATGACTAGAGATATTTAGATATTAACACATTTGCATGCAATAGACATCTCACATCATGAACACCTTCATGAGTGCCTTTGCACTGTGTTTATAATATCTAGGACTTCATTTATTAATTTAAAATTTACAAACTTATGTATTCAAACATAGCATTAATAAATGAATGATGCCTTTTATTAAGAATATAAATTTCATACATATGAAAAACATCCCTATTACATGGGCTCTAGGGCATACTCTCTAACACTTGGCTCATTCCAAAAGGCCAAAATGGTCCAATAGATACAAAACTAGTTTATGTGTGAACACACTTTAGCGTTTAAATTTGTGGGTTTTGGCCTAACCTTTTTTTTAAGCCCAAAATTGATTTTTTAATTATTTAATATGATTAATTAATTAAATAATCAATTGATAATCAATTGATAATCAATTAGATTGATAATTAAGGCAAGAACACATGCATGCAAAAAGGTTTCTAAAAATGAAAGTTTCCAAAATGGAAAAAGTTTCCTAATTTGATCACATTATTAAAATAACTCAAAAGTAAGTTTCAAAAGTTGAAACATAGTTTGTATTCCATTATATGGTTTTACTTTATGCATTAAAAATGCATCTAAGGGTGTATGATTGGCATGATAATAGTTATGGACAAGGCCCAATGTGATTGAGCATAATGCATGTTTCAGCCCAGTGAGGACTTTTATGTCCCGACCACTTGTGTTTGGTTTGTATTTCTTTTTCAAATTGTAATATGTAATTAGATTACTTGGATTAGAATTAGAGATAGACATGGAGACCACTATCAAGGAGCAAGATGGGCTGGATGGAGATCCAACAAGATTTAAGATAATGTAATTATTTTTACTTGTTTAAATCATGCATATTACCTAGGTATGACCTTTTGATTTCCCTTTTGGCTTGGGGAAATCAATGTAGTAAAGTCCATAACTATACCATATTTGTATGCTTATATTTATGTGATAGATATATGATTCATACCAATATATGCCAACCATGTATGATGAAACTTAATTAACTAAAATCTCTCAACAAATACTAAGGTATATAAGCCTTCCATTAATTGGAGGAGAATCAGAGTTCTTTCTAGGGTGGGTTGTTGACCACAGTTAAGCTTACATTATATCAAATATGTTCTAATATAATTAAATGGGTTATCTTAGCTAGCCTATTAGCTTGTTTACCACAGTCAAGGCTAATGGTTCTAGAGGTAAGATTATGGAATGCTTATATGATATGCATGTATCAAGAGTTGATAACCTTATGATCTAATAGTTGTGTAGAGATAATTGGTATAGAGATACCTACCTTTCAAGGGTATGGAGTTTAGCTTGTTGACCATAGTCAAGGTTAAATTACATATCAAGGATTGGATATTAGCCCACAAAGAAAACCATCGTGTTTTCTTGGATTATATATTAAGGGCTATTAATTTGAAATAAAATAGTGGGAGTAAATGGATTAATTAAATACCTAATTAATGAATACATATATATGAACATACGCTTATATGTTTTCTTTTCACATCTAGGTCATCATCATCAGCACATCGAACATTAACATACAATCAATCTTGGATAACAAGCTGGTTGGTAGCAACTATTCTAACTGGATCAGACATGTGAGAATTGTTCTCAGAGCTGAAAAGATCCATTATGTCTTGGATAATGATCCACCACCACTTCCATCAGATAATTCCATTGATGAGATCAAAGGCACTTATAAAAAATACATAGAGGATGGTGAAACAGCGGCATGTCTGATGCTGGGTGCTATGTCCTCAGAGCTTCAGAAGCAACATGAGATGATAGATGCTAGAACCATCATTTTGCATCTAGAGGAGCTTTATTCTTCTCAGGCTAGAACTAAGCAATATGAGATTGCTCGAGCTCTATTTAGCTATAAAATGGTGGAAGGCACTTTGGCTGCTACTTATGCATTAAAGATGTATGGGTATATTGAGCAATTGAGTAGACTTGGCTATGTAATGGTCTATACATAGATTTAATCTTTTACTCATTGGCTCTAAGTTATGCACCTTTCGTACTTAACTTCAACATGAACAAAATCCAAGTAACCATTCATGAGTTAATCAATATACTCAAAACAGCTGAAGGATCCTTTAAGAATGATTTAGAAAGTGTCATGGTTGTCACTTCTGCTAAAGGCAAGAAGCAAAAGAAGAAGAAGATGATCAAGGCGCAGCTAAAAAATGGTGGGGTTTTTAGGAAGAAGGTTGCCAAGAAAGAGAATCCAAAAGGAACTTACATCTATTGTGGAAAAGATGGCCATTGGAAGCGTAACTGCAAGGCTTATCTAGATTCTCTCAAGAAGAAGAAGTGATCGGTGTCTAGCAAGTGTACTAGATCGGCTAGTAATACAGGGAAATATAGATTAAGACCCCAAATATCGTACCCAAGGGAACATGAATTGCTAAGGATAATATCTATGTATGAATTAAATCAACCAGAGATTGTTTCCCAAATGTTTTTGATTTGAAAGCAAAAATTAAACAAAATAAACAATTAAACAAAATAAAAGGTAAAACATGAATTAAAAACAAAACAATAACTGAAATTCTTTTGCTAAGGAAACTATCCACCTTAACTTTCATTGTAATGACTTAAATTCAAAGAATAATATCAGTGATTATGAAGAATTCAGATAAATAAAACCAGATAACTTTATTCAAGATTATCATTCCAAGCATTAAACTCCCTTATTCAGAACAATTCAACACTTGGCATAAAAGTCTGAATTAATTCTCCTAGATGTCTATTAAAGCCTTTCTCAAGAGATTTAACTTTCACCCATTCTTGATTACACCTTTCTTAATCTTAACCTACTCAAATTAACACATAATCATAACTTATTCAGATTATAACATGCATTAATCCAACTAAATTAACCTAAGAACATGCAAATCTTTAAACAACTCAAACCAATTAATTAACCGATGTTTAGTCACGTTAACAATTAACTTGAAGTTGAATAAAAATAAGACTAAAACTTAAGAACCAAGAAATAATCAAACTTGTAATTGAATTGAAGCACAAACTTAAGTCATAACAATACAAGTCAAGGATTCAAGTATCCTTTAGCAAAAGTTAAAGAAAACTACTCAAAAGACATGGTTAAAACTAAAAACAAAAGCTTGAATAAAAACTTGAAAACTAAGAACGTAAAAGAAAAACTTTAGGAAAGACAAAGCTAAACTAAGGATCTGATCTCTATATCCTCTTTCTTCTGTGTTTTGGGGCTCTATTTATAGGCAAAAACGTGGTAGATTTCTTCCAAAATTGCAGAATCAGAATAGGAAAGGAAGTCTGCTCAAAATAGGAAGTCTGACGAATCCTTCGCGCGATGGGAGAGTAAAATCACGTGGCCATGCATCCTTTTGCATTGAGGAACACGTGGTGACGTGTTCCTTTCTTTCCTCACACGTGGCCACGTGCGAAATGTACACTCCCTCACACGTGGTCATGTGTATGGCTTATTTTCTCCTTTGTTTCTTCACGTGGTCACGTCCTTTTTCTCTTATTCCTTCATTTCTACTTCACATGGCCACGTTACCCTTCACTTTACTCTTACACGTGGTCACGTGTAAATTCCTTCAATATCTTCACGTGGCCATGGCTCCATCCTCTGGACTAAGAGCTAGTTTTCTCGCTTAAACTTCCAATATTTACGCTTTTGGCCCAAAACTTTGCCTTTTTTACAATTAAGTCCTTTTTCTTGCAAAATAACCCTGAAACAACACCAAAATTTATAATTAACTCCAAAAACACAAAACTAACAAATTAAACTCAAATTAAACCTAATTAACACAAAATTAACTCAATCAAACACATAAAAACATACTAAAAACATCATATAATTCACCATTATCAAGAAGCAAGCTAATGCTTCTACTTCAAGTATTCATATGATTGAAATTAATACTTATTCTATTGCTTCAAAACAATCTTGTGTATTAGATACCAGATGTGGATCTCATTTATATAATGATCTATAGAGACTTAAAAGTAGTAAAAAAGTTGGAAAGGCAGAAATATGTCTATAGTCAGCTACTAGACAAAACATCTCTACAAAAGTTGTGAGGACTTATCATTTGCCTTTTCCAAATGGATTAATATTGGAATTAAATAATTGTTATTATATTCCAGCTTTATCCAAAAGTATTATTTCTTTCAGTTGTTTATTAAGCGATTATGACATTTCTTTAAAAGACAAATGTTGTTACATTTTTAAGAATAATATGTTTTATGTTAAAGCTATCATTGAGAATGGTATATTTCTTCTTGATTTAATTAAAGAAATGCATAATGTGGATACCAAGAGAATGAAACAAGATAATCTAACTACCTCATATTTATGGCATTGTCATTTAGGCCATATAAATGAGAAATGCATGACCAAATTACACAAGTCAGGTGATTTAGGGTCATTTGATTTTGAATCATTTGATAAATGTGAATCTTGTTTATTAGGAAAAATGAAAAAAACTCTCTTTGTTGATAAAGGAGAATGAGCTAAAATGGTTTTGGACTTAATACATTCAGATGTATGTGGTCCAATGACTACACATGCCAGAGGAGCTTACTCCTACTTCATTACTTTCATAGATTATTATTCCAGCTTTGGATATATCTATCTAATGAAATATAAATCAGAAGCATTTGAAAAGTTCAAAGAATTTAGATATAAAGTAGAGAAGTAACTTGGCAAGAGTATAAAGACACTTAGATCATATCGAGGTGGAGAGTACTTAAGTCAAGAATTCCAAGATTATCTTAGAGATAGTGGGATTTTATCTTAATGGACTCCACCATACACACCATAACATAATGGTGTATCTGAAAGGAGAAATCGAACACTATTAGATATGGTTCGATCCATGATGAGCTGAGCAGACTTGCCTAAGTCCTTTTAGGGATATGCACTAGAAACTACTGTTTATGTGTTAAATAGAGTTCCTAGTAAATCGGTTGATGTTACTCCATATGAGATATGGAATAACAAGAAACCCACACTTTCTCATATGAAAGTATGGGGTTGTCCTGTTTATGTGAAGAGGACAATGTCAGACAAATTAGATGTTAAGTATGATAAATGTTTATTTGTGGGATATCCAAAAGAAACATTTGGATATTATTTCTATCATCCCTTAGAACAAAAGGTGTATATTTCAAGGCATGCTATCTTCTTGGAAAGAGAATTTCTCCTATGAGAGGACAGTGGGAGTAAAATTGAACTTGGTGAAGTTCAAGACCCACAAGTAGAAGTAGATCAATCGATTGAACCCAAGACTGAATTTCATAATGATGAGATTACATTTGAACCTAATTATACACAAAATCCTAGAAGATCTACTAGGATGCATTCTATCCTTGTGAGATAAGGATTTCACATTGATTCAGATAGAGGCATAACTGTAGTAGAGGACAATGAGCTTACAAGCTTTCAAGAAGTTTTGAACAGTTCAGAATGTGATTTATGGCTTAAGGCTATACAGTCTGAAATGGACTCCATCTATGAGAACAAAGTATGGAATTTAACTCAACTACCTGAAGGGATAAAATCCATAAGGTGGAAATGGGTCTTCAAAAAGAAGACTGACATAAAAGGTAATATAGTTACTTATGAAGCTCACTTAGTAGCAATAGGCTATCGTAAAAAAAAAGGTATTGACTATGATGAAACCTTTTTTTGCTGTAGCTATGCTTAAGTCTATAAGAAACTTTTAGCCATTGTAGCTGATTATGATTATGAGATTTGGTAAATGGATGTGAAGATAGCTTTCCTAAATGGAAATCTGATAGAGGATGTGTATATGACACAACAAGAAGGGTTCACATTAGGAGATGGCAAAAAGGTATGCAAGCTTTAAACATCCATTTAAGGATTGAAGCAAGCCTCTAGGAGCTACAACATACGATTCAATGAGACAATCAAAGAGTTTGGTTTCTCACAGAATGAAGATGAACCTTGTGTGTATAAAAGGGTTAGTGGGAGTGCAATTTTCTTCCTAGTTCTATATGTGGATGACATATTAATCATGGAAAATGACATTTTTCTTCTCCAATATGTTAAAATATGGTTATCCAAGCAATTCTCCATGAAAGACCTTGGAGAAACATCCTATATTTTAGGAATAAGGATTTATAGAGATAGATCCAATAGGTTGCTAGGTCTTTCTTAAAGTACATATATAGATAAAGTATTGAAGAGGTTCAATATGGATCGCTCTAAGAAAGGGTTTATACCCATGGTGCATGGGAAACAGCTTTCTAAGTCCATGTGTTCGTAGACACTAGAGGATAGAGAGAGCATGAATAAAATACCATATGTATCTGTAATTGGTTCTATATATCATGTAGTCAATGTTATGTACACATCAAGATGTAGCATTTGCTTTGAGTGTCACAAGCAGATTCCAATCCAATTTTGGATAGGAACACTGGGCGGCTATTAAGAATATCCTTAAGTACTTGAGAAGGACTAAGGATATATTCTTGGTATATGGGGAGGGCAGTTTGGAAGTAAATGTGTATACGGATGCCAGCTTCAAATCTGACAAATATGATTGTAAAACACAATCTGGTTTTGTGTTCATAATGGGAGGAGGGGTAGTTAGTTGGAAGAGTTCCAAATAAGAAACAACTGCTCATTCCACGATATAAGCTGAGTATATTGTTGTTTTGAAAACAGCCAAAGAAGCAGTTTGGATCAAAAAATTCGTATTTGAACTAGGAGTGGTGCCTAGCATTATTGATCTGATTTCTTTATATTGTGACAATAATGGAGCCATTGCACAAGCAAAGGAACCACGGTCTCATCAGCGATCCAAGCATGTTCTCAGACGCTACCATCTCATAAGGGAAATAGTAACTATAAATGATGTGAAAATAGAAAGGGTCCTCATAGATGATAATGTGGTGGATCCCCTCACAAAAGCATTTTCCCAGATTAAGCACGATCACCATATAAATAACATGGGTCTAAGACATATGAGTGATTGGCTCTAGTGCAAGTGGGAGACTTTTAGAGAGTATGCCCAGAGTCCATGTAATGGGGATATATTTCATATGTATGAACTCATATTCTTAATAAAAGGCATCATTCATATATTAATGCTATGTTTAAATACATGAGTTTTTAAATCTTAAATTAATAAATGAAGTCCTAGATATTATAAACACAGTGCAAAGGCAATCATGAAAGTGTTCATGATGTGAGATGTCTATTGCATGCAAATGTGATAATATCTAAATATCCCTAGTTATAGAATTAACAAGATAGGACATTGTTAATTCGAACAGACTAGCACATGTTATGCTTCTTGAAAAGTTCAAGCAATGGTTCTCATAACTGTGATTATGGAAAATAATCAAAGCTAACAAATGGATGCTTGTTAGAAGAACAAGTTCATTGGAGACCTGCAAAGAGAATTCTCACATGGATATTAAATCTATGTTGGTGAGGAATCTCTTCATAGCGTTGTGCAAGTATCCTTAGACTTCTTCATAGCGTTGTGCAAGTATCCTTAGACTTGAGATCACCAAGGTTATCTTAAGTAGCAAGTGATATACTTTGACTCTATAACTGATTACTTCCAACTAGGGGTGAACATAGTTAGGAGGTTGGGTATATCATGACCTACTTAAAGATAGTTGAGTTATTGACAAAGAATTCACCATTCCGAATTTATTAAGGGAAGTTATCTCGTATAATTCTATAATTGCCTTGTTTAGAGAATCCCTTGCCAAAGTAATATGCCAAGATGGATAGGGATCCATGAAGGGCATTTTGGAAACAATGGTTAAATTAATATAACATACATAATTAGCTTTATATGATTTGAAAGAAATTCATACTAAGAATCTAATTGAGATAAGAGTGGTGAAAGGAGTAATTAAACGGTAACTATTTATATGGTAGGGTATAGTTAAATAAATTATTAATAATTCCAAAAGCCCATTTAATATTTCTCCAGCAATTTTAAAGAGCCCAATCCCATTATGAAGTTGAATTTTTAACCTAGCTATAAAAATCCAAGTAAAGGGGATTTTAGGGTTAAGTGAACATTAAGAGAAAAGAAATTCTCTCTCTTTGAAAAACCCTAATTGCCACTCCCTTGCTAGCATCAAGGGGAATTCGACCAGCCCTTGTATTCCATCATTCATGGTTCATTCAATCCTTCTCTAGTGTGGATTACTAATTGGAGTTGTTCAATTTTAGACATTGTGGTTTGCGACAACTGGTGAGAAAGAAAATCAATTGTTTTACAAAAATCAAAGGTGATTTTTCTTATTCTCATTAATATTTATATTGTAAATTCATGGCAAGATCAGATCTATTGGTTAAGAATTTTAAATTTTTCTTATGCATGTGATGCATGTAACCGATGATTCCCAGCGTCTACAATATCATCTCACATAATATTTAGCCTCCCTATTACTAGATTCATGAAAGTCACAAGTATTGGAAGAATTTCTTATTGTTCATGTGCTAGGGTAGCGATTAGAGCAGGAGCTGGAGGTGGTTGTGTTGGGTCGGCTAGCTTTGGTGTAGCATCCTCTAGTTTCTCTTCTCGATTCCAGCCAATAGTCATTAAATGCAAGTACTCATCCTGTGTGGACTAATGCCTCCTAGGTTCCATCACTATAATTTTCATTCGGGTTAGCATACCATAATCAATATATTTTATCTCACTGAGGGATTGACACATATCCATGTGGCCCACATGGTTGGCCATAATAGTTGCTACCCATCCTAATGAAGTCTTCCTAATTTTTGGATTCTTCTTTTGTTGCTCCTCAGTTTTTCTGTATAAAAGCGCAACACCATTGATCTTGATTCCTTCCATCACCTTAGAAGCATGCATTATTCAGCATTGATAGCACCTATACAACCAAGATAATTAAAAAATGTGATAGATAAAAATCTATGTAAAATTCAAAGCGTATGGCTGCCTAAAACACGTGCTTTCATTCTACTTGTCTTGTACTCCTTTGGATAAAAATCAATATATACAAGAAGATGCTTTCTTGAAGATGTAGATGTCTTCTCAATTCTTGCCTTTTTCGATGCCACTACACAAGCACAATCTTGCCAACATAAATGATAATACAAAGTAAACCATAGTTAAGGCATTGGTAACCATTTAATTAATGCAATATCAATTATTTCTAATGAGAAATGCAGTGAATGAGGTAATAAATAAATGGTAATTAGGTGCATAAATGATTATTTGAGAAAAACAAAAGGTATGAAAATATAATGATGAATTAAAATTAAACAAATAGTTAAGCTTTTTCTTTGAGGCATTTTATCAAGCACGTTGTGTGCTTGACTTTATAAAGGTCTAACTAATGTAATTTTAACTATCTCAAACCCAAAGTGATATCATAAAACTCTTTTACATACACCTAACTCAATTACAATTATAATAATCTCAAACCATGTCAAGAACAATGCAAGATCTCATTTCAAAATAAGTACAAATTCAAAAATTATGGAGAGTAAATTAAGAAACCAATAATGAAATTAAACAAATTAAAGGCACAAAGGAACTTACTTGAGTGATGAGTTGATGCACGATGAAGATTTAGCAAGCAAAAGACTCACTCAGTGGAGTAGACTTTAAAGAGGTCGAATAAAACACTTAACAATTGGGAAAAAATTAGCAAATAAAAGAGAGTGTGTGCGAAAATAAAAGAAAGAGGGGTTTTATAAGGCCACTAATTGGTGGAGTGAAAAGGTAATCAGTGGAGTATCCTTTCACTGTACTGAGTGTTACCTCTTTGGACACCAAGATTGAAATTACAAAATTATTTTAATTATTATTTTTTAAAGGAAAACTAAAACACTTTGCAGAGTAAAAATATACTCTATCGAGTGAGATTTCACTCGGTGGATTATATTGTTACTCCACATAGTATTAGCACACAACACTCTTTAAATACAAAACCAGAAAAAACTACCATGGCTTAATGGATTATTTTATTGCAAACTGCTTAAACTTTTCAATTTTTACCTAATCATCACTAAAAATATCATACCCTCTCCTATAATTAAGATCATTAATACTCACCTGATTTAGACTTAAATTTGCACAAAAATTAAATAAAAAATGTGTCATTTACTCAAGGAAATTTCCGGGGTGCTTTTTTTTCCTTGATTTTGGTTTTTTTGCACTTTTCCTGCTACTAAAATACCTGATGAACTCTATTAAAACCATAAGATATACATTCCTTTTATAATAAATATATAAAACACTTGGGATGCTAAAAACTCAAGAAAAATAGAATGGCAAAAACTTTAAACAACACAAACAAAATTTATTGTGAAAATTAAAACCTACTACAAGAAAAGGGTTAGAAGAGATAGTTTTGAGTTTTTGTTAGTCCTCAGCTCGACTTTTAGGAGTGTCTTACTTATCAAGAAGTACCAGAGTTGCTTCAACAACCTCTTGTTGAGCATTAAAGTATGGTTTAAGAAAATAATTGTGTTGCCTCCATTTAGCGTAATTTTTTAACGTAGTTTTGCTCGACAGAGTCTTGGTGCTTCTTAATCATCCAAGTACTGGGGGTCATTCAAATGTATGCTAATCACACATTGAACAATTTCACCCTCATGAAAAATCTTTAAGCGATGGTTATTTACTTTAAGAACTTTACCGGTTTCCAAGCTTTTAATTTCCAGTACACCATAAGGAAACATATTAGTAACAACAAATGGGCCAATCCAGTGAGAACAAAACTTACCAGGTATAAGCTTCATATGAGAATTGTATAACAACACCTTTTAATCAATCTCAAATTGTTTCTTAATAAGCATGTTATCATGGAACAATTTAGATTTCTCTTTATAAATTCTTAAATTCTCATAACCATCTAACTGCAACTCCTTCAACTCTTGCAATTGTAACAATCTTGACATACCGGCTTTGTCTAAATCCATGTTACATCGGCATACTGCCCAATAGGCCTTATGCTCGATTTCTACCAGTAGATGACATACCTATAGGAGTTTTGTAGGCTGTGCGGTATGCCCAAAGAGCATCTGCTAGACGAAGGCTTCAATCCTTCTTTCCTAGATTTACCATCTTTTACAAGATGGATTTAAATTTTCTATTAGAAACCTTGGCTTGTCCATTTGTTTAAGGATGGTATGCAGTAGCTACTCAGTGATTCACTCCATACTTCTTCATCAAAGCTTTAACCAATCTATTACAAAAATGTGTTCCTTGATCACTAATAATTGCTCTTGGAATTCCAAACCTAGCAAAGATTTTACCCTTGATAAAACCTACAATAGCTTGAGAATCATTAGTTTTGGTGGCTTTTGCTTCCACCCATTTTGAAACATAATCCATAGCCAAAAGAATGTAAGAAAAATCACAAGAAGAAGGCAGAGGACCTATAAAATCAATGCCCCATAGATCAAATATTTCACAAATAAGAATTGGAACTTGAGGCATTTCATTCTTGCATGATAATGCTCCTACTCTTTGGAACTTCTCACAAGTTTTGCAAAATTGATATGCATCTTTAAATAAAGATTCCCAATACAAGCCATTATCTAAAACTTTCCTAGCAGTTTGTTTAGGTCCAAAATGTCCTCCATATGTATAACTATGGCAAAAAGCTAAAATAGATTGAAACTCATTTTCAGGTACACATGCCTTGATCATTTGATCAGAACAAAATTTCCATAAGTAAGGCTCATCCTAGATATAGTACTTAGAATCACTTTTTATCTTTGCCTTCCTAGATTTACTAAAACTACTAGGTAGACTTCCTATAACAAAATAATTGACCATATTAGCATACCAAGGAATCATACCTTTGAGTTGAAACAAATACTCATCCGAGAAGTTGTCATTGAGAGGAATATCATCCTCTTCCCTTATCAATCGAATCAAGTGGTTAGCAATAGAAATCTCCACTCCTTTTCGGTCTATTATCTTTATGTCAAACTCTTAAAGCAAAATCCATCGAATAAGCCTTGGTTTTGATTCTTTCTTGGCCAAAAGATACTTCAAACCTGCATGGTCAAAATACACAATAACTTTAGAGCCAAGCACATAAGAACAAAATTTATCCAATGCAAAAACAATTGAAAAAATTTCTTTTTCCACAGTGGAATAATTGCACTGAGCAGGGTTTAAAGTCCTGTAAGCATAATAGATGGCATGATTTTTCTTGTCAATCCTTTGTCCTAGAATTGCTCCCATCGTATAGTTACTTGAATCACATATGATCTCAAATGGTAAGTCCCATTGAGTTGGTTGAATGATAGGCGTACTAGTAAGCAATTCTTTGAGTTTATCAAATGCCTCATTGCATTCCTTCCTAAACTCAAATTGGACTTCTTTTTGCAACAAATTTTCCAAAGGAAGAGCAATCTTAGAGAAATCTTTCATAAACCTACAATAAAATCTTGCATGCCTAAGAAAAGAACACATTTCCCTAACATTGATAGGGTAGGGTAAGTTTGCAATTATATCGACTTTTTCCTTATCAACTTCTATACCATTAGAAGAAATCACTATTGGGAATTATCAGTTACGTACATCTCATACATAAGTGAAATTTAAAATTTTAAACTAATAGATCTGATATTGCCATAAATTTACAATATACATATTAATGAGAATAAAAAAAATCACCTTTGATTTTTGTTGAACAGTTGATTTTTCTTCTTACCAGGTTGTTGCAAACCACTGTGTCCAAAATTAAACACCTCTAATGAGTAATCCACACTAAAAAAGGATTGAATGAACCACCAATGGAGAAATACAAGGCTAGCCAAAATTCCTTGATGCTAGCAAGGGGAAAGTGGTAGCTAGGGTTAGAGAATGAGAGAATTTGTTTTCTCTTAATTGCTCACCTTTTTTTCTAAAATCCTTATCACTTGGATTTTTATAGTTAGGTTAAAAATCCAACTTCATAACGGGATTGGGCTCTTTAAAATTGCTGGAGAAATATTAAATGGGCTACTAAAATTATTAATAATTTATTTGGGTCCAATTAAATCCAATTTAAATCCTTTCTTAAAAGACTATGCACAAAACTCACAAACTAGGCCCTCCATGCATACACTTGGATTTAATAACACAAATGAATTCCAAATCCATCCAAATTAAATATGTAGGCTCCATAACACTTAAAAAAATATTTAATTTATTTTGGTCCAAGAATTAGGCCTCTAAGGCCTTCTATTAATAGGTGGCATGAAAACCTTCCTCTAGACGATTTCTATGGCAAACTAAATTTTTTGGGCCTCCATTATTTTCTCCAATGGATATATTAATTATTATATCAGCCCTATAACACTTATATTCCAATAATAATTAATTATGACATATAATATTTCAATTAGGTCTATTTTACAGAATATTTTTAAAAAGTTCTACGAATAATTTTACTTGATCATAATTAATTAAACTCTTTAATTAATTATTCTCTTATTCACTTATCTATTCCCATAATAATATCAAATATTATTATCCTTGTCATTTTACCATTTTATTCTTTTCTCTATATTGGCAGTATAATATGTAATTGTGAGTTCTACTCAAAAATCACATGATTTAAACTTCTTTAAATCATTTTATCAATCCCTATTGATATTTACGATACACTATTATACAAGTCATGATTGGTCTCTAGCTAGGCATCATGACTACCCAAATGTCAGGAAAGTCAAGTGGTTTGACTATACCCTTCCATAAAAAACAGTTACTGTGCAATTACTCCTTTCACCACTATTATCTAAAATAGATTCTGAGTATGAATTTCTGTCAACGCATATAAATATAATTATACATGTTCTATTAATTAAACTATTGTTCCTAAAATGCCCTTCATGGATCCCTATCCATCTTGGCATATTACTCTAGCCAGAGATTCTCTGAACAAGGCAATTATAGAATCATGCGAGATAACTTCCCTTAATAAATCTGGGATGGTGAATCCTTTGTTAATCACTCAACTACCTTTAAGTAGGTCATGATATACCCAACCTCCTAACTATGTTCACCCCCAGTTGGAAGTAATCAGTTATAGAGTCAAAGTATACCACTTGCTACTTAAGATAAATTTGGCGATCTCAAGTCTAAGAATACTTGCACAACTGCTATAAAGAGATTCCTCACTAACATAGATTTAATATCCATGTGAGGATTGTCTTCGTAGGTCTCTAATGAACTTGTTCTTCTAACAAGCATCCACATGTTAACTTTGATTATCTTCCATAATCACAGCTATGAGAACCACTGCTTGAACCATTCAAGAAGTATAGCATGTGCTAGTATGTCCGAATTAACAATGTCCTATCTTATTAATTCTATGACTAGGGATATTCAGATATTAACAAATTTGCATGCAATAAACATCTCACATCATGAACACTTTCATGATTGTTGTTGCACTGTGTTTATAATATCTAGGACTTCATTTATTAATTTAAGATTTACAAACTCATGTATTTAAACATAGCATTAATAAATGAATGATGCCTTTTTATTAAGAATATGAATTCATACATATTGAATACATCCCTTTTACATGGGCTCTAGGGCACACTCTCTAACAATCTCCCACTTGCACTAGAGAAATCACTCATATGTCTTAGACCCATGCTATTTATATGGTGATCATACTTTATCTAGTAAAGTGCTTTTGTGAGGGGATCCACCACATTATCATCTGTAGGGACCCTTTATATTTTCACATAATTTCTAACTACTATTTCCCTTATGGGATGGTAGTATCTGAGAACATGCTTGGATCATTGATGAGATCATGGTTCCTTTGCTTGCGCAATGGCTCCATTTTTGTCACAATATAAAGGAATCAGATCAATAATGCTAGGCACCACTTCTAGTTCAGATATGAACTTTTTGATCCAGATTGCTTCTTTGGCTGCTTCTGACGTAGCAATGTACTCAACTCTATCGTGGAATCAGCTGTTATTTCTTATTTGGAATTCTTCCAACTAACTGCCCCTTCTCCCATTATGAACACAAAACCAGACTGTAATTTACAATCATCTTTGTCATATTGGAAGCTGGCATCTATATACCCATTTACTTCCAAACTACCCTCCCCATATACCAAGAATATATTTAGTTCTTCTTAAGTACTTAAGGATATTCTTGACAGCTGCCTAGTGTTCCTCTCCAAAATTGGATTGGAATCTGCTTGTGACACTCGAAGCAAATGATACATTTGGACGTGTACATAACATAGCATACATGATAGAACCAATTATAGATGTATATGGTATTCTATTCATGTTCTCTCTATCCTCTAGTGTCTGCGAACACATAGACTTAGAAAGCTGTTTCCCATGTACCATGGGTATAAACCCTTTCTTAGAGAGATCCATATTGAACCTCTTTAATACTTTATCTATATATATACTTTGAGAAAGACCTAACAACCTATTGGATCTATCTCTATAGATCCTTATTCCCAGAATATAGGATGCTTCTCCAAGGTTTTTCATGGAGAATTGCTTCGATAACCATATTTTAACAGATTGGAGAAGAGAAATATCATTTCCTATGATCAATATGTCATCTACATATAGAACTAGGAAGACAATTGCACTCCTACTGACCCTTTTATACACATAAGGTTCATTTTCATTCTGTGAGAAACCAAACTCTTTAATTGTCTTATTGAATCGTATGTTGCAGCTCCTAGAGGCTTGCTTTAATCCATAAATGGATTTTTAAAGCTTACATACCTTTTCGCCATTTCCTGATGTGAACCCTTTTGGTTGTGTCATAAACACATCCTCAGTCAGATTTCCATTTAGGAAAGCTTTCTTCACATTCATTTACAAATCTCATAATCATAATGAGCCACAATGGCTAAAAGTATTCTTCTAAAATTAAGCACTGCTACAGGAGAAAAGGTTTCATCATAGTTAATACCTTTTTTTTTTACGATAGCCTTTTGTTACTAAGCGAGCTTTATAGGTAACTATATTACCTTCCATGTCGGTCTTCTTTTTGAAGACCTATTTGCACCCTATGGGTTTTATCCCTTCAGGTGGTTGAGTTAAAGTCCATACTTTATTCTCATACATGAAATCCATTTATGACTGCATAACTGTTGGATTTTTATGGTTACATGCATCATATACATGAGCGGAATTTTAAAATTTTTAACCATATGATCTGATCTTGCCATGAATACACAATATAACTATATGAGAATAAAAAAAATCACCTTTGATTTTTGTTGAACAGTTGATTTTACTTCGCACCGGGTTGTCGCAAACCACAGTGTCCAAAATCGAACACCTCCAATGAGTAATCCACACTAGAGAAGGGTAAATTGAACCAACAAATTGGTGTTCAACTAGGGCTGGCCGAAATTCCCAAGAGCTAGCTTGGGAAGTGGCGCAAAAGTGGAGAGAGAATTAAGAGAAAAAAACTTTCCTTTTGTTTTAATCACTTAACCCTAATTCTCATTAGTTGGCCTTTTATAGTTAGGTTAAAATTCCAACTCCTTAATGAGATTGGGCTCTTTAAAATTGCTGGAGAATTATTAATTGGGCTTCTGGAATTAATTATAATCATTTGGGCTTAATTAAATCCAAATTAAATCTTTTCATAAAAGACCATGCACAAAATCCACAAACTAGGCCCTTTGTTCATCTAATTGGATTTAAATACCCAAATGGATTCCAAATCCAACCAAATTAAATATGTGAGTTCCATAACACTTATGTAACATATATAAATTAATTTGGTCCAAGAAAAAGCCCTCTAAGCCCTTCTGTATGGAGTTGGCGTGTAGCCCTCTTCTGGAGGGCTTCCTCCAACTTCTTCATTCCTTTGGCCCTCTATAATTTCTCCAATGGTCCTATTAATTATTATATCAGTCCTATAACACTTATAGTAGTCTTATAACACTTATAAGATAATAATAATTAATCATGAAATACATTATTTCATTTAGGTCCAATTTACAGAACATTTCTCAAAAGTTCCGCGGACAATTTTATTTGATCATAATTAATTAAACTCTTTAATTAATTATTATCATATTCTCCTCTCTACCTTTATAATAATATCAAATATTATTATCCTTGTCATTTTACCATTTTACCCTTTTCTCTATATGTGTGTGACCTATTGGGTTCCTGTCCATGTTGGCAGTATAATATGTAATTGTGAGTTCTATTCAAAACTCACATGATTTAAACTCCTTTAAATCATTTTATCAATCTCTATTGATATTTTGATACATCATTATACAAGTCATGATTGGCCTCTAGCTAGGCATCATGACTACCCAAATGTTAGGAAAGTCATGTGGTTTGACTGTACCCTTCCATAGAAACAGTTACCGTGCAATTACTCCTTTCACCACTGTTATCTCAATTAGATTCTGAGTATGGATTTCTGTCAACTCATATAAATCTAATTATGTATGTTCTATTAATTTAACCATTGTTCCTAAAATGCCCTTCATGGATCTCCATCCATCTCGACATATTACTCTGGCCAGAGATTCACTGAACAAGGTAATTATAGAATCATGTGAGATAACTTCCCTTGTTAAATCTGGGATGGTGAATCCTTTGTCAATCACTCAACTATCTTCAAGTAGGTCATGATATACCCAATCTCCTAACTATGTTCACTCCCAGTTGGAAGTAATCAGTTATGGAGTCAAAGTATACCACTTGCTACTTAAGATAACTTTGGTGATCTCAACTCTAAGGATACTTGCACAACCGCTATGAAGAGATTCCTCACTGACATAGATTTAATATCCATATGAGGATTCTCTTTGCAGGTCTCCAATGAACTTGTTCCTCTAACAAGCATCCACATGTTAGCATTGATTATCATCCATAATCACAATTATGAGAACCATTGCTTGAACCATTCAAGAAGCATAACATGTGCTAGTCTGTCCGAATTAACAATGTCCTATCTTGTTAATTCTATGACTAGGGATATTTAGATATTAACACATTTGCATGCGATAGACATCTCACATCATGAACACTTTCATGATTGCCTTTGCACTGTGTTTATAATATCTAGGACTTCATTTATTAATTTAAGATTTACAAACTCATGTATTCAAACACAACATTAATAAATGAATGATGCCTTTTATTAAGAATATAAATTTCATACATATGAAAAACATCCCTATTACATGGGCTCTAGGGCATACTCTCTAACAATCTCCCACTAGCACTAGAGCCAATCACTCATATGTCTCAGACCCATGCTATTTATATGGTGATCATGCTTTATCTGGGAAAGTGCTTTAGTGAGGGGATCCACCACATTGTCATCTGTGGGAACCCTTTCTATTTTCACATCATTTCTAGCTACTATTTCCCTTATGAGATGGTAGCGTCTGAGAACATGCTTGGATCGCTGATGAGACCGTGGTTCCTTTGCTTGCGCAATGGCTCCATTGTTGTCACAATATAAAGGAATCGGATCAACAATGCTAGGCACCACTCCTAGTTCGGTTATGAACTTTTTGATCCAGACTGCTTCTTTGGCTGCTTCTGAAGCAGCAATGTACTCAGCTTCTGTCGTGGAATCAGCAGTTGTTTCTTGTTTGGAACTTTTCCAACTAACTGCTCCTCCTCCCATTATGAACACATAACCAGATTGTGATTTACAATCATCTTTGTCAGATTGGAAGCTGGCATCTGTATACCCGTTTACTTCCAAACTGCCCTCTCCATATACCAAGAATACATCCTTAGTCCTTCTCAAGTACTTAAGAATATTCTTGACAGCTGCCCAATGTTCCTCTCCAAAATTAGATTGGAATCTGCTTGTGAAACTCAAAGCAAATGCTACATCTGGACGTGTACATAACATAGCATACATGATAGAACCAATTGCAGATGCATATGGTATTCTATTCATGCTCTCTCTATCCTCTAGTGTCTGTGGACACATAGACTTAGAAAGGTGTTTCCCATGCACCATGGGTATAAACCCTTTCTTAGAGAGATCCATATTGAACCTCTTCAATACTTTATCTATATATGTACTTTGAGAAAGACCTAGCAACCTATTGGATCTATCTCTATAGATCCTTATTCCCAGAATATAGGATGCTTCTCCAAGGTCTTTCATGGAGAATTGCTTGGATAACCATATTTTAACATATTGGAGAAGAGAAATGTCATTTCCCATGATCAATATGTCATCTACATATAGAACTAGGAAGACAATTGCACTCCCACTGACCCTTTTATACACACAAGGTTCATCTTCATTCTGTGAGAAACCAAATTCTTTGATTGTCTCATTGAATCGAATGTTCCAACTCCTAGAGGCTTGCTTCAATCCATAAATGGATCTTTGAAGCTTGCATACCTTTTCGCCATTTCCTGATGTGAATCCTTCTGGTTGTGTCATATACACATCCTCGGTAAGATTTCCATTAAGGAAAGCTGTCTTCACATCCATCTGCCAAATCTCATAATCATAATGAGCTGCAATGGCTAAAAGTATTCTTATAGACTTAAGCATCGCTACAGGAGAAAAAGTTTCGTCATAGTCAATACCTTCTTTTTGACGATAACCTTTTGCTACTAAGCGAGCTTTATAGGTAACTATATTACCTTCCATGTCAGTCTTCTTTTTGAAGACCCATTTGCACCCTATGAGTTTTATCCCTTCAGGTGGTTGAGTTAAAGTCCATACTTTATTCTCATACATGGAGTCCATTTCGGACTGCATAGCCTTAAGCCATAAATCATGTTCTGAACTGTTCAAAACTTCTTGATAGCTTGTAGGCTCATTGTCCTCTACTACAGTTATGCCTCTATCCGAATCAATGTGAAATCCATATCTCACAGGGATAGAATGCATCCTAGTAGATCTTCTAGGATTTTGTGTATAATTAGGTTCAATTGTGATTTCATCATTATGAAATTCAGTTTCAGGTTCAATCGATTGATCATCTTCTATTTGTGGGTCTTGAACTTCACTAAGCTCAATTTTACTCCCACTGTCCTCTCGTAGGAGAAATTCTCTTTCTAAGAAGACAGCATGCCTTGAAACAAACACCTTTTGTTCTAAGGGATGATAGAAATAATATCCAAACGTTTCTTTTGGATATCCCACAAATAAACATTTGTCAGACTTAACATCTAGTTTGTCTGACATTGTCCTCTTCACATAAGCAGGACAACCCCACACTTTCATATGAGAAAGCGTGGGTTTCTTGTTATTCCACATCTCATATGGAGTAACATCAACCGATTTACTAGGAACTCTATTTAACACATAAACAGCATTTTCTAGTGCATACCCCCAAAAGGACTTAGGCAAGTCCGCTCGGCTCATCATCGATCGAACCATATCTAATAGTGTTCGATTCCTCCTTTCGGATACACCATTGTGTTGTGGTGTATATGGAGGAGTCCATTGAGATAAAATCCCATTATCTCTAAGATAATCCTGAAACTCTTGACTTAAGTATTCTCCACCTTGATCTGATCTAAGTGTTTTAATACTTTTGCCAAGTTGTTTCTCTACTTCATTTCTGAATTCTTTGAACTTTTCAAATGCTTCAGACTTATATTTCATTAGATAGATATATCCAAACCTGGAATAATCATCTATGAAAGTAATGAAGTAGGAGTAACCTCCTCTAGCATGTGTAGTCATTGGACCACATACATCCGAATGTATTAAGTCCAAAACCATTTTAGCTCGTTCTCCTTTACCAATAAAGGGAGCTTTTGTCATTTTTCCCAATAAACAAGATTCGCATGTATCAAATGATTCATAATCAAATGATCCCAAATCACCTGACTTGTGCAATTTGGTCATGCGTTTTTCATTTATGTGGCCTAAACGACAATGCCATAAGTATGAGGTATTTAGATTATCATGTTTCATTCTCTTGGTATCCACATTATGTACTTCTTTAATTAAATCAAGAACAAATATACCATTCTCAATGATAGCTTTTGCATAAAATATATTGTTCTTAAAAATGTAACAACATTTGTCCTTTAAAGAAATATCATAATCGTTCATTAAACAACTGAAAGAAATAATACTCTTGGACAAAGCTGGAACATAATAACAATTATTTAATTCCAGTACTAATCCACTAGGAAGAGGCAAATAGTAAGTCCCCACAACTGTTGTAGAGATGTTTTGTCCAGTAGCTGACTGCAAACATATCTCTGCCTTTCCAACTCTTCTAAAGCTTCTAAGCCCCTGTAGATCATTACATAAATGAGATCCACATCCGGTATCTAATACCCAAGATTGTTTTGAAGCAATAGAATAAGTATTAATTTCAATCATATGAATACCTGAAGTAGAAGCATCAGCTTGCTTCTTCTCCTTGAGAGAATCTAGATAGGCCTTGCAGTTACGCTTCCAATGACCATCCTTTCCACAATGGAAGCAAGTTCCTTTGGGATTCTCTTTCTTGGCAACCTTCTTCTTAGAGATCCCACCATTCTTTGGCTGCGCCTTGGTTATCTTCTTCTTCTTCTTCTTCTTCTTCTGCTTCTTGCCTTTAGCAGAAGTGACAACCATGACACTTTTTGGATCCTTCTTAAATGATCCATCAGCTGTCTTGAGCATATTGATTAACTCAGGAATGGATACTTGGATCTTGTTCATGTTGAAGTTAAGCACGAAAGGTGCATAACTTGGAGCCAACGAGTACAAGATTAAATCTATGTATAGATCATTATCCATAACATAGCCAAGTCTACTCAAATGCTCAATATACCCATACATCTTCAATGCATGAGCAGCAGCTGAAGTGCCTTCCACCATTTTGCAACTAAATAGAGCTCGAGCAATCTCATATTGCTCAGTTCTAGCCTGAGAAGAATAAAGCTCCTCTAGATGCAAAACGATGGTTCTAGCATCCATCATTTCATGTTGCTTCTGAAGCTCCGAGGACATAGCACCCAGCATCAGACATGCTGCTGTTTCACTATCCTCCATGTATTTTCGATAAATGCCTTTGATCTCATCAATGGCATCATCTGATGGACGTGGTGGTGGACCTTTATCCAAGACATAGTGGATCTTTTCAGCTCTGAGAACAATTCTCACTTGCCTGATCCAGTCAGAATAGTTGTTGCCAACCAGCTTGTTATCCAAGATTGATCGTATGTTAATGTTTGATGTGCTCATGATGATGACCTAGATGTGAAAAAGAAAAGATATGAGAGTATGTTCATATATATATATATGCATTAATAAGGTCTTTAATTAATCCATTTACTCCCACTATTTTATTGCGAATTAATAGCCCTCACTATATAATCCGAGAAAACCCGATGGTTTTCTTAGTGGGCCAATATCCAATCCTTGATATGTAATTTGACCTTGACTGTGGTCAACAAGCCAAATTCCATACCCTTGAAAGGTAGGTATCTTTATACCAATTGTGTCTCTACACAACTATTGGATCATTAGGTTATCAACTCTTGATGCATGCATATCATATATGCATTCCCTAATCTTGCCTCTAGAACCATTAGCCTTGACTGTGGTCAACAAACTAATAGGCTAGCTAAGATGACCCATTTAATTAGATTTGAACATATTCGATATAATGTGAGCTTGACTGTGGTCAACAACCCACACTATAAAGAACTCTGGTTCTCCTCAAATTAATGGAAGGCTTATATACCTTAGTATTTGTTTGAGGGTTTTAGTTAATTAAGTCTCATCATACATGGTTGGCATACATTGGTATGCATCCTATATCTATCACATAAATATAAGCATACAAATATGGTATAGTTATGGACTTCACTACATTGATTTCCCCGAGCCAAGAGAGAAATCAAAAGGTCACACCTAGGTAGTATGCATGATTCAAACAAGAAAAATAATTACATTATCTTCAAGCTTGTTGGATCTCCATCCGGCCCATCTTGCTCCTTGAAAATGGTCTCCATCTCTATTTCTAATTCTAATCTAAGTAATCTAATTACATATTACAATTTGAAATCAAATACAAACCAAAAATAAGTGGCCAGGACATGAAAGTCCTCATTGGACCAAAACATGCATTATGCTCAATCACATTGGGCTTTGTCCATAACTAACCATCATGCCAATCATTCACCCTTATATGCCTTTCTAATGCATAAAGAAATGGATTACTAACTTTGTTTCAACCTTTGAAACTATATTTTGAGTTATTTTAATGATGTGATCAAATTAGGAAACTTTTTCCATTTTGGAAACTTTCATTTTAGGAAACCTTTTTGCATGAATTTGTTCTTGCCTTAATAATCAATCAAATTGATTATTAATTAATTATAAATTGATTATTTAATTAATTAATCATATTAAATAATTAAAAGAATCAATTTTGGGCTTAAATAAGTGTAGGCCGAAACCCACAGAAGAAAAACCCTAAGTGTGTTCACACACAAACCAGTTTTGTGTCATTTGGACCATTTGGGCCTTTTGGAATGAGCCAAGCCCACTCCAGCCCTTAAAACCCATTAATAAACTTAATTAATGTTTATAATAGTTAATTTAAATCAGCTCCTTGGGCCTACCAAGTTATTTACTAATTTAAACCAAGTCCGTAAACATAATTAAGCCCATTAAGTGGTTTTAATGAATTAAAATTAATCAAATTAATTTAAGGCCCATTTTAATTAATCCAATTAATTAAAAACACTTTAATATATCATATATATCATATTTAGAAGATCAAAAGTCGTTCTAACCAAGAACACATCAAGAACACACGAAGAACACCAATTTATCGAACTTTTCGACAAAACTAGTTTTCATGCAAAACTTGTTCGATTTTAATTCCGTTCGATCCTACGGCTTAATATCACATATTAAACACATAAAATATCATCTAAATGATTTTTAAATGGATCCATAAGAAATTAAATTAGAACAGCCCCTACATTACCTAGGGTTTCACGCCAAACCCTAATGGGTTTCACGCCAAACCCAAATCAAAATGCTTCAAAAAATTCGTTTTTGTTTCCACCAAATTTATTTGATCACACATACAACCAGAAATCAATATTTCTCATTCATGAACAATCAAATCTAATATTTTAAAGTTCATGAAATAAATAACTCAAAACAAAACAAAACTTATTCCGCAGAAAAATATAGAATTGTATATCCATGGCAAAACCGTGGCTCTGATACCATGTTGGATTTTTATGGTTACATGCATCATATACATGAGCGGAATTTTAAAATTTTTAACCATATGATCTGATCTTGCCATGAATACACAATATAACTATATGAGAATAAGAAAAATCACCTTTGATTTTTGTTGAACAGTTGATTTTACTTCGCACCGGGTTGTCGCAAACCACAGTGTCCAAAATCGAACACCTCCAATGAGTAATCCACACTAGAGAGGGGTAAATTGAACCAACAAATTGGTGTTCAACTAGGGCTGGCCAAAATTCTCAAGAGCTAGCTTGGGAAGTGGCGCAAAAGTGGAGAGAGAATTAAGAGAAAAAGACTTTCCTTTTGTTTTAATCACTTAACCCTAATTCTCATTAGTTGGCCTTTTATAGTTAGGTTAAAATTCCAACTCCTTAATGAGATTGGGCTCTTTAAAATTGCTGAAGAATTATTAATTGGGCTTCTGGAATTAATTATAATCATTTGGGCTTAATTAAATCCAAATTAAATCTTTTCATAAAAGACCATGCACAAAATCCACAAACTAGGCCCTTTGTGCATCTAATTGGATTTAAATACCCAAATGGATTCCCAATCCAACCAAATTAAATATGTGAGTTCCATAACACTTATGTAACATATATAAATTAATTTGGTCCAAGAAAAAGCCCTCTAAGCCCTTCTGTATGGAGTTGGCGTGTAGCCCTCTTCTGGAGGGCTTCCTCCAACTTCTTCATTCCTTTGGCCCTCTATAATTTCTCCAATGGTCCTATTAATTATTATATCAGTCCTATAACACTTATAGTAGTCTTATAACACTTATAAGATAATAATAATTAATCATGAAATACATTATTTCATTTAGGTCCAATTTACAGAACATTTCTCAAAAGTTCCGCGGACAATTTTATTTGATCATAATTAATTAAACTCTTTAATTAATTATTATCATATTCTCCTCTCTACCTTTATAATAATATAAAATATTATTATTCTTGTCATTTTAACATTTTACCCTTTTCTCTATATGTGTGTGACCTATTGGGTTCCTGTCCATGTTGGCAGTATAATATGTAATTGTGAGTTCTATTCAAAACTCACATGATTTAAACTCCTTTAAATCATTTTATCAATCTCTATTGATATTTTGATACATCATTATACAAGTCATGATTGGCCTCTAGCTAGGCATCATGACTACCCAAATGTCAGGAAAGTCATGTGGTTTGACTGTACCCTTCCATAGAAACAGTTATCGTGCAATTACTCCTTTCACCACTCTTATCTCAATTAGATTCTGAGTATGGATTTCTGTCAACTCATATAAATCTAATTATGTATGTTCTATTAATTTAACCATTGTTCCTAAAATGCCCTTTATGGATCTCCATCCATGTCGGCATATTACTCTGGCCAGAGATTCTCTGAACAAGGTAATTATAGAATCATGTGAGATAACTTCCCTTGTTAAATCTGGGATGGTGAATCCTTTGTCAATCACTCAACTATCTTCAAGTAGGTCATGATATACCCAATCTCCTAACTATGTTCACTCCCAGTTGGAAGTAATCAGTTATGGAGTCAAAGTATACCACTTGCTACTTAAGATAACTTTGGTGATCTCAACTCTAAGGATACTTGCACAACCGCTATGAAGAGATTCCTCACTGACATAGATTTAATATCCATATGAGGATTCTCTTTGCAGGTCTCCAATGAACTTGTTCCTCTAACAAGCATCCACATGTTAGCATTGATTATCATCCATAATCACAATTATGAGAACCATTGCTTGAACCATTCAAGAAGCATAACATGTGCTAGTCTGTCCGAATTAACAATGTCCTATCTTGTTAATTTTATGACTAGGGATATTTAGATATTAACACATTTGCATGCGATAGACATCTCACATCATGAACACTTTCATGATTGCCTTTGCACTGTGTTTATAATATCTAGGACTTCATTTATTAATTTAAGATTTACAAACTCATGTATTCAAACACAGCATTAATAAATGAATGATGCCTTTTATTAAGAATATAAATTTCATACATATGAAAAACATCCCTATTACATGGGCTCTAGGGCATACTCTCTAACAATAACCTCAAGTAATAAATCACGTTATGAATTGTTCAAAACTTCTTGATAGCTTGTAGGCTCATTATCGTCTACTACAGTTATGCCTCTATCTGAATTAATGTGAAATCAACATCTCATAGGGATAGAATGCATTCTAGTAGATCTTCTAGGATTTTATGTATAATTAGGTTTAACTGTAATCTCATCATTATAAAATTCAGTCTCGGGTTCAATCAGTTGTTATACTTCTATTTGTGGATCTTGAACTTCACAAAGTTTAATTTTACTCCCACTGTCCTCTTGTAGGAGAAATTCTCTTTCCAAGAAGACAACATACCTTGAAACAAACACCTTTTGTTCTAACAGATGGTAGAAATAATATCCAAACATTTCTTTTGGATATCCGACAAATAAACATTTGTCAGACTTAACATCTAGTTTGTCTGACACTGTCCTCTTTACATAAGCAGGATAACCCCATACTTTCATATAAGAAAGTGTGGGTTTCTTGTTATTCCACATCTTATATGGAGTAACATCAACCAATTTACTAGGAACTCTGTTTAACACATAAATAGTAGTTTCAATTGCATATCCCTAAAAGGACTTAGGCAAGTATGCTCGGCTCTTCATGGATCAAACCATATCTAATATTGTTCGATTTCTCCTCTCAGATACACCATTATGTTGTGGTGTATATGGTGGAATCCATTAAGATAAAATACCATTATCTATAAGATAATCTTGAAATTATTGGCTTAAGTATTCTCCACCTCGATCTGATCTAAGTGTTTTAATACTTTGCGAAGTTGCTTCTCTACTTTATTTCTAAATTCTTTGAACTTTTCAAATGCTTTTGATTTATATTTTATTAGATAGATATATCATAATTTGGAGTAATAATCTATGAAAATAATGAAGTAGGAGTAACCTCCTATGGCATGTGTAGTCATTGGACCACATACATCTGAATGTATTAAGTCCAAAACCATTTTAGCTCGTTCTCCTTTACCAATAAAGGGAGCTTTTGTCATTTTCCCCAATAAAAAAAACTCACATGTATCAAATGATTCATAATCAAATGATCCCAAATCACCTGACTTGTGTAATTTGGTCATGCGTTTCTCATTTATATGGCCTAAATGACAATGCCATAAATATAAAGTATTTAGATTATCTTGTTTCATTCTCTTGGTATCCACATTATGTACTTCTTTAATTAAATAAAGAACAAATATACCATTCTCAATGATAGCTTTTGAATAAAACATATTGTTCTTAAAAATGTAACATTACTTGTCCTTTAAAGAAATGTCATAATTGTTCAATAAACAACTAAAAAAAAATAATACTTTTGGATAAAGATGGAATATAATAACAATTATTTAATTCTAGTGTTAATCCACTTGGAAGAGCCAAATGGTAAGTCCCCATAACTATTGTAGAGATGTTTTGTCCAGTAGCTGACTGTAGACATATTTTTTCCATTCCAACACTTCAAATGCTTTTAAGCCCCTATAGATCATTAGAAAAATGAGATCCAAATCTGGTATCTAATACCCAAGATTTTTTTGAACCAATAGAATAAGTATTAATTTCAATCATATGAATACCTGAAGTAGAAGCATCAGCTTGCTTATTCTCCTTAAGAGAATTTAGATAGGCCTTGCAGTTACTGTAACACCCTAATTCATTAACCATGTATAATCATCAATCATCATCAATCTTCAACCTAGTAAAGGTCATGCAGAAATAAAAAAAAATAATAATAAGACAGGCCATCATTACATGCCACAATAAGATAATTAAGCTTATAAATAAGAAAAACATAACATAAATGCCCTTCAAGTATCCTGATATCCTCAAGGCAACTGCATCATGACTAATCCTTTGGAACTTATCCTCAAACCTACACGGATAAATAAACCCATGCTAAGCTATAAAGCTTAGTGGGGAATAAAAACTATGGACAAGCTCATAAGATAACATATGAGATTACATTATTTATCCTGCCACATTGGACATTCCGGGGAGATTTCAACCTTACCCTTTAATGCCATTATTACTAAATCCGAAAGCATTGTATAACTTATCTTGTCCCTAAAACTTTCTAGTCAGCGATCATCTTTAACCCTCTCTTATTACCTAGAAGATTCATGCATCTTATAATTCTTCTATTCAAGAATACAGATATCGTCATTATATATGTACAACCTTCAACTTAATACCATTAACCAATTTGGTTACCTAACATGTGCATTTAACATTTATTCATAGCTAAGAGGAAGTACTCATACTATATAACATTATGAAAGATATTGCTAGGCATAATTTAATTACATACATATATATATATATATATATACAAACTTATCATCTTTGTTTGGGATTCTACACATGTCTTCCTTAATGCTATATTTTCATGGCACTTTAAACATCTTACAGATTAATATCATATCATGCTGTGCACTTTGATTTATATTAGAATTATACATATACACATACATACATATAAATGTTCATATACATACAAACTTGCATGCCATTCTAATGAATAGGTATCACACCTCATGATTAACTGGCGCAGTCTCCATACCACATGCAAACATTTTCTAATCTTCCCATACATGAATGTTATTATGCATGTCATAGTACATATAACGTTTAATTCAATCTTGTAAGCTTGTGGCCCATGTAACCCAACTATTCACCATGAAACCAACTTACACTGGCAGTCACATGACGACCTTTCTCATGGTTGATGTAAGACATCACAATCAAGTAATATATAACATGGCATTTTATTTCATAGCAATAGCTTATAGCTAACTAAAATTTAGAGTAAAGCATTAGAATATATCATTATCATGATTCCCATATATATATAAGTGATGCGATTGATACATACATACGTTACTTTATTTCTTGTACCATTTTACATCTTGATAGCCTACCTAAGTACTAGTTCGAAAGGTGGATAACGGGAGCAATGGATACCCGAAGGTATCAAACTATGGATATCCAAAGATATCAAACAATGGACCTAAATGGGGTCAAGCAATGGTTCCAACAAGGAACAAACTATGGACCCAAACGGGGTCAAACGATTGTTCCATTAAGGAACAAGACCCAAACGGGGTTAACATATAGCAGCTATGACTGTATCCCTCTAGGCATTCCTATCTAATCCACAACTTAACTAAGACCCGCAGGCTTAACTTTTTAAGACATATCTTAATTTAACATATTCTTCTTTTCTTAGCACATCATTTGGCTTAAAGCCACTTTTCATAAAAAAATGCATATCATTCTTGTCATACATCAATGTTGAGCTTTAGGCTCCAATAAATATGGATGCTGCCATATGATCGTATGCTTGCATAAATTTTCTTTCGTTCATATCATAATAGTTACATGTTTATACAACAATAATAAGACATCAGCTTTCATGATTAGCATTATATGTACCCACATGCAGTCGTACATATACGTGCAGTTTAAACATGGCAATAAATGGTTCCATTACTCATACTTATTCGCATATTAAATCAAGCTACTCTTCATAGCATACTCGAATCAATTCCACCACATATACTTACATAACTCAAGAATAGTTCTCAATGATGTACATTGTTATTGCTTTCCATGAGTAGTTTCCTTATTCTTATAATTAAACACATTACAACATAATCATATATAGCAACACTCAAGCATTCAAGATCCATATCATCGGATGAATAGGTTATCTTACAGCTTAAAGTCAACACTTATTCATCTTTAGCCCTTTTTGCTTACTTTTATAGTCTATTATAACATAGGAACCAAACTATCTACCTTGACATTATCAAATGTAACATGATCATCTTATTTGTACTTTCTATTTTATAACATTATTTTCCTAAATGAGTTGTATAAGATTATATCATCTTAATCTTTAGAACAATACTTGAAGACTTGAAACTTTCATTTTACATCAAAGTTCACCAGAGTAGAAGCAAGAGGTTATACACTTTAACATAGTCGTATATACTTCAATCATCTTACATGTATTTTTTTTATCTTATAACATATTATGCTTAGGTAAGTTGTGTAGGGTCATTTCATCTTCTTCGTACACACACTATAGATGCTCTTATACTAATCATATTGTATTATAGGCATGAACAAACAATGAGCAGATTATTACACAATACTCCTAAACATTAATTCTTCATGTCACCTAGTGTATAACCAGGTTTCTATGATTTTATAATTTATCATAGCATGTGATGTTACATTTCTTTTAACTCGGACAATGCAACCTTATGACTATTCTCTTGTTATCACTAGGTTAAATCACAGTATTTTATAACACTCATTGTATAACATATCATTTAAGTTACTATATTGCATCATGTTATTCTCACTTTGATGCTCATTAGGCCTTATCATATCTTGTTGCATCATAATCCATATTAACATTGTCATATTCATATCCCTCAAATTTAGAGTTCAAGTGAACCATCATCACTTAACTTAATGTGTTTGATTACTTTAAGTTTTGCACTCCTTATATATGTGTGGAGGTTCCTCAATTAAATGATCATGCCTTATGCATCTTCGGGTAGCTTACAACTTAATTGAATCTTCATCCTATTATAATAACATATTGGTGGCTTAGATTACTTATAACTTAGTCCCATTTACTTTCTCTTACCATGCCATTCATGTCTTCTAACTTTCGATAATGCTTTATCTTACAGTCTTTCTTTTCTAAATTATACACCTATAGACTTTAACATGGAATATTGGCTTGTATAATCTATTAATCCATCAGCATTTAACTTACCTATTAACTATCTCTTTGTGAGCAATCATCATGCTCACATTTACGACAAACTTTATTCATCCTGTTTATGTAACTCTTTTAATGACTTTAAGATATCGTTAACCTTATGATTATGAGTGATTATTGTTTAGGAGTATGTGTACAAGAAGCACATATAGCCATGCATTAAGGAAAATCTCGTAACAAAGAGAGAGAGAGAGAAATCTCCCTCAAAATGCCAATCCAGCATTTCACAAAACCCCCAAACCCTAAATAGATTAGTAGGGTAAATATCTCTCCATGGAAAATCAAATAATACCCTTACCCATTTTTATCCCTTAAAACTCATTTTCTTAACATTTAACCCCAAACTTCTTATTTAATTCAATTGCATCCTTACTTACTATTTTAGCTACACTGCATTACACATGTGCCTAATTACAATTATACCCTTAATATGACTTAACTTCATTAATTCAAAATAATCTAAATTTGCCTCATTAAACCTTAATCTTGATTAATAACTATAATCCTGTTAGGGCCATGATTGGGTCCTTACAATTCTCTCCCCTTTAAAAGAATTTCATCATCAAAATTCAAAACTGGCAATCTTAATCTTTATCGTTAGCAATTTTTAACTATGCTTTAGCTATAAGCAACTATAACCATACAGATTCTCTATATCTATACTAAACTCATCCATCTATAATCATTTGTATCTGTCTCCAATTTCCAAAAACTCTTACGCTTGTTGTATTTCTTATCCTGGGTATCTTAATAACTTAACATCTTACATCATCATCTATGCGAAAGATCAAGTTCTCTTCTATTCATATGAACTTTTCCTTAAACGTTTTAATATATAATCTAGACATACTTATAATCAATCTTATGCTATACTTCAATCATGAAACATTAAGGTATTTAAGCACTTGCAATACCATGAGGCGAGAGATATTGATAATATCTCAGATATCATCTCACAATCTCTGCCAAAATCTCTCTAATGGTCCCATATATATCAATCATAAGTCAAATGCCTAACAAAATCATCAAAATGTATGCCAATAGCTATAACACCAAGGTCTAGACCAATATCATCTTAATCTTCCAGAACAATTGTTTGATTCCTTATTGCCCGAAAAAGACTCAACCAGGCTCTGATACCACTAACTGTAACACCCTAATTCATTAACCATGTATAATCATTAATCATCAACCTAGTAAAGGTCATGCAGAATAATAATAATAATAATAATAATAATAATAATAATAATAATAATAATAATAATAATAATAATAAGACATGCCATCATTACATGCCACAATAAGATAATTAAGCTTATAAATAAGAAAAACATAACATAAGTGGCCTTCAAGTATCCTAATATCCTTAAGGCAACTGCATCATAACTGATCCTCTGGAACTTATCCTAAAACCTACACGGATAAATAAACCCGTTCTAAGCTATAAAGCTTAGTGGGGAACAAAAACTATGGACAAGCTCATACAATTTCCTTTCATCAAACCAAAAACAACTATCACAATAACATAAGATAACATATGAGATTACATTATTTATCCTGCCCCTTTGGACATTTCGGGGAGATTTCAACCTTACCCATTGATGCCATTATTACTAAATCCGAAAGCATTTTATAACTTATCTTGTCCCTAAAACTTGGTAGTTAGCGATCATCTTTAACCCTCTTTTATTACCTAGAAGATTCATGCATCTTATAATTCTTCTATTCAAGAATACTTATATCGTCATTATATATGTACAACCTTTAACTTAATACCATTAACCAATTTGGTTACCTAACATGTGCATTCAACAATTATTCATAGCTAAAAGGAAGTGCTTATACTATATAACATTGCGAAAGATATTGCTATGCATGATTTCATTACATATATATATATATATATATATATATATATATATACAAACTTATCATCTTTGTTTGGGATTCTACACATGTCTTCCATAATGCTATATTATCATGGCACTTTAAACATCTTACAGATTAATATCATATCATGTTGTGCACTTTGATTTTTATTAGGATTATAAATTTACACATAGATAGATATAAATGTTCATATACATACAAACTTGTATGCCATTCTAATGAATAGGTATCACACCTCATGATTATCTGGCACAGTCTCCATACCACATGCAAAAATTTTCTAATCTTCCCATACATGAATGTTATTATACATGTCATAGTTCATATAACGTTTAATCCAATCTTGTAAGCTTATGGCCCATGCAGCCCAACTATTCACCATGAAACCAACTTACACTGGCTGTCACATGGCGACCTTTCTCATGGTTGATGTAAGACATCACAATCAAGTAATACATAACATGGCTTTTCATTTCATAGCAATAGCTTATAGCTAACTAAAATTTAGAGTAAAGAATTAGAATAGATCATTATCATGATTCCCATATATATATATATAAGTGATGCGATCGATACATACGTACGTTACTTTATTTCTTGTACCATTTTACATCTTGATAGCCTGCCTAAGTACTAGTTCGAAAGGTGGATAATGAGAGCAATGGATACTCAAAGGTATCAAACTATGGATATCCAAAGATATTAAACAATGGACCCAAACGAGGTCAAGCAATGGTTCTAGCAAGGAAAGAACTATGGACCCAAACGAGATCAAACGATGGTTCTATTAAGGAACAAGACCCAACTGGGGTCAACATATAGCAGTTGTGACTGTATCCTTCTAGGCATGCCTATCTAATCCACAACTGAACTAAAACCCGCAGGCTTAACTTTTTAAGACATCTCTTAATTTAACATATTCTTCTTTTCTTAGCACATCATTTGGCTTAAAGCCACTTTTCATAAAAGAATGCATATCATTCTTTTCATACATCAATGTTGAGCTTTATGCTCCAATACATATGTATGCTATCATATGATCGTATGCTTGCATAAATTTTCTTTCGTTCATATCATAATAGTTACATGTTTATACAACAATAACAACACATCAGCTTTCATGATTAACATTATATGTACCCACATGCACTTGTACATATACGTGCAGTTTAAACATGGCAATACATGGTTCCATTACTCATACTTATTCGCATATTAAATCAAGCTACTCTTCATAGCATGCTCGAATCAATTCCACCACATATACTTACATAACTCAAGAATAGTTCTCAAGGACGTACCTTGTTATTGCTTGCCGTGAGTAGTTTCCTCATTCTCATAATTAAGCACATTACAACATACTAATATATAGCAGCACTCAAGCATTCAAGATCCATATCATCGGATGAATAGGTTCTCTTACAGCTTAAAGTCAACACTTATTCATCTTTAGCCCTTTTTGCTTACTTCTATAGTCTATTATAACATAGGAACCAAACTATCTACCTTGGCATTATCAAATATAGCATGATCATCTTATTTGTACTTTCTATTTTATAACAGTATTTTCCTAAATGAGTTGTACAAGATTATATCATCTTAATCGTTAGAACAATACTTAAAGACTTGAAACTTTCATTTTACATCAAGGTTCACCAGAGTAAAAATAACAGGTTACACACTTTAACATAGTCGTATATACTTCAATCATCTTACATGTATTTTTCATCTTATAATATTTTATGCTTAGGTAAGTTGTGTAGGGTCATTTCATCTTAGCCATAGACACACTACAAACGCTCTTGTGCTAATCATATTGTATTATAGGCATGAACAAACAAGGAGCAGATTATTACACATTACTGCTAAACATTAATTCTTCTTGTGACCTGGAGTATAACCAGGCTTCTATGATTTCATAATTTATCATAGCATATGATGTTCCATTTCTTTTAACTCGGACAATGCGACCTTATGACTATTCTCTTGTTATCACTAGGTTAAATCATAGTATTTTATAAGACTCATTGTATAACATATCGTTTAAGTTACTATATTGCATCATGTTATTCTCACTTCGATGCTCATTAGGCCTTATCATATCTTGTTACATCATAATCCACATTAACATTGTCATACGCATATCCCTTAAATTTAGAGTTCAAGTAAACCATCATTACTTAACTAAATGTGTTTGATTACTTTAAGTTTCGCACTCCTTATATGTGTGTGGAGGTTCCTCAATTAAATGATTATGTGTTATGCATCTTTGGATAGCTTACGGCTTAATTCAATCTTCATCCTGTTATAATAACATATTGGTGGCTTAGATTACTTATAACTTAGTCCCTTTTACTTTCTCTTACCATGCCATTCATATCATTTAACTATCGATAATGCTTTATCTTACGGTCCTGCTTTTCTAAATTATACATCTATAGACTTTAACATGGAATATTGGCTTGTATAATATATTAATCCATCAGTATTTAACTTACCTATTAACCATTACATTGTGAGCAATCATCATCCTCACATTTATGACAAACTTTATTCATGCTATTTATGTAACTCTTTTAATAACTTTAAGATATCGTCAACCTTATGATTATGGGTGGTTATTGTTTAGGTGTATGTGTACAAAAAGAACATGTGGCCATGCAATAAGGAAAATAATAGGTTGTGCTTGGCCATGTATAGCAAGGACAAGGGTAATTGGTTGTGCATTTTCTAGAGAAAGAGTGAGTGGCCATGTGTTTCAAAGAGGAAACCACACACGTGGTCATGTGTTTCCAAGAGGAAACACACACGTGGTCGTGTGTTTCCAAGAGGAAACACATGTGTGGCCATGTGTGAGAGAAATAACATTATTACATGGCCATACATCCCCAAGGGCAATTAACTACATGGTCGTGTACAAGGAGGAGAGGAGCTTTACGTGGCGGTGTATGGGAAGAAGAAAAACCACACGTGGCCAAGCATAGGGAAGAATAAACACATGCATGGACTTGTGTTTTAAAGAGAAAATGTACCTGTGGCTACGGATGAGAAGGAACGAGGAAACATCCAAGATCCTGATCATGCATAACATAAATTTAAAACCCAGATTTCACTTCCCCTCTTACTTATATAATCATTTAAGTTTTTAAGCATACCATACTCATCAAGGCTTACAAGATTTATCCCTTAAACACATTAAGAAAGACACATACCAAAAAAGTGTTAGAACCCTAGATCATGGACATGAACTGTTGGATTTTAACTGTTACGTGCATCACATACATGAGCGGAATTTTAAAATTTTTTAACCATTAGATCTGATCTTGCCATGAATACACAATAAAACTATATGAGAATAAGAAAAATTAACTTTGATTTTTGTTGAACAGTTAATTTTACTTCGCACCGGGTTGTTGCAAACCACAGTATCCAAAATCGAACACCTCTAATGAGTAATCCACACTAGAGAGGGGTAAATTAAACAAACAAATTGGTGTTTAACTAGGGGTGGCCAAAATTCCCAAGAGCTAGCTTAGGAGTTGGTGCAAAAGGGAGAGAGAGATTAAGAGAAAAGACTTTCTTTTTGTTTTAATCACTTAACCCTAATTCTCATTAGTTGGCCTTTTATAGTTAGGTTAAAATTCCAAATCCTTAATGAGATTGGGCTCTTTAAAATTGATGGAGAAATATTAATTGGGCCTCTGGAATTAATTATAATCATTTGGGCTTAATTAAATCCAATTTAAACCTTTTCATAAAAGTCTATGCACAAAACCCACAAACTAGGCCCTTTGTACAACTAATTAGATTTAAATACCCAAATGGATTCCAAATCCAATTAAATTACATATGTGGGTTCCATAACACTTATGTAACATATATAAATTAATTTGGTCCATTAAATAGGCCATTAATTCCTTCTGTTCTGAGGTAGGCGTGTGGCCCTTATAGAAGGGCTTCCGCCAACTGCTTCATTCCTCTGGCCCTTAATAATTGCTCCAATGGACTTATTAATTATTATACCAGTCCTATAACACTTATAGTAGTCCTAAAACACTTATAACACAATAATAATTAATCATGAAATACATTATTTCAATTAGGTCCAATTTTCTAGAACATTTCTCAAAAGTTCCGCGGACAATTTTATTTGATCATAATTAATTAAACTCTTTAATTAATTATTATCATATTCTCTTCTCTACCTTAATAATAATATCAAATATTATTATCCTTTTCATTTTACCATTTTGCCCTTTTCTCTATATGTGTGTGACCTATTGGGTTCCTGTCCATGTTGGTAGTATAATAAGTAATTGTGAGTTCTATTCAAAACTCACATGATTTAAACTCCTTTAAATCATCTTATCAATCCCTATTGATAATTTTGATACATCATTATACAAGTCATGATTGGCCCCCAGCTAGGCATCATGACTACCCAAATGTCAGGAAAGTCATGTGGTTTGACTGTACCCTTCCATAGAAACAGTTACCGTGCAATTACTCCTTTCACCACTCTTATCTTAATTAGATTTTGAGTATGGATTTCTGTTAACTCATATAAATCTAATTATGTATGTTCTATTAATTTAACCATTTTTCCTAAAATGCCCTTCATGGATCTCCATCCATCTTGGCATATTACTCTGGCCAGAGATTCTCTGAACAAGGCAATTATAGAATCATGCGAGATAACTTCGCTTGTTAAATCTGGGATGGTGAATCCTTTGTTAATCACTCAACTATCTTCATGTAGGTCATGATATACCCAATCTCCTAACTATGTTCACTCCTAGTTGGAAGTAATCAGTTATGGAGTCAAAGTATACCACTTGCTACTTAAGATAACTTTTGTGATCTCAAGTCTAAGGATACTTGCACAACTGCTATGAAGAGATTCCTCACTGACATAGATTTAATATCCATATGAGGATTCTCTTTGCAGGTCTCTCATGAACTTGTTCTTCTATCAAGCATCCATATGTTAGCTTTGATTAATATCCATAATCACAGTTATGAGAACCACTGCTTAAACCATTCAAGAAGCATAACATGTGCTAGTCTGTCTGAATTAACAATGTCCTATCTTGTTAATTTTATGACTAGGGATATTTAGATATTAACACATTTGCATGCAATAGACATCTCACATCATGAACACCTTTATGATTGCCTTTGCACCGTGTTTATAATATCTAGGACTTCATTTATTAATTTAAGATTTACAAACTCGTGTATTCAAACATAGCATTAATAAATGAATGATGCCTTTTATTAAGAATATAAATTTCATACATATGAAAAACATCCCTATTACATGGGCTCTAGGGCATACTCTCTAACAATCTCCCACTTGCACTAGAGCCAATCACTCATATGTCTCAGACCCATGCTATTTATATGGTGATCATGTTTAATATGGAAAAGTACTTTAGTGAGGGGATCCACCACATTGTCATCTATGGGAACCCTTTCTATTTTCACATCATTTCTAGCTACTATTTCCCTTATGAGATGGTAGCGTCTGAGAACATACTTGGATCGCTGATGAGACTGTGGTTCCTTTGCTTGTGCAATGGCTCAATTGTTGTCACAATATAACAATGCTAGGCACCACTCCTAGTTCGGTTATGAACTTTTTAAACTAGATTGCTTCTGAAGTAGCAATGTACTCAGCTTCCATTGTGGAATCAGTAGTTGTTTCTTGTTTGGAACTTTTCCAACTAACTGCTCCTCCTCCCATTATGAACACATAACCAAATTGTGATTTATAATCATCTTTGTCAGATTGGAAGCTGGCATCTGTATACCCATTTACTTCCAAACTGCCCTCTCCATATACCAAGAATATATCCTTAGTCCTTCTCAAGTACTTAAGAATATTCTTGACAGCTGCCCAGTGTTCCTTTCCAAAATTGGATTGGAATCTGTTTGTGACACTCAAAGTAAATGCTACATCTGGACGTGTACATAACATAGCATACATGATAGAACCAATTGTAGATGCATATGGTATCCTATTCATGCTCTCTCTATCCTCTAGTGTCTGTGGACACATAGACTTAGAAAGGTGTTTCCCATGCACCATGGGTATAAACCCTTTCTTAGAAAGATCCATATTGAACCTCTTCAATACTTTATCTATATATGTATTTTGAGAAAGACCTAGCAACCTATTGGATCTATCTCTATAGATCCTTATTCCCAGAATATAGGATGCTTCTCCAAGGTCTTTCAAGGAGAATTGCTTGGATAACCATATTTTAACAGATTGGAGAAGAGAAATGTCATTTCCCATGATCAATATGTCATCTACATATAGAACTAGGAAGACAATTGCACTCCCACTGACCCTTTACTACACACAAGGTTCATCTTCAATCTTTGAGAAACCAAACTCTTTGATTGTCTCATTGAATCGTATGTTCCAGCTCCTAGAGGCTTGCTTCAATCCATAAATGGATCTTTGAAGCTTGCATACCTTTTTGCCATACCCTGATGTGAATCCTTCTGGTTGTGTCATATACACATCCTCGGTAAGATTTCCATTAAGGAAAGCTTTCTTCACATCCATTTGCCAAATCTCATAATTATAATAAGCTGCAATGGCTAAAAGTATTCTTATAGACTTAAGCATCGCTACAGGAGAATAAGTTTCGTCATAGTCAATACCTTCTTTTTGACGATAACCTTTTGCTACTAAGCAAGCTTTATAGGTAATTATATTAGCTTCCATGTCAGTCTTCTTTTTGAAGACCTATTTGCACCGTATGGGTTTTATCCCTTCAGGTGGTTGAGTTAAAGTCCATACTTTGTTCTCATACATGGAGTCCATTTCAGACTGCATAGCCTTAAGCCATAAATCACTTTCGGAACTGTTCAAAACTTCTTGATAGCTTGTAGGCTCATTGTCCTCTACTACAGTTATGTCTCTATTTGAATCAATGTGAAATCCATATCTCATAGGGATAGAACGCATCCTAGTAGATCTTCCAGGATTTTGTGTACAATCAGGTTCAACCATAATCTCATCATTATGAAATTTAGTTTCGGGTTCAATCGGTTGATCATCTTCTATTTGTGGGTCTTAAACTTCCCCAAGTTCAATTTTACTCCCACTGTCCTCTCATAGGAGAAATTCTCTTTCCAAGAAGACAACATGCCTTGAAACAAACACCTTTTGTTCTAAGGGATGATAGAAATAATATCCAAATGTTTCTTTTGGATATCCCACTAATAAATATTTGTCAGACTTAACATCCAGTTTGTCTGACATTGTCTTCTTCACATAAGTAGGACAACCCCATACTTTCATATGAGAAAGCGTGGGTTTCTTGTTATTCCACATCTCATATGGAGTAACATCAACCGATTTACTAGGAACTCTGTTTAACACATAAACAACAGTTTCTAGTGCATATCCCCAAAAGGGCTTAGGCAAGTCCGCTCGTCTCATCATTGATCGAACCATATCTAATAGTGTTCAATTTCTCCTTTCAGATACACCATTGTGCTGTGGTGTATATGGAGGAGTCCATTGAGAAAAAATCCTATTATCTCTAAGATAATCTTGAAACTCTTGACTTAAGTATTCTCCACCTCGATCTGATCTAAGTATTTTAATACTTTTGCCAAGTTGTTTCTCTACTTCATTTCTGAATTCTTTGAACTTTTCAAATGCTTCTGATTTATATTTCATTAGATAGATATATCATAATTTCGAGTAATAATCTATGAAAATAATGAAGTAGGAGTAACCTCCTATGGCATGTGTAGTCATTGGACCACATACATCTGAATGTATTAAGTCCAAAACCATTTTAGCTCGTTCTCCTTTACCAATAAAGGGAGCTTTTGTCATTTTTCCCAATAAACAAGATTCACATGTATCAAATGATTCATAATCAAATGATCCCAAATCACCTGACTTGTGTAATTTGGTCATGCGTTTTTCATTTATATGGCCTAAACGACAATGCCATAAGTATGAGGTATTTAGAATATCATGTTTCATTCTCTTGGTATCCACATTATGTACTTCTTTAATTAAATCAAGAACAAATATACCATTCTCAATGATAGCTTTTGTATAAAACATATTGTTCTTAAAAATGTAACAACATTTGTCCTTTAAATAAATATCATAATCGTTCATCAAATGACTGAAAGAAATAATACTTTTGAATAAGGCTGGAACATAATAACAATTATTTAATTCTAGTACTAATCCACTAGGAAGAGGCAAATAGTAAGTCCCCACAACTGTTGTAGAGATGTTCTATCCAGTAGCTCACTGCAAACATATCTCTGCCTTTCTAACTCTTTTAAAGCTTCTAAGCCCCTATAGATCATTACATAAATGAGATCCACATCGGTATCTAATACCCAAGATTGTTTTGAAGCAATAGAATAAGTATTAATTTCAATCATATGAATACCTGAAGTAGAAGCATCAACTTGCTTCTTCTCCTTGAGAGAATCTAGATAGGCCTTGCAGTTACACTTCCAATGACCATCCTTTCCACAATGGAAGCAAGTTCCTTTGGGATTCTCTTTCTTGGCAACCTTCTTCTTGGAGATCCCACTATTCTTTGGCTACGCCTTGGTTATCTTCTTCTTCTTCTGCTTCTTGCCTTTAGCAAAAGTGACAACCATGACACTTTTTGGATTCTTCTTAAATGATCCATCAGCTGTCTTGAGCATATTGATTAACTCAGGAATGGATACCTGGATCTTGTTCATGTTGAATTTAAGCACGGAAGGTGCATAACTTGGACCCAACGAGTACAATATTAAATCTATGTATAGATCATTATCCATAACATAGCCAAGTCTACTCAAATGCTCAATATAACCATACATCTTTAATGCATGAGTAGCAGCTAAAGTGCCTTCCACCAATTTGCAGCTAAATAGAGCTCGAGCAATCTCATATTGCTTAGTTCTATCTTGAGAAGAATAAAGCTCCTCTAGATGCAAAACGATGGTTCTAGGATCCATCATTTCATGTTGCTTCTGAAGCTTCGAGGACATAGCACCCAGCATCAGACATGCTGCTACTTCACTATCCTCCATGTATTTTCGATAAATGCCTTTGATCTCATCAATGGCATCATCTGATGGAAGTGGTGGTGGATCTTTATCCAAGACATAGTGGATCTTTTCAGCTCTAAGAACAATTCTCACTTACCTGATCCAGTCAGAAAAGTTATTGCCAACTAGATTGTTATCCAAGATTGAACGTATATTAATGCACGACGTGCTCATGATTATGACCTAGATGTGAAAAAAAAGATATGAGAGTATGTTCATATATATGTATGCATTAATAAGGTCTTTAATTAATCCATTTACTCCCACTATTTTATTGCGAATTAATAGCCCTCACTATATAATCCAAGAAAACCCGATGGTTTTCTTAGTGGGCCAATATCCAATCTTTGATATGTAATTTGACCTTGACTGTGGTCAACAAGCCAAATTCCATACCCTTGAAAGGTAGGTATCTCTATACCAATTGTGTCTCTACACAACTATTGGATCATTAGGTTATCAACTCTTGATGCATGCATATCATCTATGCATTCCCTAATCTTGCGTCTAGAACCATTAGCCTTGATTGTGGTCAACAAACTAATGGGCTAGCTAAGATGACCTATTTAATTAGATTTGAACATATTCAATATAATGTGAGCTTGACTATGGTCAACAACCCACACTATAAAGAACTCTGGTTCTCCTCAAATTAATGGAAGGCTTATATACCTTAGTATTTGTTTGAGGGTTTTAGTTAATTAAGTCTCATCATACATGGTTGGCATACATTGGTATGCATCGTATATCTATCACAGAAATATAAGCATACAAATATGGTGTAGTTATGGACTTCACTACAATGATTTCCCCGAGCCAGGAGGGAAATCAAAAGGTCACACCTAGGTAGTATGCATGTTTCAAACAAGAAAAATAATTACATTATCTTCAAGCTTGTTGGATCTCCATCCAGCCCATCTTGCTCCTTGATAGTGGTCTCCATCTCTATTTCTAATTCTAATCTAAGTAATCTAATTACATATTATAATTTGATAAGAAAAACAAACCAAAAACAAGTGGCCAGGACATGAAAGTCCTCACTGGGCCAAAACATGCATAATGCTCAATCACATTGGGCTTTGTCCATAACTATCCATCATGCCAATCATACACCCTTATATGCCTTTCTAATGCATAAAGATATGGATTACTAACTTTGTTTCAACCTTTGAAACTATATTTTGAGTTATTTTAATGATGTGATCAAATTAGGAAACTTTTTCCATTTTGGAAACTTTCATTTTAGGAAACCTTTTTGCATGCATGTGTTCTTTTCTTAATAATCAATCCAATTGATTATTAATTAATTATAAATTGATTATTTAATTAATTAATCATATTAAATAATTAAAAAAATCAATTTTGGGCTTAAAACAAATGTAGGCCGAAACCCACAGAAGAAAAACCTTAACTATGTTCACACACAAACTAGTTTTGTGTCTTTTGGACCATTTGGGCCTTTTAGAATGAGCCAAGCCCACTCCAGCCCTTAAAACCCATTAATAAACTTAATTAATGTTTATAATATTTAATTTAAATCAGCTCCTTGGGCCCACCAAGTCATTCACTATTTTAAATCAAGTCCTTAAATATAATTAAGACCATTAAGTGGTTTTAATAAATTAAAATTAATCAAATTAATTTAAGGCCCATTTTAATTAATCCAATTAATTAAAAACACTTTAATATATCATATATATCAGATTTAGAAGATCAAAAGTTGTTCTAACTAAGAACACATCAAGAACACACGAAGAACACCAATTTATCGAACTTTTTGACAAAACTAGTTTTCATGCAAAACTTGTTCGATTTTAATTACGTTTGATCCTACGGCTTAATGTCACATATTAAACACATAAAATATCATCTAAATGATTTTTAAATGGATCCATAAGAAATTAAATTAGAACAGCCCCTACATCACCTATGGTTTCACGCCAAACCCTAATCACAATCCTTCAAAAGTTTCGTTTTTGTTTCCACCAAATTTATTTTATCACACATACAACCAAAAATCAATATTTCTCATTCATGAAAAATCAAATCTAATATTTTAAAGTTCATGAAATAAATAACTCAAAACAAAACAAAACTTATTTCGCAGAAAAATACAGAATTGTATATCCATGGCAAAACCGTGGCTCTCATACCATGTTGGATTTTAACAGTTACATGCATTACATACATGAGCGGAATTTTAAAATTTTTAACCTTTAGATCTGATCTTTCCATGAATACACAATATAACTATATGAGAATAAGAAAAATCACCTTTGATTTTTATTGAACAGTTGATTTTACTTCGCACCGGGTTGTCGCAAACCACAGTGTCCAAAATCGAACACCTCTAATAAGTAATCCACATTAGAGAGGGGTAAATTGAACCAACAAATTGGTGTTTAACTAGGGCTGGCTGAAATTTCCAAGAGCTAGCTTAGGAATTGGCGCAAAAGGGAGAGATAGATTAAGAGAAAAGACTTTCTTTTTATTTTAATCACTTAACCCTAATTCTCATTACTTGGCCTTTTATAGTTAGGTTAAAATTCCAACTCCTTAATGAGATTGGGCTCTTTAAAATTGCTGGAGAATTATTAATTAGGCCTCTGGAATTAATTATAATCATTTAGGCTTAATTAAATCCAATTTAAACCTTTTCATAAAAGTCTATGCAAAAAACCCACAAACTAGGCCCTATGTGCAACTAATTGGATTTAAATACCCAAATGGATTCCAAATCCAATTAAATTAAATATGTGGGTTCCATAACACTTATGTAGCATATATAAATCAATCGCTTTCCAAGAAGGCAGCATGCCTTGAAACAAACACCTTTTGTTCTAAGGGATGATAGAAATAATATCCAAATGTTTCTTTTGGATATGCCACAAATAAACATTTGTTAGACTTAACATCCAGTTTGTCTGACATTGTCCTTTTCACATAAGCAGGACAACCTCATAGTTTCATATGAGAAAGCATGGGTTTCTTGTTATTCCACATCTCATATGGAGTAACATCAACTGATTTACTAGGAACTTTATTTAACACATAAACGGCAGTTTCTAGTGCATATCCCCAAAAGGACTTAGGCAAGTCCGCTCGTCTCATCATTGATCGAACTATATCTAATAGTGTTCGATTTCTCCTTTTAGATACACCATTGTGTTGTGGTGTATATGGTGGAGTACATTGAGATAAAATCCCATTATCTCTAAGATAATCCTGAAACTCTTGGCTTAAGTATTCTCCACCTCGATCTGATCTAAGTGTTTTGATACTTTTTCCAAGTTGTTTCTCTACTTCATTTCTGAATTCTTTAAACTTTTCAAATGCTTCTGATTTATATTTCATTAGATAGATATATCCAAACCTGGAATAATCATCTATGAAAGTAATGAAGTAGGAGTAACCTCCTCTGGCATGTGTAGTCATTGGACCACATACATCTGAATGTATTAAGTCCAAAACCATTTTAGCTCGTTCTCCTTTACCAATAAAAGGAGCTTCTGTCATTTTTCCCAATAAACAAGATTCGCATGTATCAAATGATTCATAATCAAAAGATCCCAAATCACCTGACTTATGTAATTTGGTCATGCATTTTTCATTTATATGGCCTAAACGACAATGCCATAAGTATGAAGTATTTAGATTATCATGTTTCATTCTCTTGGTATCCACATTATGTACTTCTTTAATTAAATCAAGAACAAATATACCATTCTCAATGATAGCTTTTGCATAAAACATATTGTTCTTAAAAATATAACAACATTTGTCCTTTAAAGAAATATCATAATCGTTCATCAAACAATTGAAAGAAATAATACTTTTGGACAAAGCTGGAACATAATAATAATTATTTAATTCCATTACTAATCCAGTAGGAAGAGGCAAATGATAAGTCCCTACAACTATTGTGGAGATGTTTTGTCCAGTAGCTGACAGTAGATATATTTCTACCTTTCCAACTCTTTTACTGCTTCTAAGCCTCTATAGATCATTACACAAATGTGATCCACATCCGGTATCTAATACCCAAGATTGTTTTGAAGCAATAGAATAAGTATTAATTTCAATCATATGAATACTTGAGGTAGAAGCATCAGTATGCTCTTCTCCTTGAGAGAATATAGATAGGCCTTATAGTTAAGCTTCCAATGACCATCTTTTCCATAATGGAAGCAATTTCCTTTGGGATTCTCTTTCTTGGCAACCTTTTTCTTGGAAATCCTACCATCTATTATCTCATGTTGCTTCTGAAGCTCTGAGGACATAGCACCCAGCATCAGATATACTGCTGCTTCACTATCCTCTATGTAGTTTCGATAAGTGCTTTTGATCTCATCAATGGCATCATCTGATGGAAGTGGTGATGGATCTTTATCCAAGATATAATGGATCTAGGCAAAATAGTTGCTGCCAACCAGTTTGTTATCCAAGATTGATCGTATATTTGATGTGCTCATGATGATGACATAGATGTGAAAAAGAAAAGATATGAGAGTATGTTCATATATAAGTATGCATTAATAAGGTCTTTAATTAATCCATTTTAATCCCACTATTTTATTGAGAATTAATAGCCCTCACTATATAATCCGAGAAAACCCAATGGTTTTCTTAGTGGGCCAATATCCAATCCTTGATATGTAATTTGACCTTGACTGTGGTCAACAAGCCAAATTCCATACCCTTGAAAGGAAGGTATCTATATACCAATTGTGTCTCTACACAACTATTCGATCATTAGGTTATCAACTCTTGATGCATGCATATCGTATATGCATTTCCTAATCTTGCCTCTAGAACCATTAGCCTCGACTATGGTCAGCAAGCTAATGGGCTAGCTAAGATGACCCATTTAATTAGATTTGAACATATTCGATATAATGTGAGCTTGACTGTGGTCAACAACCCACACTATAAAGAACTCTGGTTCTCCTCAAATTAATGGAAGGCTTATATACCTTAGTATTTGTTTGAGGGTTTTAGTTAATTAAGTCTCATCATACATGGTTGGCATACATTGGTATGCATCCTATATCTATCACATAAATATAAGCATACAAATATGGTATAGTTATGGACTTTACTACATTGATTTCCCTGAGCCAGGAGGGAAATCAAAAGGTCACACCTAGGTAGTATGCATGATTCAAACAAGGAAAATAATTACATTATCTCCATGCTTGTTGGATCTCCATCCGGCCCATCTTGCTCTTTGATAGTGGTCTCCATCTCTATTTCTAATTCTAATCTAAGTAATCTAATTACATATTACAATTTAAAATGAAATACAAACCAAAAGCAGGTGGCCGGGACATGAAAGTCCTCATTGGGCCAAAACATGCATAATGCTCAATCACATTGGGCTTTGTCCATAACTATCCATCATGCCAATCATACAGCCTTATATACCTTTCTAATGTATAAAGAAATGGATTAGTAACTTTGTTTCAACCTTTGAAACAATATTTTGAGTTATTTTGATGATGTGATCAAATTAGGAAACTTTTCCCATTTTGGAAACTTTCATTTTAGGAAACCTTTTTGCATGCATGTGTTCTTGCCTTAATAATCAATCCAATTGATTATTAATTAATTATAAATTGATTATTTAATTAATTAATCATATTAAATAATTAAAAGAATCAATTTTGGGCTCAAAAACAAGTATAGGTTGAAACCCACAAAAGAAAACCCTAAATGTGTTCACACATAAACTAGTTTTGTGTCTTTTGGACCATTTGGGCCTTTTGGAATGAGCCAGGCCCACTCCAGCCCTTAAAACCCATTAATAAACTTAATTAATGTTTATAATATTTAATTTAAATCAGCTTCTTTGGCCCACCAAGTCATTTATTAATTCAAACCAAGTCCGTAAATAGAATTAAGCCCATTAAGTGGTTTTAATGAATTAAAATTAATCAAATTAATTTAAGGCCCATTTTAATTAATATAATTAATTAAAAACACTTTAATATATCATATATATCAGATTTAGAAGATTAAAAGTTGTTCTAACCAAGAACACATCAAGACCATATGAAGAACACCAATTTATCGAACTTTTCGACTAAACTAGTTTTCATGCAAAACTTGTTCGATTTTAATTTCGTTCGATCTTATGGCTTAATATCACATATTAAACACATAAAATATCATCTAAATTATGTTTTAATGGACCCATAAGAAATCAAATTGGAACAGCCACTTAAAATTCCATGGGTTTCATGCAAAACCCTAATGGGTTTCACGCAAAACCCTAGGCATAATTCTTCAAAAGTTTCGTTTTCGTTTCCAAAAAATTTATTTGATCACAATCACATCCAGAAATCAATATTTCTCTTTCATGAACAATTAAATCTGATTTTTTAAAATTAATGAAATAGATAACTCAAAATAAAACAAAACTTATTTCGCAGAAAAATATAGAATTGTATATCCATGGCAAAACCATGGCTCTAATACCATGTTGGAGTTTAACGGTTACATGCATCGCATACATGAGCGGAATTTTAAAATTTTTTAACCATTACATCTGATCTTGACATGAATATGCAATTTAACTATATAAGAATAAGAAAAATCACCTTTGATTTTTGTTGAACAATTGATTTTACTTCGCACCTGGTTGTCGCAAACTACAATGTCCAAAATCGAACACCTCCAATGAGTAATCCACACTAGAGAAGGATAAATTGAACCAAAAAATTGGTATCAAACTAGGGCTGGCCAAAATTCCAAGAAGCTAGCTTGGAGGTTGCTCAAAAGAGAGAGAGGGGGTAAGAGACAAGGTCTTTCCTTTTTGTTTAATCACTTAACCCTAATTCCTCATTAATTGGCCTTTTATAGTTAGGTTAAAATTCCAACTCCTTAATGAGATTGGTCTCTTTAAAATTGCTGGAGAATTATTAATTGGACCTCTGGAATTTAATTATAATCATTTGGGCTTAATTAAATCCAATTTAAACCTTTTCATAAAAGACTATGCACAAAACCCACAAACTAGGCCCTTTGTGCAACTAATTGGATTTAAATACCCAAATGGATTCCAAATCCAACCAAATTAAATATGTGAGTTCCATAACACTTATGTAACATATATAAATTAATTTGGTGCAAGAAAAAGACCTCTGAGGCCTTCTGTATGGAGTTGGCGTGTGGCCCTTTACAGAAGGGCTTCCACACTAGCTCCATTCCCCTAGCCCCTTTATAACTCCTCCAATGGACTTATTAATTAATATATTAGTCTTATAACACTTATAAGACAATAATAATTAATCATGAAATACATTATTTCAATTAGGTCCAACTTACAGAACATTTCTCAAAAGTTTCGCGGACAATTTTACTTGATCATAATTAATTAAACTCTTTAATTAATTATTATCTTATTCACTTCTCTACCCTTATAATAATATCAAATATTATTATCCTTGTCATTTTACCATTTTATCCTTTTTCTCTATATGTGTGTGACCTATTGGGTTCCTGTCCATATTGGTAGTATAATATGTAATTGTGAGTTCTATTCAAAAGTCACATGATTTAAACTCCTTTAAATCATTTTATCAATCCCTATTGATATTTTGATACATCATTATACAAGTCATGATTGGCCTCTAGCTAGGCATCATTACTACCCAAATGTCAGGAAAGTCAGGTGATTTGACTATACCCTTCCATAGAAACAGTTACCGTGCAATTACTCCTTTCACCACTCTTATCTCAATTAGATTCTGAGTATGGATTTCTGTCAACTCATATAAATCTAATTATGTATGTTTTATTAATTTAACAATTATTCCTAAAATGCCCTCCATGGATCTTTATCCATCTTGGCATTTTACTCTGGCTAGAGATTATCTAAACAAGGTAATTATAGAATCATGCGAGATAACTTCCCTTATTAAATCTGGGATGGTGAATCCTTTGTCAATCACTCAACTATCTTCAAGTAGGTCATGATGTTGGAATTTAACGGTTACATGCATCACATACATGAGCGAAATTTTAAAATTTTTTAACCATTAGATCTGATCTTGCCATGAATACACAATATAACTATATGAGAATAAGAAAAATCACCTTTGATTTTTGTAGAACAGTTGATTTTACTTCGCACCGGGTTGTCGCAAACCACAGTGTCCAAAATCGAACACCTCCAATGAGTAATCCACACTAGAGAGGGGTAAATTGAACCAACAAATTGGTGTTCAACTAGGGCTGGCCGAAATTCCAAGAAGCTAGCTTGGATTTGGCGCAAAAAGGGAGAGAGAATAAAGAAAAAGACTGTCCTTTTGTTTTAATCACTTAACCCTAATTCTCATTAGTTGGCCTTTTATAGTTAGGTTAAAATTCCAACTCCTTAATGAGTTTGGGCTCTTTAAAATTGCTGGAGAATTATTAATTGGGCCTCTGGAATTAATTATAATCATTTGGGCTTAATTAAATCCAATTTAAACCTTTTCATAAAAGTCTATGCACAAAATCCACAAACTAGGCCCTTTGTGCATCTTATTGAATTTAAATACCCAAATGGATTCCAAAATCCAACCAAATTAAATATGTAAGTTCCATAACACTTATGTAACATATATAAATTAATTTGGTCCAAGAAAAAGCCCTCTTAGCCCTTCTGTATGGAGTTGGCGTGTGGCCCTCTTCTAGAGGGCTTCCTCCAACTTCTTCATTCCTTTGGCCCTTTATAATTTCTCCAATGGACCTATTAATTATTATATCAGTCCTATAACACTTATAGTAGTCTTATAAAACTTATAAGATAATAATAATTAATCATAAAATACATTATTTCAATTAGGTCCAATTTTGCAGAACATTTCTCAAAAGTTCCGCGCATAATTTTATTTGATCATAATTAATTAAACTCTTTAATCAATTATTATCTTATTCACTTCTCTACCTTCATAATAATATCAAATATTATTATCCTTCTTATTTTACCATTTTACCCTTTTCTCTATATGTGTGTGACCTATTGGGTTCCTGTCCATGTTGGCAGTACAATATGTAATTGTGAGTTCTATTCAAAACTCACATGATTTAAACTCCTTTAAATCATCTTATCAATCCCTATTGATACTTTTGATACATCATTATACAAGTCATGATTGGCCTCTAGCTAGGCATCATGACTACCCAAATGTCAGGAAAGTCATGTGGTTTGACTATACCCTTCCATAGAAACAGTTACCGTGCAATTACTCCTTTCACCACTTTTATCTCAATTAGATTCTGAGTATGGATTTCTGTCAACTCATATAAATCTAATTATGTATGTTTTATTAATTTAACAATTATTCCTAAAATGCCCTCCATGGATCTTTATCCATCTTGGCATTTTACTCTGGCTAGAGATTATCTAAACAAGGTAATTATAGAATCATGCGAGATAACTTCCCTTATTAAATCTGGAATGGTGAATCCTTTGTCAATCACTCAACTATCTTCAAGTAGGTCATGATATACCCAATCTCCTAACTATGTTCACTCCCAGTTGGAAGTAATCAGTTATGGAGTCAAAGTATACCACTTGCTACTTAAGATAACTTTGGTGAGCTCAAGTCTAAGGATACTTGCACAACCGCTATGAAGAGATTCCTCACTGACATAGATTTAATATCCATGTGAGGATTCTCTATGCAGGTCTCCAATGAACTTGTTCTTCTAACAAGCATCCACATGTTAGCTTTGATTATCTTTCATAATCACAGTTATGAGAACCACTGCTTGAACCATTCAAGAAGCATAACATGTGCTAGTCTGTCCGAATGAACAATGTCCTATCTTGTTAATTCTATGACAAGGGATATTTAGATATTAAGACATTTGCATGCAATAGACATCTCACATAATGAACACCTTTATGATTGCCTTTGCACTGTGTTTATAATATCTAGGACTTCATTTATTAATTTAAGATTTACAAACTCACGTATTCAAACATAGCATTAATAAATGAATGATGCCTTTTATTAAGAATATAAATTTCATACATATGAAAAACATCCCTATTACATGGGCTCTAGGGCATACTCTCTAACACATGATATATCCAATCTCCTAACTATGTTCACTCCCAGTTGGAAGTAATCAGTTATGGAGTCAAAGTATACCACTTGCTACTTAAGATAACTTTGGTGATCTCAAGTCTAAGGATACTTGCACAACCACTATGAAGAGATTCCTCACTGACATAGATTTAATATCCATGTGAGGATTCTCTTTGCAGGTCTCAAATGAACTTGTTATTCTAACAAGCATCCACATGTTAGCTTTGATTATCTTCCATAATCATAGTTATGAGAACCACTGTTTGAACCATTCAAGAAGCATAACATGTGCTAGTCTGTCCGAATTAACAATGTCCTATCTTGTTAATTCTATGACTAGGGATATTTAGATATTAACACATTTGGATGCAGTAGACATCTCACATTATGAACACCTTCATGATTGCCTTTGCACTGTGTTTATAATATCTAGGACTTCATTTATTAATTTAAGATTTACAAACTCATGTATTTAAACATAGCATTAATAAATGAATGATGCCTTTTATTAAGAATATAAATTTTATACGTATGAAAAACATCCCTATTACATGGGCTCTAGGGCATACTCTCTAACAATCTCTCACTTACACTAGAGCCAATCACTCATATGTCTCAGACCCATGCTATTTATATGGTGATCATGCTTAATATGGGAATGTGCTTTAGTGAGGGGATCTGCCACATTGTCATCTGGGGGAACCCTTTCTAGTTTCACATCATTTCTAGCTACTATTTCCCTTATGAGATGGTAGTGTTTGAGAACATGCTTGGATCACTGATGAGACCGTGGTTCCTTTGCTTGCGCAATGGCTCCATTGTTGTCACAATATAGAGGAATTGGATAAAAAATGCTAGGCAACACTCCTAGTTCAGTTATGAACTTTTTGATCCAAACTGCTTCTTTTGCTGCTTGTAAAGTAGCAATGTACTCAGCTTCTATCGTGGAATCAGCAGTTGTTTCTTGTTTGGAACTTTTCCAACTAACTACTCCTCCTCCCATTATGAACACATAACCAGATTGTGATTTTCAATCATCTTTGTCAGATTGGAAGCTAGCATCTATATACCCATTTACTTCCAAATTGCCCTCTCTATATATCAAGAATATATCCTTAGTCCTTCTCAAGTACTTAAAGATATTAATGACAGCTGCCCAGTGTTCCTATCCAAAATTGGATTGGAATCTGCTTGTGACACTCAAAGCAAATGCTACATCTGGACGTGTACATAACATAGCATACATGATAGAACCAATTGCAGATGCATATGGTATTCTATTCATGCTCTCTCTATCCTCTAGTGTCTGCAGACACATAGACTTAGAAAGGTGTTTCCTATGCACCATGGGTATAAAACCTTTCTTAGAGAGATCCATATTGAACCTCTTCAATACTTTATCTATATATGTACTCTAAGAAAGACCTAGAAACCTATTGGATCTATCTCTATAGATCCTTATTCCCAGAATATAGGATGCTTCTCTAAGGTCTTTCATGGAGAATTGCTTGGATAACCACATTTTAACAGATTAGAGAAGAGAAATGCCATTTCCCATGATCAATGTGTCATCTACATATAGAAATAGGAAGACAATTGCACTCCCACTGACCCTTTTATACACACAAGGTTCATCTTCATTCTGTGAGAAATCAAACTCTTTGATTATCTCATTGAATCGAATGTTTCAGCTCCTAGAGGCTTGCTTCAATCCATAAATGGATATTTGAAGCTTGCATTCCTTTTCGCCATTTCCTGATGTGAACCCTTCTGGTTGTGTCATATACACATCCTCAATAAGATTTCCATTAAGGAAAGCTGTCTTCACATCCATTTGCCAAATCTCATAATTATAATGAGCTGCAATGGCTAAAAGTAGTCTTATAGACTTAAGCATTGCTACAGGAGAAAAAGTTTCATCAAAGTCAATACCTTCTTTTTGACGGTAACCTATTGCTACTAAGCGAGCTTTATAGGTAACTATATTACCTTCCATGTCGGTCTTCTTTTTGAAGACCCATTTACACCCTATGGGTTTTATCCCTTCAGGTGGTTAAGTTAAAGTCCATACTTTGTTCTCATACATGGAGTCCATTTCAGATGCATAGCCTTAAGCCATAAATCACGTTATGAACTGTTCAAAACTTCTTGATAGCTTGTAGGCTCATTGTCCTCTACTACAGTTATGCCTCTACCCGAATCAATGTGAAATCTATATCTCACAGGGATAGAACACATCCTAGTAGATCTTCTAGGATTTTGTGTATAATTAGGTTCAACTGCAATCTCATCATTATGAAATTCAATTTCGGGTTCAATTGGTTGATCAACTTCTATTTGTGGGTCTTGAACTTCACCAAGTTCAATTTTACTCCCACTGTCCTCTCGTAGGTGAAATTCTCTTTCTAAGAAGACAACATGCCTTGAAACAAACACCTTTTGTTCTAAGGGATGATAGAAATAATATCCAAACATTTCTTTCGAATATCCCATAAATAAACATTTGTCAGACTTAACATCCAGTTTGTCTAACATTGTCCTCTTCACATAACTAGGACAACCCCATACTTTCATATGAGAAAGTGTGGGTTTCTTGTTATTCCACATCTCATATGGAGTAACATCAACTGATTTACTAGAAACTCTGTTTAACACATAAACAGCAGTTTCTAGTGCGTATCCCCAAAAGGACTTAGGCAAGTCTGCTCGGCTCATCATTGATCGAAGCATATCTAATAGTGTTTGATTTCTCCTTTCAGATACACCATTGTGTTGTGGTGTATATGGAGGAGTCCATTGAGATAAAATCCCATTATCTCTAAGATAATCTTGAAACTCTTGGCTTAAGTATTCTCCACCTTGATCTGATCTAAGTGTTTTGATACTTTTGCCAAGTTGTTTCTCTACTTCATTTCTGAATTCTTTTAACTTTTCAAATGCTTCTGATTTATATTTCATTAGATAGATATATCCAAACCTAGAATAATCATCTATGAAAGTAATGAACTAGGAGTAACCTCCTCTGGCATGTGTGGTCATTGGACCACATACATCTGAATGTATTATGTCCAAAACCATTTTAGCTCGTTCTCCTTTACCAATAAAAGGAGCTTTTGTCATTTTTCCCAATAATCAAGATTGGTATGTATCAAATAATTCATAATCAAATGATCCCAAACCACCTGACTTATGCAATTTAGTCATGCATTTTTCATTTATATAGACTAAATGACAATGCCATAAGTATTAGGTATTTAGATTATCATGTTTCATTCTCTTGGTATCCACATTATTTACTTCTTTAATTAAATCAAGAACAAATATACCATTCTCAGTGATAGCTTTTGCATAAAACATATTGTTCTTAAAAATGTAACAACATTTGTCCTTTAAAGAAATATCATAATCGTTCATCAAACAACTAAAAAAAATAATACTATTGGACAAAGCTGGAACATAGTAACAATTATTTAATTCTAGTACTAATCCACTGGGAAGAGGCAAATAGTAAGTCCCAACAACTGTTGTAGAGATATTATGTGAAGTAGCTGACTGCAAACATATCTCTGCCTTTCCAACTCTTCTAAAGCAAACATATCATTTGTATCTGTCTCCAATTTCCAGAAACTCTTACGCTCATTGTATTTCTTATCCTGGGTATGTTAATAACTTAACATCTTGCATCATCATCTATGCGAAAGATCAAGTTCTCTTCTAATTATATGAACTTTTCCTTAAACATCTTAATATATAATCTAGACATACTTATAATCAATCTTATGCTATACTTTAATCATGAAACATTAAGGTATTCAAGTACTTGCAATACCAGGAGGCGAGAGATATTGATAATATCTCAGATATCATCTCACAATCTTTACCAAAATCTTTCTAATGGTCCCATATATATCAATCATAAGTCAAACGCCTAACATAATCGTCAAAATGTATGCCAATAGCTATAACACCATGGTCTAGACCAATATCATCTTAATCTTCTAGAACAAAAACTATGGACAAGCTCATACAATTTCCTTTCATCAAACCAAAAACAACTATCACAATAACATAAGATAACATATTAGATTACATTATTTATCTTTCCCCATTAGACATTCTAGGGAGATTTCAACCTTACCCATTGATGCAATTATTACTAAATCCGAAAGCACTGTATAACATATCTTGTCCCTAAAACTTGCTAGTTAGCAATCATCTTTAACCCTCTCTTATTACCTAGAAGATTCATGAATCTTATAATTCTTCTATTCAAGAATACAAATATCATCATTATATAGATACAACCTTCAACTCAATACCATTAACCAATTTGGTTACCTAACATGTGCATTTAACATTTATTCATAGCTAAAAGGAAGTACTCATTCTATATAACATTACAAAAGATATTGCTAGGCATGATTTCATTACATATATATATATATATATATATATATATATATATATATATATATATATATATATATATATATATATATATATATATATATATATATATATATATATATATATATATATATATATATATATATATATACACAAACTTATCATCTTTGTTTGGGATTCTACACATGTCTTCCTTAATGCTATATTATCATGGCACTTTAAACATCTTATAGATTAATATCATATCATGTTGTACATTTTGATTTATATTAGAATTATACATATACACGTACATACATATAAATGTTCATATACATACAAACTTGCATGCCATTCTAATGAATAGGTATCACACCTCATGATTAACTGGCATAGTCTCCATACCACATGTAAACATTTTCTAATCTTCCCATACATGAATGTTATTATGCATGTCATAGTCCATATAACATTTAATTCAATCTTGTAAGCCTGTGGCCTTTGCAGTCTAACTATTCACCATGAAATCAACTTACACTGGCAGTCACACGGCGACCTTTCTCATGGATGATGTAAGACATCACAATCAAGTAATACATAACATGGCATTTTATTTCATAGCAATAGCTTATAGCTAACTAAAATTTAGAGTAAAGAATTAGAATAGATCATTATCATGATTTCCATATATATATGTGTCATGCAATCGATACATACATACGTTACATTATTTCTTTTACCATTTTACATCTTGATAGCCTGCCTAAGTACTAGTTCAAAAGGTGGATAATGAGAGCAATGGATACCCGAAGGTATCAAACTATTGATATCCAAAGATATCAAACAATGGACCCAAACGGGGTCAAGCAATGGTTCCAGCAAGGAACAAACTATGGACCCAAACAGGGTCAAATGATGGTTCCATTAAAGAACAAGACCCAAACGAGGTCAACATATAGCAGCTGCGACTGTATCCCTTTTGGCATGCCTATCTAATCCACATATGAACTAAGACCCGTAGGCTTAACTTTTTAAGATATCTCTGAATTTAACATATTCTTATTTTCTTAGCACATCATTTGGCTTAAAGCCACATTTCATAGAAGAATGCATATCAATCTTGTCATACATCAATGTTGAGCTTTAGGCTCCAATACATATGGATGCAGTCATATGATCGTATGCTTGCATAAATTTTCTTTCATTTATATCATAATAGTTACATGTTTATACAACAATAACAACACATCAACTTTCATGATTAGCATTATATGTACCCACATGCACTCGTATATATACATGCAATTTAAACATGGCAATGCATGGTTCCATTACTCATACTTATTCGCATATTAAATCAAGCTACTCTTCATAGCATGCTCGAATCAATTCCACCACATATAATTACATAACTCAAGAATAGTTCTCAAGAACGTACCTTGTTATTGCTTGCCGTGAGTAGTTTCCTCATTCTCTTAATTAAGCACATTACAACATAATCATATATAGCAGCACTCAAGCATTCAAGATCCATATCATCGGATGAATAGGTTCTCTTACAGTTTAAAGTCAACACTTATTCATCTTTAGCCCTTTTTGCTTACTTTTATAGTCTATTATAACATAGGAACCAAACTATCTACCTTGACATTATCAAATATAGCATGATCATCTTATTTGTACTTTCTATTTTATAACATTATTTTCCTAGATGAGTTGTATAAGATTATATCATCTTAATCGTTAGAACATTACTTGAATCTTGAAACTTTCATTTTACATCAAGGTTTACCAGAGTAGAAACAACAGGTTATACACTTTAACATAGTCATATATACTTCAATCATCTTACATGTATTTTTCATCTTATAACATTTTATGCTTAGGTAAGTTGTGTAGGGTCATTTCATCTTAGTCGTAGACATACTACAGATGCTCTTGTGCTAATCATATTGTATTATAGGCATGAACAAACAATGAGCAGATTATTACACATTACTGCTAGACATTAATTCTTCTTGTGACATGGAGTATAACCAGGCTTCTATGATTTCATAATTTATCATAGCATGTGATGTTCCATTTCTTTTAACTCAGACAATGCGACCTTACGATTACTCTCTTGTTATTAGTTGGTTAAATCATAGTATTTTATAAGACTCATTGTATAACATATCGTTTAAGTTACTATATTGCGTCATGCTATTCTCACTTCGATGCTTATTAGGCCTTATCATATCTTGTTGCATCATAATCGACATTAACATTGTCATGTGCATATCCCTCAAATTTAGAGTTCAAGTGAACCATCATCACTTAACTCAATGTGTTTGATTACTTTAAGTTTCGCACTCCTTATATGTGTGTGGAGGTTCCTCAATTAAATGATCATGCCTTATGCATCTTTGGATAGCTTACGACTTAATTCAATCTTCATCCTATTATAATAACATATTGGTGGCTTAGATTACTTATAACTTAGTCCCTTTTACTTTCTCTTACCATGTCATTCATGTCATCTAACTTTCGATAATGCTTTATCTTACGGTCCTACTTTTCTAAATTATACATCTATAGACTTTAACATGGAATATTCGCTTGTATAATCTATTAATCCATCAGCATTAAACTTACCTATTAAACATTACTCTGTGAGCAATCATCTTCCTCACATTTACGAATAACTTTATTCATCCTGTTTATATAACTCTTTTAATAACTTTAAGATATTGTCAACCTTATGATTATGGGTGATTATTGTTTAGGAGTATGTGTATAAGAAGCACAAGTGGCCATGCAATAAGGAAAATAATAGGTTATGCTTGGCCATGTATAGCAATGACAAGGGTAATTGGTGGTGCATTTCCAAGAGAAAGAGTGAGTGGTCATGTGTTTCAAAGAGGAAACCACGCACATGGCCGTGTATTTCCAAGAGTGACCGTGTGTTTCCAAGAGGAAACACACACGTGGTCATGTGTTTCCAAGAGGAAACACATGTGTGGCCATGTGTGAGAGAAAGAACATTAACACGTGGCCATACATCCCCAAGGGGTATTCACTGCATGGCTGTATGCAAGGAGGAAAGGAGCTTCACGTGGGCGTGTGTGGGAAGAAGAAAAACCACATGTGGCCATGCATAGGGAAGAAGAAAAACATACGTGGCTGTGTGTTTCAAATAGGAAATACACCCGTGGCCGCATATGATAAGGAACGAAGAAAAATCTAGGATCCCGATCATGCATAACATAAATTTAAAACCCAAATTTCATTTCCCCTCTTACTTATATAATCATTTAAGTTTTTAAGCATACCATACTCATCAAGGCTTACAAGATTTATCTCTTAAACTCATTAAGAAAGACACATACCAAAAAGTGTTAAAATCCTAGATCACAGACATAAACAGTGCCAAAACTTAACTCCCGTACCTGGCTTTTGATGTTTTAAGCCTCCTTCACTCCTCTTGATCCATCCCCTATACTCTTGATTCCCTTCTCCTCCTTTATAAGCTTAGAACACCCAAAAACCTTAGGTTTTCTTCTTCAATCCCATAGCAGAGAGAGAGAGAGAGAGAAATCTCCCTCAAAATGCCAATCCAGCATTTCACAAAACCCGCAAACCCTAAATAGATGAGTAGGGTAAATATCTCTCTATAGAAAATCCAATAATAACCTTATACATTTTTATCCCTTAAAACTCATTTTCTTAACATTTAACCCCAAACTTCTTATTTAATTCAATTGCATCCTTGCTTGCTATTTTAGCTACACTCCAATACGCATGTGCCTAATTACTATTATACCCTTAATATGACTTAACTTCATTAATACAAAATAATCTAATTTTGCCTCATTAAAACATAATCTTGATTAATTAACTATAATCATGTTAGGGCCATGATTGGGTGCTTACAGTTATGCTCCCAATGACCATTTTTTCCATAATGGAAGCAAGTTCCTTTGGGATTCTCTTTCTTGGTAACCTTCTTCTTAGAAATCCCACCATGCTTTGGTTGTTCCTTGGTCATCTTATTCTTATTTTTCTTCTTGCCTTTAACAGAAGTGACAACCTTGAGACTTTTTGAATCCTTCTTGAAGGATCCACCAGCTGTTTTGAGCATGTTATTAACTCAGGAATGGTTACTTGAATCTTGTTCAAGTTGAAGTTAAGCACAAAAGGTGCATAACTTGGAGCCAATGAGTACAAGATTAAATCTTTGTATAGATCATTATCCATTACATAACCAAGTTTACTTAAATGCTCAATATGCCCATACATCTTTAATGCACGAGTAGCAACCGAAGTGCCTTCCACCATTTTGCAGCTAAATAGAGCTCGAGCAATCTCATATTGCTCATTTCTAGCCTAAGAAGAATAAAGCTTCTCTAGATGCAAAATGATGGTTCTAGCATCCATCATTTCATGTTGCTTCTGAAGCTCTAGGGACAAAGCACCCAGCATTAGACATGTTGCTGCTTCACTATCCTTCATGTAGTTTCGATAAGTGCCCTTGATCTCATCAATGGCATCATCTGATGGAAGTGGTGGTGGATCTTTATCTAAGACATAATGGATCTTTTTAGCTCTGAGAACAATTCTCACTTGCCTGATCCAGTCAAAATGGTTGCTGCCAACTAGCTTATTATCCAAGATTCATCGTATATTAATGTTTGATGTGCTCATGATGATGACCTAGATGTGAAAAAGAAACCATATGAGAGTATGTTCATATATATATATATATGCATTAATTAGGTCTTTAATTAATCCATTTACTTCCACTATTTTATTGCGAATCAATAGCCCTCACTATTTAATTCAAGAAAACCTTATGGTTTTCTTAGTGGGCCAATATCCAATCCTTGATATGAAATTTGACCTTGACTGTGGTCAACAAATCAAACTCCATACCCTTGAAAGGTAGGTATCTCTATACCAATTGTGTCTCTACCAACTATTCGATCATTAGGTTATGAACTCTTGATACATGCATATCACATATGCATTTCCTAATCTTGCCTCTAGAACCATTAGCCTTGACTATGGTCAACAAGCTAATAGGCTAGCTAAGATGATCAATTTAATTAGATTCGAACGTATTCGATATAATGTGAGCTTGACTGTGGTCAACAACCCACACTATAAAGAACTCTGGTTCTCCTCAAATTAATGGAAGGCTTATATATCTTAGTATTAGTTTAAGGGATTTTAGTTAATTAAGTCTCATCATACATGGTTGGAATACATTGGTATGCTTCCTACATCTATCTCATAAATATAAGCATACAAATATGGTATAGTTATGAACTTTACTACATTGATTTCCCCGAGCCAAAAAGGAAATCAAAAGGTTAAACCTAGGTAATATGCATGATTCAAACAAGTAAAAATAATTACATTATCTTCAAACTTGTTGGATCTCCATCCGGCCCTTTTTACTCGTTGATAGTGGTCTTCATTTCTATCTCAAATTCTAATCTAAGTAATCTAATTACATATTATAATTTGAAAAATAAATTCAAACCAAAAACAAGTGGTCGGGAAATGAAAGTCCTCATTGGGCCGAAACATACATTATGCTCAATCATATTGGGCCTTATCCATAACTATCCATCATGCCAATCATACACTCTTATATGCATTTCTAATGCATAAAGTAAAACATATAATGGATTAGTAACTTTGTTTCAACTCTTTAAACTTACTTTTGAGCTATTTTAATAATGTGATCAAATTAGGAAACTTTTTCCATTTTAAAAATTGTTATTTTAGAAAACCTTTTTGCATGCATATGTTATTGTTTCAATTATCAATTATTAATTAATTATTAATTGATTATTTAATTAATTAATCACATTAAATAATTAAAGAATCAATTTTGGGCTTAAAATAAAGGTTAGAATATGGAGCTAAAAAAGGGTCCTCTCAAGTCCTTAGGTCATCCAATAGTAGTGTAACTTTGCAAGTGAAGAAGCCATGGTAATAGGAATTTTCTAATGTTTTAAGTGCAAGAATAACAAGGAAAGATAAATAACTGAAAGAAAAATAACCAAAAAAAGGAAGAGGAAGAAAAAGAAAATACCTGGCAGAAGCTTCCTTAGAAAAGGGAGAAGTTAAAGGCATAAAGACAAAGAAAATTTGGCACTATTTATTAAAAAGGGGTGATAGGCAGCCATCCCTCGAGAAGTGAGCCATAACCAACCCATTTGTCATCTTTGGATGATAAAAATGCAATTTTCTGCATATCCTATGCATTGCACTTACATTTTATAGTATTTTCCTTTGCTTTTATTTTTTGTAGGGAGCCCAAAAGTTTCATAGCCAAGACAAATGATTTTGAAAGATTTTGCTCGCAAAAAGTCCAAAAATTCAAGAGGTATGATTAATTTAGGGAGTATTCTAGGTTTTCAACAAGTATATGTTACTGAAATGAATAATAAGTGTATGTAAATATGTAAGTAAAATAAAATAATGTAATAAATATGTAGCAAGGAAAAAATAATGTGTTTTTATGTAAATAATATAAATAGGAATTAAAAATGAAGAGATAAAATTAAAAAAAAAAAAGAAAAAGAGTCAAAAAGTAGTGACAGACAAGATGTACTATATGACCATCCATCGTTAACGATGGATGGGCTACCCGTCTGTCACTCGAAAATTTGAAAATAAAAGTATCTTCTTCTTCTTCTTCTTCCTCATTCTCCCAAAATTTCCATTTTTGAAACCCTAAAATTCATCTCGATTTTTTTGAGTTTCTCCCTTACATTTGGTCTATTTTTTGAGCCATTCAAGCCTAAATTCTCCTGGAAGCAATGCTCACTTCATGGAGTAGTCCATTTCCATTTTCATTTTCTTTTTCTTTCATCATTATTCACATCAGAAGTAAGTATTATTTAAGTTCTTTTCTACATTTTACTAATTTATTTTGTTAGTTTAATTATGCTTTGGAACTTTTTTTGTATTTTTAGACCTTTAGTAGTAGATAATTTATGTAAGCATGCTACCTTATAGTTTAGAATTTAATGTTGCATTTAGGAGTGCAACTTAAATTTGTAAATATTTACTTGCATGACACTATAAATAGGAACATCCTTTGTATATAAGCATGTGAATTGTAAATATTTTAGCAACTGATATAGGTATCACTTATTTATATTTGTTTTTTTAGCATGTTGTACTTAGGACTGTAATTACACCATAATAATTTTATACAAGGTTAGTTTACTATGCTAGATGGATTAGGTTATGTCGCTTAGAGGAAAATGATGGCCTATGATTTGGTTTAAAATGATTTTTTATGCAGGGGGCAGGAGCATTCCTAGCTTGAATGCTACCTAATTTTTATAAAAATTTTTGTAAATTCTAAAATACTTATTGTACTTAGTTTGTCGTGCATGCTTGTTAGATCACCAAATGATGAGCTTAGGATGTTGAACATTAAATTATGGCACTTAATATGTATTTCCATATAGTTTGGTTATCTCAATTTGAGCCGGCATGCTATTGGAATTCTGACTAATTCTAATGCACTGATTTACTTACGACCTAAGGTAGTCAGAAAAATTTGACATATAATCTTTTTTGCAAGATGCCTCGAAGGACCACATATGTTAATCTAGCTTAGCCTACACCTGTATATGACCCCTGAGTAGGCTGTTAGAAATCAAGTCTTGCTACGAGTTCAGTTTCGAGCTAGTCACTTTATGTTTAGGCAATTTCTACATTTTATCGGCTAATGAAGGAGATTGATGGACTTTTAACTAGAGCGGAGTGTACCGAGTTCTTTGCCATTACATTTTAGGCCTGTGTAGATGTTGCTAGGGAGGTCATAGCTACTCTAAAGTATAGAGGCTTCTAGAGATCAAATATCAAAAAGGGTGTGGTATAGTTCTTGGCACTGGGCATTTAATATAGCATTACACGCTGGTGATTTATTGAGGCCATGGGTCTTTTAGTTTGACTTGATATTGTCACCCTAGAGAGGGTAGTGGACAAAACCAGATGGATGGAAATAGTACTTTAAGGGCCATATATTAGTTAGACACAAGGAAGAGCATGATGTTAGCCACTCAGGCATATGTGTACAATCAAAAGGTGTTATCTACATTCCACTTAGGTTGCATAGGGAGTTTTGAGTCAATTAATTTAGGTAATATCAATAGTTTGTGGGGGATATGAGAGTGCAGGCGAATGGAAATTACCCATGAGATCATAATCTCACTAGTCAGAGTGGCCATCTTGTCTACCATGCAGATTTGCATAAGGGGTATTGTGGCCCGATCATTATTGTCATTGGGGGTAGACTAGAATAGGTTTGGGAACCCTGTTCTGAAGGATATTTATGTTAATTTATAGGCTACTCTTATTATGAAAATGATAGATTGTTGACCATTTTAGAGACCAGATAGAAGTGTGGTTTAGACCTTATAATACCAAACCCACTTACGGAGGGGAATGTTCAGGACCAGCCACCACAAAAGCCACCAATAGTCCTATAGGTACCTCTAATATAGCTGGGACATTAGGATGATCAAAGGGACTCCTCTACCATATGGACATCCAGGTGGATCTACATTGACTGTGCCACCACCAACACTATGCCTAGAGGTATCCTTATCTGTTGTACCACCAGTGCTTCCATCATTAGCACCCCTTTGTCTGATAACATAAATAGGAGATTCACTATCATAAAAAAGGTTATAAGGTAATGTGATCAGACTCTACAATCAATGTTAGCAATGATGCAGTCTCTACAGTCATTACCAATGATAGTGTAGTCTCTACATATAGAGGTGCAGGGTATCAAAGCTAATTTGGTAACTGCAGGTCAGAAATTTGATACATCCTTACAAGTAGTTGATGAGTCACTCACCTAGATTAAGGAGCAAGGAGATCATAATAAGAGTGAGGTCCCTAAAGAAAGATAAGCTATAGCTAAGATAGATAAGTAATTGAGGAGGTACATAAGATACTTAACGGATGACCTTGCTAAGAAGCCTGCAAAATGGGCCCTTTTACAGACTTGGATTTAATTACCCAAATCAACTTCAAATCCAACCAAATTAAATATGTGGGCTCTATAACACTTATGAAACATATTTAATTTATTTTTTGAAAAAATTATGCCTCTAAGGCCTTCTATCTAGGTTCTACTTAAAAGCCTTCCTTCAAAGGGCTTTTATGCATAAACTAATTTTTCTAGGCCAATAGTTATTTCTCCAACTGACCTATTAATATTATTTTAGCCCTATACAATTTATAGTCTAATAATATTTAATTCTAAAATACAATATTTCAATTAGTTCTTTTATTGTAGAACATTTCCAAAAACTTTGCGAACATTTCTTCATATGTATAATTAATTAAATTCTTTAATTAAATATTTTCATATTTAGTTTTCCTCTCCTATAATAATATCAAATATTATTATCCTTATCATTTTACTATTTTTTCCTTACTTTATAGGTGTGTGACCAATTGGGTTCCTGCCTACATTGGCAATATAATATGTAACTAAGAGTTTTAGACAAACTATGACTTTTAACCTAGAGTCTTAGTTGAGCTATGACTCATGTGATTTAAACTCTTTTAAACTATTTTATCAATTTCAAATTGATATTTACGATACATTATTATACAAGTCATGAGAGGCCTCTAGCTAAGCATTATGACCACCCAAATGTCAAGAAAGTCAAGTGATTTTGACTATACCCTTCTATTTAACAGTTACCATGCAATTACTCCTTTCTCCACACTTATCTCATTTAGAATCTAAGTGTGGATTTATATCAACTCATATGAGCATCCCTACCCACCTTGGCATCCTACTCTTGCCAGAGATTCTCTGAACATGGCAATCATATAATCATATGAGATAACTTCCCTTAATAAATCTAGGATGGTGAATCCTTTATTGATTACTCAACTACCTTCAAGTAGGAAATGATATATCCAACCTTTAAATTATGTTCATCCCCGATTGGAGGTCAATAGTTATGGAATCAAAGTATACCACTCACTACTTAAGATAACTTTGGTGATCTCAAGTCTGAGGATATTTGCATCACTACGATGAAGAGATTCCTCACTAACACATATTTAATATCCATGTAAAGATTCTCTAAGAAGGTATCTAATGAACTTATTCTTCTAACAATCAGCCACATGTTAGCTTTGATCATCTCTTATGATCACAGTTATAAGAACCACTGCTTAAACCTTTGAAGAAGCATAACATGTGTTAGTTTGTTGTAGTGTATTTCTTTATACCCTAGTCTCTAAGACTTAAATAGGGTGAGAAGGGTGTCAAACTCTAGGAATCAAGTTATGTTTAAGTGTTATTTTGTATTAACTAGTTAGATACTAGGATGTCTAGGCAATGATAAATAAAATAGGATTGGCTATATTAAATTATTATTTATTAATCTAATAAATTACTCTAAACTATAACTTCAAGCAATCAAAATAAGCATTAGAATTACAAGACATCAATTGATCTTATAAAAATTCAAACAAACATATGAGCATGTAATGAATGGGGAATAAGACATACTATTCTTAGATGCAACTCTCATTGTCAAATAAGGGCATCCCCATCTAAAGTCTATAAGCACTTTCATGTCATTATGGAGATAGATGAGAACTATTAAATTCTATGCCTATTCTTGAGCCCCTTAAAGTGATACCCTTCTCTCCTAAGTGATTTATAACTTTATGTAACTTTAATTACCTTTCCACCAAAATGTCCTAACTCTCATTGTGAACAAATTTATTAACATATTACATATGGTGATTGAGCATGCATAATAAATTAAGAACCAAATTAAGCTTAAATCATCTATACTCAAATAAAATATTTATATTAATGAAGATTAATTCATACTTGCAATTCTAACAAAATAAAGTTCACCTAAATACATATTAGGAAAACAAAAATACACAAGGAAAAAAACTAATGTCAAGTAAATTCTAAAGAGAAAAGAGAAGAATGTTAGGAGACTCCTCAATGCTTCTTCAGAAAAATACTTGAGTAATTATTGACCAATTTTTATCCCTTATTTTCCTTAAAGTATTCTTCCTCCTCATAATCTTTCTAATTGATTTTAAAGTTAAAAGGTAGTTTTTCTATATGTAAAATAAGGTTATCTTCATTTATTTATAGGCCTAAAGGTGTCCCAATTGGTGTCTTTTTATAAAGTGGTTGAAATTTTAAAGAGAAAAATTGTGATTGTTGGCCTTTATCATAAGTCTACACATGTTGTGCTAAGCTAGACTATTTGGCATGCCAAGGCTCTATAATGAGTCATCACACTTGAAATGATTCAACTACTTCACGAGTCAGTTCTACATTCCATGAGTCATCACACCTTGTTATAAGTCAACATAGGCTATTGAACTTCTTAAAGACCTTTTTCTTCAATTCTTTAACAAAATATCATCATTTATGCTTCACTTAACCCAATTAGGCTTATTTAATCTATAAAACTAAGAATACATAAAAAAGTAACCTAAAACATTACAAAATACATAGATTAACTAAAGAAATATTACAATAGCAAACTAAATATCTATGCTAAATTGTAAGGGATCAAATTCTGCCATGCTTAAACCTTGCTTATCCTCAAGCAAGAATATAAGAATCTAAGTGAGAGAACTAATAAAAATCATTTGCCTTCAAAGTAAGAAAAGAGTATTCCTAAGAATCATCTTTAACATGAGAAAATGCTTTAAATAAGATAGCCAAATAACAAGTTCCTAATGGTCAGCAATGATAGAGTAGTCAAGTTGCATAGCATAGGTAATAAATTTAACCTACTATCTTAAATTATTAAAATCAAAATAAATAACATAAATTAAATAATCTAACCAAACTATTCAACTAGGATGGATAATCTTCAAACTTAGAGATTCAAGAACAACCATAGCCATTGGGACAAGGAAAGCTGACACATCAACGCACAATTCTCATGGCATTTTAGACAGTTATAAATTTTTTAATAACTTAATAATTTTTGTGGTTTTGTGGGTGCATTTTATGCTTCATCCCATTTTTTTCTCTATTCTAATTTTTTCTCTTTTTTAATCATGTTTAGTGGGTGCATTTTATGCTTTATCCCATAAGATGAATTAGTTTTTTTTTCTAATCCATAATTGAAGAGTGTGCAATGAGTATTATTGCTATAGTTTCCCTAAGACTATAAAGGCTCTTAAACACTAAACTTGAATTATGCCATCCTAATTTTCAAGCATAACTGGGAAATTGACTAAACATTATAAGAATTTAAAAAAAAACAACAAAATATAGTAAGAAAAACTTAAAAACTATACTACATAAAACTTAACCAATTGAACATAAAAATAAGTTATTGACATGAAATTAAATTACACTCACTCATGCCAAGATAAACTAAAAAAAATTACTTGAAAAATAAAGATAGAGAAGGCAAATGAATACACATGCATTAACTTAGCATAGCACCATACATAAAATAAACATACCACTAAACACATCCAACAAAAACAAAAGCATAAAACGTAAACAATCATAAATAAATATCCCTCCCTTACACTTAAGCTTCACATTATCCTCAATGTGAACCCAAAATAATAAAAATGAGAAGAAAAAGAAATGCTTCCCTTAGTCTTTCGAATGAGAAGGTGAAAGAGAGCGAACAATATAGCTCGCTTGAGCTATAAAAGTGTCCACTTTGTATTCCATCCTCCTTTGAGTTATTGCAAAGTTTCTTTGAATAGCCTTTATGGAATTTAATTATATATGCATTTCTTGTTGATCGACCAAAACTTGCTCCCGCATCCTTAAAAAACCACTAGAGGCACCATGAGTTTATCCATAAGAAGAACCATAAGTAGACCTACTAGCACCCTTATAGTATTAGGCTAGAAAGATGGCTAATATATCATGAGTTTCTTCTTCTTAACGAACACCAAAATCATATCTATATTCCTCTTAACTCTTATTTTCTTCTGCAACTCTTTCTTAAGGTGCTGGTGGCTCCAATCCTCTCCAAAAACAATGATAACATATAGGAATGAACCATATAGATGCATCTACCATTTCACTTTAAATCAAAGATTTTTTTTTTGTAAAATATGTACACTCAAGCACATGGGTGAAATCAGTCAAATTATAATCCAATGCCTTAGCAATATTGGTCACCATATTACTATAAGTAATAGGACTATCTTTCCTAACAGTGCATATAAGCAATTGATTAAAAATCCAATAAGTCCAAAAAACTTGCTTGTTATTATGAATGCACCACATAAGGAATAACTCTTGAAAGTGACCCTATTGAATTCAGATTTGTTAAAAATCGCATAAGTAAGAACTTTATACAAAAGCTAAAATTTCAAATCCTTAATAACCATAGCTTTACTCTTTTTAGGATAGAATGAATTTCTTAAGTCAGTCAAGAAAGTCCAAAATTCATACACATCAAAATCTTTAGGAGGATCACACAAACCATCCCTCTTAAATCCAAACACCTTATGCATAAATGAATAAGTAAGCTTATGCTTATCTCCTAGTAAATAAAATTCAAGAATCCTAGGGCCATTTTTATTCACCTCTAAAGTAGTGAAAAATTCTAGCACCAAATGAATGTAAGTAGGTTCTTTTATAGAAAGAAATCTAGTAAGACCACATGAAAGTAAAAGACTATTAATAGTATCAACCATACCCAAAACACTCAAGAGGCTATTACAGAGATACTTATAAGCCACTATTCCTCTTAGTTTAAAAGAAAAAACCTAGAACCTTTCTCATGAGAATTAATGGCAAATAAGGCCTTATACATTAAAGTATAATCTTCATTATGAGAAGATTCCTCTTAAAGCCATGAAGATATAAAACCTTTTATTTTTTGCATCTTGAGTGGTGAAATAAAAAAGGACACAAAAGAAAAATGAAGAAACACCCTTGATAATGAACACATGAAAGAGAAAATTAAAGAAACTAACAACTTAAAAATAGAAGGCTTAAGAGAAATAAGTGAGAAAAAACTAAGACAAAGTAGGGAAGATGAAAGAAAAACAGTAATATTTATAGAGAAAATACTCTATTAGGAAATAGAAAAGGCCGCTATATGAAAGAAAATAGAGATAATACTTACAAGGAAGGAACGATTTTGAAAAAAGGATTAGAAAAAGGTAAAAAGGTATGATTCTTGACTTGAAAAGAAACACCCCTTTAGGGTTTCTCACACCTTTTCAAAATACTTGGAAAAATAATTGAAAATATTGACAAGAAATAAAGATTAAAATTAAAATTAAAATAGAGCATTTAAGAGACTCAAAGTAGAGAAAAAAGTTAGCTAGGTTTAATGTTGTCACAAGTCAACACATATGGGATAACTTGGCAAGTCTACTCTTTGGAAAGTGTCATCACATGTGTTACGACTCGGCACAGAAATGACTCTTCATAAATCAACATGATAATTGATTAAAGAAGGAGATTGTCTATATTATAAAGATATAATTTATGTTCCTAATGATAAAGTGTGAGGACCCAACATTGACCCTAGTGGGAATTATGTCTAATTAATTAGTATTGAGGGCTATATTAATGTTTATGTATAGTTATGGTCATTTTGGGTTAAAGTTTTATGGAGGGCAATATGGTAATTTCTTTAGATGTGTGTGTAAGGGGGTTAATTCAAATAATAAGATGGATATTAGGGGTAGCATTGTGATTTGAAAGTTAAATAGGTCAATCTTATGAGAGAGTAAATATGCAAGGAGTTAAATGGTAATTTTATTCTTCTAAAGACTTCCTCACATGATTGGATGATGGAATTGATATATATATTGCTTTTTCTTTTTCTTTGCCAAAAGACTCCATCTTTTTTCTCTCTTTGTGAATATAGTAATTGGGTTTTGGTAAGGGAATCTCTTTTCTTCTATCTCTCTTTTGGTTAATGGAAAATTTTATGAAAGCAAAGTGGGAATTTACTTTTGAATGTTTTTTGTAGGAGTGAAGAAGTCTCAATGTAAAGGTAAAGGAATATTGTTTTGGATTGTACATTGTATGTAGTTGCCTCTATAGTAGAAAATATGAATAGAATTAACCTAAGGAGACTAGGGTTCCTCATGAACAATGGGATTTAATTACCTTTAAACCAGTGAAATCTTCTTTTTTAGAGTTGATCTAGTATAGTTATGTTAAAATATACGATGAAGATAAAAAGGTTTAATGGAGTAATGAGCATTGTTGTAAGTTACTCATTGATATCTTGAGTTTAAGAATTTGATCTTAAAAATTGAGATTTTGATAGTGTGCTTGCTGAGGCTGAACATTTGGTCGAGTGGGACACTTACTCTTTCAAGTGGATCACCACTCAACTGAGTGGTCTTAGCTTTTTGTTGTCTTCTTATCACTCACCCGAGTGAATCTTACTCCTTTTACATTGCTCAACCTAGTATGCCTCTCATTTTTCCAAGTGGATACCACTCAGCCAAGTGAAATTAATAAATCAGCCGAATTTTACAAGCCTTAGTTCAATTATGGATTAGATAAGCATGTCTAGAGGGATATTATTGCAGCTGCTATTATTGATCCCATTTGGATCTATTGTTCATTCTTTAATGGAATCGTTGCTCGGCCCTATTTGGGTCTATTATTCAGTATATTTGGATATCTATTATTGATACCTTCGAGTATCTATTATTGATTCTAATTGGTATCTATTGTTCCAGTTATCGACCTTTTAAACTATTATAAAGGCAAGCTATTAAAGGATTAAAGAAAAGGGGCCAAAGAAGGAAACATACTGATTGTTTCATTTATTGAATATATTCAATCTGAATGGGCTTATTACATTGTCACATCTTAAATTTCTCTTGGTTATGAAATTGTCTTCAACATTTTGTAATTATTTCAAGAATGTTTTATTAATGTAGTACTTGTGTGAAAATTTTATCGATGACTACTATGAGTAGTCATCCATATTAATAATGCTTTCCCCATTAAGCTTTATGGCTTAGCACGAGTTGTTTTCTATCCATGTAGGTTAGCAATTGGAGGTTATGCAGGGACTTGATTTTAAATTAGAAGGCCAACACGAGTTGATCAAGATTTTGGATGTAGGATATTTTGAACAATGCTTTCATCTAGTCCTATATTTTATTTTTATAAATTATAATCCTATGTAACTATATTAATGGACTGTAAATTGAATTAAGTTCCCTTTTTGCATGTGTTTGCTTATGTGTCTATGGATAATTGGGTTAGGATTTCCATGAGTATGGCTTCCTTGCATGAGGAGCCTTGGATCGCTATGCATGTTATGTATGTACCCTATAGTTGATTAATAGGCCTTGTGTGCATCCTTTAGGTTGTCATAATTTGTGGTATCAGAACCCCATTTTAGTCTTTTCTGGGCAATAAAAGTCTAGGAATCTTTGGTGTGGTAAGTATCGTGTTGGCCTAATGCAGTAGTCTCTATTTTTCATATAGATTAAAGATGGAGGAATCTAGAGATGCTATCAAACAATTGGTTAAAAGTAATATATTGGTTAAAATAGATCCCTCAAATATTAGATTTTCATCATTTAATCAGAATAAGATTCTTGCTACCATCCCTAGAAAGGAACAGTTAAAGATATCTCAGGACATGGCTTAGATTCTACAAAGGATGATAGTACCTAAGGTTCCAATCTCTAAAGTCAGGAAGTATGGTATGGAGGAATTTTTAGGTACCACATTGGAACAATCTAAGGAAGCTAAATTTTGGCTGGAAAAGTTGTAGAGAATTTTTGATGATATCCATTGTCCTGATAATCATAAGGTGTAATGTGTTGTGTCTTTACATCAAGGGCCAGCTTATGATTGGTGGAAGCTAGTACTCAGATAGCCTCAATTGTTAGATCCTCTTACTTGGGGGTTTTTTGAAGCTAAATTTAAGAAGAAATATGTTACTGAGGCTTATAAAAGAGAAAAGCTAAGTCAGTTTCTAACTTTGAAATAGAGGGCATATATGTGGCAGAGTTTGAGAAGGAATTCAGTCGGTTGTGAAAGTATGTCCCCAAGGAGATATTGAATGATACCTTTAATTGTAGGTAATTTGAAGATGGACTAAATGATCATATTATTGAAAAATTAATAGGACCTATATCTCTTCAAAGTGTGGGCTTTGATTAACTAGTTATAGCAGCCATAAAGGTTAAGAAGCATGAGTCAGCTAAAAGAGAGAGAGCAAAAAAGGAGCAGGGCTAGAGGTGGATCGTCCATCGAGAAGAGGTTTAAAAGAGCACAAAATGACCAATAAGCTGAGTTTATAAATGACCCTTTTAGCAAATGGAAGAGGCAAGAATCTTCTGCTAAGTCTAAATTGAGTAAAGATTCGTCATCAAAGCAAAAAGGGAGTTAGTTGCCCGAGTGTCCTCATTGTTTAAAGCAATATTAAGGCACATGCCAAAAATTAGTAGGTGCATATTTTAGTTGTGGTGCTACTGACCACTATGTAGCAAGGTAGCATGGGAACTTCAAATGTACTTTCTACTGGTAATGCTAGAAGAAGTGGCAAAGGGCAAGGTAGATTTGGTCAGTATAGGTTTTAATTTTATACTACATTTGAATCAGTTGATTAGCCTATAGCTCTAATTGTATTGTGTAGGGCATATGCCATGAAAGCATGAGAGGATCAAGATGCTCTTAAAGTCATAGCTCGTATTTTCTCACTCTTTGACTCTGATATCTATGCACTTATTTATCCGGGTTCCACCAATTTATTTGTTTTCATTGGGGATATGGGTGGGAGTGTGTCTAACGTGCATCAATTGGATTATGATATTTGTGTGACCAGTCCTTTGGGGCACAGTGTATTTTTGAATAAAGTATTCAAGGATTTTCCCATCTTGATTCAAGGAAAGGAATTTATAGTCGATCGTATTGAGTTGCCATTTTGAGAATTTGATGTTATTCTTGGAATGGATTGGCTATATCATGCATTGGTTAATTGCAGGGCTAAAACTATGACTCTTAATAATGCTAATGGTAAAGAAATAGTAGTTAAGGGCATTTGAACTTGACCTTTAGCTAATGTGATATATGCTATGCAAGCTAGATGATTTCTCAGAAAATGTTATGAAGCATTCTTGGCCCTAGTTCTTGACTCAAAGAGGGATACATTTAAGCTTCAAGATTACCTATAACGAATGAATTTTTTTTATGTGTTTCCTGAAGACTTACCTAGCCTTCCACCAAAAAGGGATGTAGAATTGCCTATTAAGGTTTTGCCTACACAACACCTATTTCAAGGGCACCTTATAGGATGGCTCCAACGTAATTGAAAGAGTTAAAGGTGAAATTACAAGAAGTACTTGACAAGGGCTTTATCAGGCTTAACGTATCACCATAGGGTGCACTGGTTTTATTTGTCAAGAAAATGGATGGTTCTATGAGGATGTGCATTGATTATTGGTAGTCAAATAAAGTGACAGTGAAAAATAAGTATTTATTACTTAAAATAAAGGATTTATTCAATTAGTTGAAAGGGGCATGAGTATTTTCAAGGATTTATTTAAAATCGGGGTATTACCAACTCTGAGTTAAGGATGTGGATGAGTTTATAGTGATACCATGTGATATAGTCTATTATTTAGTGTGTATTTTTTTCATTTAAGTAGCTAAGTGTGAATATTATATATATTTTATGTGTTTTTGTTTAACTATTGTGTTTAATTGTATTGTAGGATAAGGTGGGTGTAAAAGTGGAGAAAGGGGACAAATATTCACGAGTCATGAAGGTATTCACGACTAGGACAGCTTTACGTGACTCATGAAAAGCCTCATGAATGGAGAACGAGTGAAGAAGGAAGCTATCTTCATGACTCGGACAGACATTCACGAATCGTGAAAGGATTCACGACTCGGTAGGTAGAGGGATCACGACTCGAACCTGAATTCACGAGAGAAGACACATGTTCATGAGTGATACAGTGTGTGAAGATGCACGACTCACGAAGTCATTCACGAGTCAGTCATGGCAACTATTCTCAAGCGACATCATTCTTCAGCATACGTTTTCCCAACCAACTATCATGACCTTTCATGGCAACTTTTCACATTGACAAGCATTATGAAGAGACATGTTTATAGAGTTATTCCCTCTATAAATATAGATGGCATTAACTAAAGAAAGGGGGATCGATTAGTGTTTAGTTTTTAGAAATACAATTATTATTTTGGATAAATATTTTTACTTAATTTTTACTAGAAGATGGAAAAGGGACATAGCCAAAGGAACAAGAGATTAGTTTCTTTCTCTTGTTTATCTTAAATTTAAATATGTATTTGGCTAGTTTCCTTTGTACATTATAAATATGTACTAGTATTTCTTTAAGACATGTTTATTATTCTTATTATGAATTAAGTATGATTTACATCTGTTTGTGTGTTTTGATTTGCTATGTATGATTGGCCACCATATTTGGCATGTTAGTCAATTTGTTTGCAACGAGTGTTGGAATTCATTGATGGAAAAACAAATGAATGTACTTGAAGCATTGAATTCACTTAGAGATAAGGAATTCACTTTGAGGGGTTAAAGAATTGGCATAGAGCTTTATAATTTTTGTTTATCTCTATAATGACATGAAAGTGCTTATAGACTCTAAATGAAAACATCTTTACTAACAACGAGAGTTGCTTTAAAGAATCTTGGCTAAATTCTCCAGTCACTTCATCCATACAATTACTTGATTTTGTTCTTAAATGAATTGCTTCTCTTATTTATAATATATATTCATACCATTATTTAAGTTATCTTTAATCCAATTTGATTTAATATATACAAAGTAGTTTAGATATTTAAATACATAATTTCCATTTTATTCGTTACCTATCCATCTACTCTTTGTGGTTTCAATACAAAATTTACCCTGTTCCCTTTGGAACGATACCCTACTCATCCTATACGCAGGCTAGTGAGACTAATGATTCAAATAAATCCCCATTAGATTTTGGCGTCGTTGCCGGAGAACGGTTTAAATGAATTTTTATTGATTAAAACAAAGTAGTAGTTACTTTAGGATTGTATGATATTATTTAGGTTTAAGTTTTCTTAATTTAGATTTTATTTGTTTTATGGTTAATTTTTTATTTTGTTTTATGTATTTTATAGTTGTTGTTTTATTGTCTAATATCTATTTTGTTTCCTTTAGTTTTTTATCGAGTAAAGCAATTTTTACAGAAAAGTTGCAGCACTGGGATTTATTCACGAGTAAGGTTTGAGTCGTGAAGATGTTCACGAGTGCTTGAGAAGCAAAAGCTTCATGAATCGTGAAGTTTTTACCAAGTCGTGCATTACAGGATTGACTCGTGAGGGGATTCACAAGTAACACAGAATGGAAAGGTTCACGAGTCGTGAAAGTTTGTTCGACTCGTGAAGATGTGCCCTGCTCCAATTTTTCACGAGTAGTAAACTTTTGTCGACTCATGAACATTTTCACATGTGTCTATAATAAGTTCTTCATGATTCATGAAGTTTTCTCCGACTCGTGATTCACTGTTTCTCAATTTTATCAAGTTGTGAATTTTAACCCCTTTTCCTTCTTAATTTGTTTTCGTTCTTTCTTTATTTTTTAATCAGTTTACTTAATCATCCTTTTCGTTTTTAAATCTTTATTAACTACACTCAATTAGTTTAAATAAAGGGGGGAACAGTTACAATTGAAATTAGGGTTTGAGAAACAACATGTCGTTTCACTATTCTCCCTCATTTCTCTATAAATATAGCAGCTACTATTTTCTTTAATAGTTCTTTTTTTTCTTCACTCGTGCACTTATTTACTTTTAGGTTTTGTCTTTCATTTATTTTATTTTACTTTGTCTTCTTTTCTACTACTCATTTTTCTGTGTGTTTCTCTTCATCATCTTCTTCTTTCATTTCTACACTCTTGCATTTCTTCTTTTTCTGTCTTCCTCTTTTTCAACCATGGTGAGAATAAAGAATGTATCATCTTCAAGGGGACAGCAAGGGGCAGATGAAGCACAGCCTGAAAGCCTCTCAACACAATTTGGTGCTCTATTTCCCATTTCCTCTATGCATGAAGGTAATTGTTTCCTTACTCTCAAGGATAGGGTAATCTCCCAATGACCTTGCAGGAACCTCTTCTCCACGTGAAGCTGCGGTGGAGAGCACTTCGGATGAGGTAAGGCAAGAAGAGCAAGGACAAAGTGATGATACTATAGATGATGTACCTAGTGACGAGGCTGCTATTTCACCTACTGCTGGATCTTCTTCAAATACCATCCATTCCATGTTCACTCAATTACTGCAAAATTAGTCCACCATATAGCATCAACTCACATCCTTGGAGCAAGTTACATCACAATTGGTTTGACGTCAACGACGCCTTGAGCACAAGGTGGATACTTCCATTGCCCAATCAAGCAATGTGGTATCCTCACCTCTACCTTCACCATGATCTTTAGGGGAGCTTTCTTTCCTCTATTCTTTACTTTGTTTCATTTTCCTTTTGTTTTTGTTTTATTTCTTCACATTGAGGGCAATGTTTGTTTTAAGTGTGGGTGTGTGTATGTTGTGTGTTGCATGTTTTGTTTCACATTGTTATGTTTGTTTAGTTGTGTGTCTTTTTCTTCATTTAGGCTAAACTTTTTAGTAAGTTTTATTATAAGTTTTGCTCACATTGTATATAATATAGGTTGTTATGTTAGTCATTTGCCTTTTATGCTCATTTGATTAGTTTTTCAAGGATTTTGACATGTATTTTGTGTTTTCAAGTTATCTCTTTTTACTTCTTCCAACATTTTAGGTTATTTAGTCTCTTTATTAACTATGCTTTAAGGTTAAAATTTGCTAATTTAGTTTAAGATTTTTAGAATTTTTGTTGCCTCATGGAAACTATAGCCATAATTCTTACCCTTAGGCCTTTCAATAATGGATGAGGACTATTGGAAAAAAGAAAAATATTAAAATGAAAAAAAAAATAAAATAAAGCAAGATGCATATCCAAAAATTTCAATAGAGTATGAGATGGAGCGTAAAATGCACCCAATACTACATTTTCTTGCTATCTTAAAATTTATGGGATAGAGTTTAAAAGTATACCCATGTAAAAAAAATAAAGTCTAAAAATGCCATGAGATTGGATTAAGGGTATGTGAGCTTGCAATTGTCCTAAATGGCAACTAATAATCTTATAAGCTTAAAGTTTATGATCAATGTTCTCTCTTGAGCATGTTTAGTTTTGAGACTCTATACTCTTGATGTTGAAATTAGTAAACTTAGGTGACTTGTAAATTTAGAATGCGTACTTTAAGATTTAATTTACTGATATTTTGAGTGTTTAAGGTCTTTGATTTCATTTCAATCCTATCACATATGCATATTGAACAATGCTCTATAGTACAACTTAGTTTAATTTGGAACTAAATTTTCTCATTCTTTTCTCTTTCTTGAGGACAAGAAAGGTTTAAGTGTGGGAGAATTTGATACCATGTGATATAGTCTATTATTTAGTGTGTATTTTCTTTCATTTAAGTAGCTTAGTGTGAATATTATATATATTTTATGTGTTTTTGTTTAACTATTGTGTTTAATTGTATTGTAGGATAAGGTGGGTGTAAAAGTGGAGAATGGGGACAAATATTCACGAGTCGTGAAGGGATTCACGACTCAGACAGCTTTGCGTGACTCGTGAAGAGCCTCATGAGTGGAGAATGAGTGAAAAAGGAAGCTACCTTTATGACTCGGATAGACATTCAAGAGTCGTGAAAGGATTCACGACTTGGTAGGTAGAGGGATCACGAGTCAAACTTGAATTCACGAGAGAAGACACATGTTCACGAGTGATACAGTGTGTGAAGATGCAGGACTTGTGAAGTCATTCACAAGTCAGTCATGGCAACTGTTCTCAAGCGACATCATTCTTCAACATACGTTTTCTCAACCAACTATCATGACCTTTCATGGCAACTTTTCACATTGACAACCATTATAAAGAGACATGTTTATAGAGTTATTCCCTTTATAAATATGGATGGCATTAGTTAAAGAAAGGGGGATCGAACAGTGTATAGATTTTATAAATACAATTATTATTTTAGATAAATATTTTTATTTAATTTTTACTAGAAGATGACAAAGGGACATAGCCAAAGGAACAAGAGATAAGTTTCTTTCTATTCTTTATCTTAAATTTAAATATATATTTGGCTAGTTTCCTTTGTATATTATAAATATGTACTAGTATTTGTTTAAGACATGTTTATTATTCTTATTATGAATGATGTATGATTTACATCCATTTGTGTGCTTTGATTTGCTATATATGATTGGCCACCATATTTGGCATGTTTGTCAATTTGTTTACAACGAGAGTTGGAATTCTTTGATTGAAAAACAAATGAATGTACTTGAAGCATTGAATTCACTTAGAGATAAGGAATTCACTTTGAGGGGTTAAAGAATTGGCATAGAGCTTCATAATTTTTGTTTATCTCTATAATGACACGAGAGTGCTTATAGACTCTAAATAAAAACATCTTTACTTACAATGAGAGTTTCTTTAAATAATTTTAGCTAAATTCTCCAGTCACTTCATCCATACAATTACTTGATTTTTTTCTTAAATGAATTGCTTCTCTTATTTATAATATATATTCATACCATCATTTAAGTTATCTTTAATCCAATTTGATTTAATATATGCAAAGTAGTTTAGATATTTAAATACATAATTTCCATTTTATTCGTTACCTATCCATCTACTCTTTTATGGTTTCAATACAAAACTTACCCCGTTCCCTTTAGAATGATACCCTACTCATCCTATACACAGTCTAGTGAGACTAAGGATTTAAATAAATCCCCATCATCTAGTAATACCATTTGGGTTAACAAATGCACCAGCTGCCTTTATGGATTTGATGAACATGATATTCATACCATATTTGGACCAGATTGTTGTTATATTTATTGATGACATATTGATTTATTCCTGCAATGAAGCAGAGCATGCTAAACATCTAAGAATTGTGTTACAAACTCTTAAAGAGAACCAACTGTTTTCTAAGTTGAGCAAGCGTGACTTCTAGCTAAGGGAAATTTCTTTCCTATGCCATATAATATCTTTTGAAGGCATTAGAGTTGATCCATCAAAAATTAAGTCTATTGTCAGTTGGAAAGCACCCCAAAATGTACCAGAAGAGAGAAGCTTCTTAGGTTTGGTAGGCTACTATCATCACTTTGTAAAAGGGTTTTCGGTTATTGCTTCTTTACTTACTAATATATTTAGGAAGAATTTCAAATTTGAGTGGACTGACCAATATGAGGTAGGCATTGATTAGATAAAGCATATGTTAACATAAGCTCTGATCTTAATTTAGCCAATTTTGGGAAAGGAGTATTCCATGTATAGTGATGCCTCTGAAGTTAGGTTGGGTTGTGTGTTAATGCAAGAGGGTAAAGTAGTGGCTTATACATCATGAAAACTCAAATCACATAAGCAAAATTACCCAACATATGATTTAAAGTTAGCCACTGTAGTTTCTTCCTTGAAGATTTGGAGACATTACTTATATGGTGAAAGATGCATAATCTACACAAATCATAAGAGTCTCAAGTATTTACTTATTCAAAGTGAACTCAACTTGAGGTAATAGAGATAGCTCGAACTATTTAAGGATTATGATTGTATAGTAGATTACCATCCGGGTAAGGATAATGTGGTAGCTGATGCTTTAAGCAGAAAGGCAATGGCTGCTATGGTGTTACAGTTTGGTAGATGGAAATTCACTTTAGATGGTGCTTTGATAGCCCAATTAAGGGCTAAACCTTATGTAAGACAAGCTGTAATAAATGCACAAAAAAATGATGAGAAGTTACATTCAATTATGCAATCTCTTCATGAAGAAGATCAATTTGGGTACTCAGTAAAAGGCAATGAAAATTTGTATCTTAATGATAGATTATATGTTCCAGATGGTAAAGAATTGAAAACAACTTTGTTACATGAAGCTCACAACACGGTATTCGCTATACATCCTAGGGGTAAAAAAATGTATTAGGATCTTAAGTAATTTTCTTGGTGGCCAGGTATAAAGAATGATGTAGTTGATTATGTCTCTACATGCTTTACTTGTTAGTAAGTGAAAGTAGAGCATCAACTTCCCTCTAGATTGTTAAATCCCATTCCATTTCCTCAGTTGAAATGGGATGATATTACCATGGATTTTGTGATAGGGTGGCCTTCTATGAAACAAAAGCATAATGTAGTTTTGGTAATTATTGATAAGTTGAATAATCAGCTCATTTCTTACCAGTTAGAATAGACTATTGCATAGACCAATTGGCATAATTATATGTGAATGAGATTGTTCGACTTCATAGAATATCGATATCTATAATCTCAAATCGGGATCCTTGCTTCACATCCAGATTTTCATAGAGTTTGTAGAAGTCTTTGGGAACACGGTTAAAATTTAGTACAACTTTTCATGCTCAAACCGATCAATAATTGGAAAGGGTTATATAAGTTTTGAAAGATATGCTTAGGGGTTTTGTTCTTAATTTTTCTGGATGTTGGGACAAGCATCTAGCTTTATTGGAATTTGTGTATAATAATAGTTACCAAACTAGTTTTGGTATGCCACCATGCGAAGCTTTATATGGTCGAAAATGCAGGATCCCAATATGCTGAACTGAGTCAGCTGAACGTAAGATGATTGGTTCTGATATAGTTAAATACACCAAAGTAAAAGTTAAGGTGATAAAGCAAAGATTAAAAGAGGCTAGTGATAGGCAAAGGTCATATATGAATTTAAAAAGGAAAGATATCGAATATCAAGTTAGGGATAAAGTGTTTTTAAAATTATCATCCTAGAGGAAAGTTTTGCAGTTTGGGAAGAAAGGTAAACTAAGCCCGAGATTTATTGGTCCCTATGACTTCTTGCAAAGAGTTGGACTTATGGCATATAGATTTGCTCTTCCTATGGAATTATCCAAGCTGCATGATGTGTTTTATGTTTTTATGCTTCGAAGGTACCGCTTAAGTGAATCACATGTGTTACTAGTGCAAGACATCCAAGTTCAGATAAATTTTACCTATGATAAAGAACCTAAAGAGATTTTTGCTAAAGAAACCAAGTAATTAAGAAATAAATAGGTTCCTCTTATTAAGGTACTTTAGCAACATCTTAACATTCAATAAGCAACTTGGGAACTAAGTCAGTAATGATGAAATAATATCCTCGATTTTTTAAATCAGGTATCAACTTTGAGGATGAAATTCTCTTAAGGAGAGAGAATTATGAGGACCCAACATTGACCCTGGTGGGAATTATGTCTAGTTAATTGGTATTGAGGGCTAAATTAGCATTTATGTATAGTTATGGTCATTTTGGGTTAAAGTTTTATGGAGGGCAATGTGGTAATTTCATTAGATGTGTGTGTAGGGGGGTTAATTGAAAGAATAAGATGGATATTAGGGGTAGCATTATGATTTGAAATATAAATAGGTCAATCTTATGAGAGAGTAAATACACAAAGAATTAAATGTTAATTTCAATATTCTAGAGACTTTCTCATATGATTGGGTGAAGGAATTGATATATAATTGTTTTCTCTTCTTTCTCTGTCAGACAACTCCATCTCTTTTCTCTCTTTATGAGTCTAGCAATTAGGTCTTTGTAACAGAATCTCTTTTCTTCTATCTCTCTTTTGGTTAATAAAAAATTTTATGAAAGCAAAGTGGGAATTTAGTTTTAAATGTTTGTAGCAGGAGAGACAAGCAATGACAAGGGCAAAGGAATCTTGAAGGAGTGAAGAAGTCACTGTGTAAAGGTAAGGGAATATTATTTTGGATTGTGCATTGTATGTAGTTGCATCTATAGTAGGAAATATGAATAGTAACTAACCTAAGAAGACTAGGGTTCTTTGAGAATAGTGGGTTTTAATGACCTTAAACTAGTGAAATCTTCATTTTTAGAGTTGATCTAGTTGAGTTATGTTAAAATCTAAGATGAAGATAATATGGTTTAATGGTGTAATGAGCATTATTGTAAGTTATTCATTGATATCTTGAGTTTAAGAATTCAATCTGCAGAATTGGGATTTTGACAGTGTGCTTGCCGAGGCTGAACACTCGGTCGAGTGGGACACTCACTCTTTCGAGTGGATCACCACTCAGCTGAGTGGTTTTAGCTTTGTTTTATCTTCTTATCACTCAATCGAGAGAATCTTGCTCCCTTTGCATTGCTCGACTGAGTATGCCTTTCACTTTATCGAGTGCATCAACACTTGGTCGAGTGTAATTAACCGTTCAGTTAAATGTTGATGCACTGCTTTCCTTTTTTGCCACCTTATACACTTGTCTAGAGCACTCAACCGAGTACTCCCCTACTCAACTATGATTAAACCAATGTTCACCTTAAACAAAACTAACACTTACCTCAATTAAATCAGCACACATTTAAGACTAAATGAGCTCTCACGTATGATATATCCTATGAATTGTCTATTGTATATTTTAATAGTAACTATCAAGGTAAAGTTATTTGAGATTGATTAAGTGAGTGTTATTACAATTTTCTTGAGTATTTATAAGTATAATTGTTATAAATGCTTGTAACTGCATTGCATTGGCATATGATTTCATGAAACACCATATTGTTTACTCATAAGTAAGTTCAAAAACTCTGTATATGATAAGAGCATACAAAGAGATGACTATGCAATAGAGTTTGCAATATGTTGCTATATGGAAGTGAGTTACTTGGCTAATTGCTACACTCCCATATATTGCCTTATAAAGATTATATGACTCGCTAATTATGATAAAGTAGATTATTCAGCTAAATGTTATACCTTATTACAATTATGATAAAGCATACAAGTGCAATGATATGAGTTATCGAATATTAATGCAATTATATGAACATGTGATATGTATTCTTGTATATTGCGGTCTTAAGCCAATAATGTACTGAGTAAAGATGAATATTGTAACTCAAAAACACTTTTGGATATTGTTAAAACTGCAGATCTTAGTTTAGTTATGGATTAGATAGGCATGCCTGGAGGGATATTGTTGCAGCTGCTATTGTTGACCCCGTTTGGGTCTATTGTTCATTCCTTAATGGAACTATTGCTCTACCCCTTTTAGGTTTATTGTTTGGTATATTCAGATATCTATTATTGATACATTCAGATATCTATTGTTGATACCAATTGGTATTTATTGCTCCCGTTATCCACCTTTTGAACTAATACTTAGGCACAATATTAAAGGATTAAAGAAAAAGGGCCTAAGAAGGAAACATACTGATTGTTTCATTTATTGAATATATTCACCATGAATGAGCTTATTATATTGTCTCATCTTAAATTTCTCTTAGCAGTGAAATTGTCTTCAACGTTTTGTAATTATTGCAAGAATGTTTTATTAATGTATTACTTATGTGAAAATTTTATCGATGACTGCTATGAGTAGTCATCTATATTAATAATGCTTTCCCCACTATTCTTTATAGCTTAGCGTGGGTTATTTTCTATCCGTGTAGGTTAGCAGTTGGAGGTTGCTTAGGGACTTAGTTCTACATTGGGAAGCCAACATGAGTGGGTCAAGGTTTTGGATGTAGGATATTTTGGATAATGCTTTTATCTAGTCTTATATTTTCTTTTTATAAATTATGATTCGATGTAACTATATTGGAGGATTGTAAACTGAATTAAGTTCCCTTTTTTAATGTGTTTGCCTATGTGTTTATGGATGATTGGGTTGGGATTGCCATGAGTGTGGTTTCCTTGCATGAGAAGCCTTGGATCACCATGCATGTTATTTATGTACCTTATAGTTAATTGATAGGCCTTGTGTGCATCCTTTAGGGTGTCACGCGAAGAACTCAAGAAATAAATTATAGAAGTAGCACAAAATAATTCTAATGCTATACATCCAAGCAGTACTAAAATGTACCAAGATATAAAAACTCATTATTGGTGGCCTAGTACTACATGAAAATGTAAAAATAGCAACAAAAAAGAACAAAAGAAAAAAATTTTTGTTGCTAGAATCGGTTAAACTTTGTAGATTTAGCAACGGATATATATTTGGTTATCTTTCATCGATAAAAGTAAAGGGAATTTTTAGTGCCAAAATTTAGCAACAGAATCACTATGTCGTTGCTAAATAAGGCACCAAAGGAATTTCATTTCAGTTGCTATTTTAGCAATGGAAAACAATTTGGTTGCTAAATAACCATGGCATTTTCAATTAAAAATAGCAACAAAATTGGATTTTCATTGATAATTTTCATTTTCAATGAAAAATAGATACGAAATTTATTTTTGGTTGCTAAATGAAATTCTGTTGCTAAATTAGTAACCAAAATGAAATTTCATTGCTAATTTACATTTTCAATTAAAAATAGCAATGAAATTGGATTTTCGTTGCTAATTTTCATTTGCAATTAAAAATAGCAATGAAATTGGATTTTCATTACTAATTTTCAATTTCAATGAAAAATAGCAACATAATTTGTTGCTAAATTAGCTTTTGAAATAGAATTTTGTTGCTAATTTTCATTTTCAATAAAAAATAGCAATAGAGTTTATATTCGGTTGCTAATTTCCATTTTCAGTGAAAATTAGCAAAAAAATTTGATTTCCATTGCTAAATTAGCAACCGAAATATAATTTCGTTGCTAATTTACATTTTAAATTAAAAATAGCAACAAAATTGATTTTTCGTTGCAAATTTTTGTTGGCAATGTAGTAACCAAAAGGCTATTCCATTGCTATTTTAGCAACCAAAGTTAAATTCAGATCGTATTTTGCAATTTTCCTTAGTTATTGTAGGTCCCGAAAGACACTCAAGAGGGAGGGTGAATTGGGTGTCTTGAAATTTTTTGGCCAAATTTCTAATGAAACGGAATTGTATGCAAGTGCAGATTTCTGATAGCTTTTCTAACAGAGAATGTAAAAAATTCAAGATAACAATAACAATAGATTTTGTTAGTTCTTTTTAAACTTCTAATATATTTTTGAAAAAGTATGTTAAATTTTTTGTGAATATTTTAAAAATTCGTTTTACTAAATTTTGAAAACACAAATTTCTAGAATATAAAACAAAATTGTAGAAGATAGAAAATAGATCAAAAAAGTAAAGTGCACACAGAATTTATAGTGGTTCGGCTAACCTGCGTACCTCCACTCCTCAAGAATCACTATTGAGCTTTACTCTCCACTCTGAAATCTTTTAAGGGCAAGAGTTCAAGTCAATATACAAACCTATGTATATCTACCTACAATCTTTTTCCCAAGTAAAAGATTGAAACACTTACTAGAATTTCTCTTAGGTTCTAGCCAACCCAACTTACAATCTTTAACAACAATAATTCCTCACAAATAATTACAACAAAAGCTATAATCAATTGACGATGATATGTAAAGATGAAGTGCAAGATGGAAAGTGAGATTTAAAATAAGTAAGCTTTCTCTTAAGAGTTAGAAAATATTTCCAATATTTTCTATAACCTTTTAAATGATCTAACAACATATATTTATACCTAAAACTTGGTTTGAAGAGAGAAAATACAAAACTAGTTCGTTTATGACCGTTAGAGAATAGAATAGATGAATTTACCTTTAACTAGCCATTATCTAGCCGTTATTTTATCCTGTAGTGCGAAACAGATTTTCGATCAGAAAGTTATCTAGATTTATAATCCAATTTCTAATGACACAAATTCTGATAAATTATTTTCTAAAACATATTCTAAAGAAAACCAGTTTTAACTAAAAATGAAATTTATGACTTAAAAATATTTTTATGCAATTTTTAGACTTAGAATATGTATACATGAGAGATAAATTATGCCTCAATTTGATCTTACAATTTAATATCCTAAATTCCTATATACTAAGATATTCTTCAACTTCATCTTCATGAATCCATTCCACAATCGTCATTTTTGGTAATTGCATCAGAAAGATATATAGAAATACCTACAGCACATGTTTAGAATAGATTTCTTAATAGAGTTTATATAAGGTTTGATTATCATCAAAATTTGGATATGGCCTTGAGCCAACATTCTCCCCCTTTTGGATAATGACAAAACCTTAGTAAACTCCAGTTAGATGTCTATCTAGGTTAGTCTAAAAAGCTCCCCCTGATTATATGCATGGAGTATTTATAGAAAAAATAAAATATGTAAAGTAAGTGTAAATCCTTGCAAAACTTTAGATTTTATCAAAATATAAGCATGCCAATGAATTCTATAAAAATATAACTTGAGATTTTTTACAAGAAATATTTTTAAAGAAATCAAGCATCACAATGAATCAAATAGCATTAATGCATTAGCAGATCAAATTTTCAATAAATAAATAATTTTCCAATTTTCAGAATTCATTCCAGAATATTAGCAAATCATATAACCATATAGTAAATCATTTAGCCATTTTTCTCCATTTTTAATTATCGTTATTCATCAACGTTTCTCCATGATTCTTCCCCTTTTTGTCATCAATCAAAATGGAAAGAGATAACATAATGTGGACAAGAGATTTAAACAAACCCAAAAAAAAAATTACGCCCAAAAAAATAATCATCCAAAACAAAAAAAAAATGAAAGAGAAAAAAATGTCCATCCTTGATTTTTCCTTCAACGCGGTCGATCAAAGGAGATCGCCTAAAACAAATTATGGACAATAAGGATGAATAATCCAAAAATTGAGTTTTTCATAGTGGGTTTTTCAATTTGGTAAGAATGTCTATGAAACCGTGAATTTTGGAGTTTGATTTTTGATTTTTTGGCTTGCGAATTTAGGTGTTTTGGTTGCAAAACTTTCCGAAAAAAATTATATTGACTGGTTTGTTACGGCATATATAACGATATCGGTGATTTTATTTTTCCATGGTGGCAGCAGCTTGAGGTTGAAAGGATGAAGAAGATACAAAGATAAAACACAAGAACTTGATTTTTTAAGAAGTTAAAATGTAATATAGGAATTGTGAAATATGAAATGTGGGATTTTAAAAGATAAAAAGAAAAAATAAATGGCACGTTTTTCCCAAGAGAAGAAATCAAATTTGTAAAAAAAACACAAAGAAATGATATTTTAAAAATTTGAAAGAAATGTTACGTAAGGTGTGGAATGTGAAAGAATGAATTTTTAAAAGATAAAAAATGAAAATTTGAAAACACATATTTCAAAGTTAAAAAAGTTAACTTGTTAGAATAAATAAAGATCACAATTTTCAAAGTCAAAAAGTTAACTTTTAAAAAGTAAGGCACAATTTTTAAAGACAAAAGTTAATCTTTTTTAAAGTAACACATTTTTCAAAGACAACAAACCATATTTGTAAAGTTAATCACGTTTTGGCATAAAAGATTAGATTTATTTTTTTGAATTAAAAAATTAATTTGTTGAAAAATATTTGACTTGGAATTTGTCAAAGTAAAATACACGATTTTTTAGGTGGTAAAAAGCAACTTTTTGAAATGTAATAAAAAAAATTAAAGTTTTTAAAAAAAGTTGCCTTGAACTTTTAAAAAGCTGCATTGGAAATTGTATTTTTGCAAAGATTAAAAAGGTGGGAAATTCATAAAGTATAAAATGACATATTTCACCCTATAATTTTTAAATATGCACAAATAAAAATTAATGATAAAAAAGACAGTATGTACACATACTTTGTAAAGTAAAACACTCAACTTATCATATCAATTTAATGCATGGCAGAAGAAGGATAAAAAGAAACATTTTCACATACAGAATTCTTCATAGAAATTCACATATGAATTTCTTATCAAACAGTTCACTCAACAGAATTTCGTATGAATTTCTGAGCGATTTTTTCAAACAAAGTTTTGATAGCAATGTACCTTTGAACATTTTCAACCAAAAAATAATCGAGCAACAATACAGATGGAACCTTGCAAAGCCATTTTGAAACTCTTGCAAAGCCATTTTGAAACTTTTATCTTCAATCTCGAACCGAAAGAAAAAAAATTTCTGCCATATTTGCTTTTCAATGTATTATGCAACATCTGGAGTGTATTGAGCAATTCATCTCAAATTATAATTTTTAAATGGTAACAAAGGTTGATTTAAATCAAGGAAGCAGTGTATTTTGATGAATGGAGTTTTATTTTTGTGGATCGATATGAGGATGACTTGGATATGAGAACCAAAGTGGCTTAGATGGAACGAGATATTTGCATCGTCGAAGAAGGTGCCGGTGGTGGTCAAAGAACTCGGAGAGGATGCTGTTTTGCCACCGCTTTTGATAAGCCCATTGAAAGTGTGATTTTGGCAAGAGAGAATGAAAATGAAGATGGAGAAACAAAGAACATGGTTTTTTAAAGAAATGAACAGCTATTTGGAAATTATAAGAAATGAATGGTTTTAATCCTAAATTAATGAATTTTTAACTTAAAAAAAATTATAAGAAACTTTGTCACTTTATCAAAATAAATAAAAAATTAATAAATTGGTTTGACCATTGAAAAAACTATGCATGTTCATGCTATCATATCACTTGGAAACTTGAAATTTTACAATTACCCAAACGCAAGAACCAAGAATAAGGCAAAGGTCAGGGCTATCCATATATCATTTTAAAACAACACACATAATGCTTAGGGGTAACAAACACAATTTACATGAATCTTGACCATAGCATCTATCTTAAACTTCTTCAACACGTAAACCCTTCTTCAAAAATAAATTCCATCAAACCATAGATGAAAAATCACATCTCAAAAAAAATTAAAATTTACTCTTAGAGATTTAAAGAAGACGCACCTTTTAAATGAGAAAATAAATGCTCAGATATACCCATTTCAAGTCTTCTTCTTAGCTGATAAGGTTTATCTTTCTTCTTCTTCATTGTAGCCCTGAGCCATCATTTCAAGTTTTCTTGCTCATCCAATTTTATTTTAAACATCTCATAAGACTCACTCATGGCTCTTCCTATCTTCATTTTTTTATACCAGATACTTTTGAAATCTTTAATCTTTCGACAATTTTGTTGATTGTACAACTTGCTGTTCTGCCAGAATTTTTTTTTACATTTGCTATTGATTTTTTTATTGAATTTCGAGATTGTTTTCCAAGTTGGCACGCCTTGCATATACTATCTTTATCAATCTTCATTTTTGGCATTCACTTCACCAAATATTTTCTTTATATAATATATTTTTCCATTTCAACATCTTCTACTCATTTTTTTATTATCACAAAAACTGATAAAACTACTTTTAGATTTTATGTCTAGAAAACTTAGCTATGTCCCATGTCATATGCCTATAGTAGCTGCTATTCATATACCATTTATTTTTCTTGTTTATCTTTAGGCAAATCTGCAAAAAATCAAGTATTTCTAGGTACCCAACCTTTCTTAGATCATTCATGGTTAGTTAACATATTTGCAGAATTTTTAACAACCCATTTCTGTTTGGTAGAATTAGCATTCTTCTTATAATAATAGAATTTTGAAATATGTCATTTTCTACAGCAATAAAAGCATATAGCGAAAGTGTTAATTATCATTTTATTAGATCACTACAAGAAATTCTTAAAATAGCAACGGAAAAATAGCAACAGAATTGATTCCATTGCTAATTTAGCAATGGAAAAACAATTACGTTGCTATTTAGCAACGGAAAAGAGTTTCCGTTGCTAAAATTGGTTGAATTTTATAAAATTAGCAACCGAAAAAATGTTGGTTAGCTTCTGTTGCTAAAAGTGGAGGGAATTTATGGCGCCAATATTTAGCAACGAAAATTAGCAATGAAATTTTAATTCCATTGCTAATTAACGCGGCAAAAAATGGCGGATAAATTTTGGGACGAAAAATAGCAACGGAATTAGTCTTTCCGCTGTCAGGTTTTGAGTTGTTCTTTTACTTTGATAGTTTTAAACTTTGTTTATTTTTCTAATTTAGTTTTTCTAGTTATGATTTGGCTTTTCTGGGACTCATCCTTTTAGTTCTGTTTATGCATATGAATTTTTTTATCTTCGAAAACAGGCTCTGTTTATGCAAATCCGTTATAAAATAACATAAGATATTTCTTTTGTATCATTGTTGTATCAAGGTATGTCATGATGCTTTTTTCATGGTAATTCTGAAGTGTTTTGTTCCTATGTTAGGAGTAGGATCCAAATATATACTTGCATATTTGGTTTTGCTGAAAATCCATTATAAAATAACATAAGATACTTCTTTTGTATCATTGTTGTATCAAGGTATATAGGCTGAAACAATTTGACCTGCGGCTACTGGTTTCCAAAAGATAACTCGGTTATCATGGTTGAGTGCCACGTACCTTGATGCAAGTTAATTTTATGTCATGATGCTTTTTATGGTAATTTTGAATTGTAAACATTGATAAACCTTTCCTATTTATTTAACCCATAAATCTAATTATGAAATTACCTTATTTGAATAACAGTTACGAAAACATGAGCAATTTTGATAGATCTTAGATGTATAGGTGATTAATGCCAGATGGTCTCATTAATATTGAGTTTGCCGAGGGAGTTCAATCATTCATTGAATATGCAAGTTTGCAGCTTGCATATATGGATGGTCCAAAAATCAGATGTCCATGTAAAAAGTGCAAACATATTTGTTTCCTCCCTACTGAAGAAATGCATCTACATTTGTTAAAAAAAGGGTTTGTTCCAAATTATTTTCAATGGACATGGCATGGGGAGCCAATAATTTGTAGCACCTCAAAGGGTAATCAAGCGTCGTCAGCAGTAAATATAGATGGATTTGCAGGGGGAGCTGGTATTCTACCAAATAATGTGGATGTAAATGAAAATATTTACGCATAAATGGTTTATGATGCAGCTGGTTATTCCTTTGAAGAAAATATGCAGAATAGTGAAGAGGAACCAAACCCATATGCAAAAAGATTTTTTGACTTACTAGAGTCAGCTGACCAAGAATTATGGCCAAACTATGAAAAAATGACTCAACTGTCTGCCATTGCCCGAATATTGAACATAAAGTCTGAAGGTCATGTTTTTGAACAAAGTTTAGATAAAATTCTTACATGGTACAATGATTCATTGCCTCCTGATCATAAAATGGTTGAGAATTTTTATGAAATAAAGAAGCTTATTCGGGGTCTTGGTTTTCCCGTTGAACAAATAGATTGTTGCAGATTGGAATGTATGTTATTTTAGGGAGATGTAGATTTAGAAGAGTGCAAATACTGTAGCCAACCTAGGTTCAAACCAAGAATGCATACTAGAAAGAAAAAACTAGTTCCTTGGAAGCGGATGTATTATTTTTCGCTAACTCCAAGACTTCAAAGATTGTATGCCTCTGATGTTACTGCAGCCCACATGAAATGGCATAATGAACATGAACAGAATCATGAAAGTATGACCCATCCATCGGATGGGCTCGCATGGAAACATTTCAATGACACACATACTGAGTTTGCAGCAGAAAGTCCAAATGTCAGGTTGGGATTATCGACAGATGGCTTTCAACCTTTTGGTCAATCGGGCCAACAATATTCATCATGGCCAATCATAATTACTCCATATAATTTACAACCATGGATGTGTATGGACAAGGCATACATGTTCTTGACAGTCATTGTACCAGGGCTTAAAAATCCAAAGCATAAAATTGATGTGTTTTTGCAACCATTGATAGCTGAATTGAATCATCTTTGGGAATTCCAGGTTGAAACATATGATGTGTCTCTTAAACAAAATTTTAAGATTAAAGTAGCTTTGATGTGGACTATTAGTGATTTTCCTGCATATGCTATGTTGTCTGGATGGAGCACAACAGGGAAATTGGCTTGCCTTTACTGTGGCAATGATTCTGATGCATTTCATCTTCCTAATGGGGGCAAAACATCATGGTTTGACAATCATAGAAAATTTCTTCCTCTTGATCATCCATTTAGACGCAATAAACAAAAATTCATTAAGAACAGGATTGTACAAACACCTCCTCCCCTTAATAAATCTGGTGATGATATATTGCGGGAGATTGATTAGTTAGGGTTACTAAAAGTTACAGAACTTGAAAGTGAAGAGGTTAATAGCAACATAAGTCAAAACTTCGGTTGGAGAAAACGGAGTATATTTTGGGATTTGCCATATTGGAGAACTAATTTGATACGACACAATCTAGATGTTATGCATATTGAAAAAAAATATTTTTGACAATCTTTTCAACACAATCATGAACATTGAAGGGAGGACCAAGGATAATACAAAATCAAGAGCCGATTTGAAAATTTTTTATAGAAGAAGCGAGTTAGATAAAGATCCAAATATAGGAAAATATCCAAAAGCATGTTACACTTTGGATAAAAAACAAAAGCAAACTTTGTGTGAATGGTTGAGAAGCCTAAAGTTTCCAGATGGATATGTTTCAAACTTGGCAAGGTGTGTTGATATGAGGAAGTACAAATTATTTGGAATGAAAAGTCATGATTGTCATGTATTTATGCAGAGGCTCATTCCAATTGCATTTCGGGAGCTCTTACCGAATAATGTTTGGGAAGCTGTAATGGAATTAAGTTTGTTTTTCAAAACCTTAACAGCTTCTGAATTACAGTTATCTGATATGGAAAGATTAGAAAGGGACATTCCGGTTATCTTGTGCAAATTAGAGACTATTTTTCCACCCAATTTCTTTGATTGTATGGAGAATCTACTTGTACATTTAGTACACGAGGCAAAACTTGCTGGTCCAGTTCAATATCGATGGATGTATCCATTTGAGAGGTAATTTTACTTTTATATCAAAACTTGCTAAAACTTTTATATTACGACACCAAATTAGTTAATATAATTACCCTAATTATAATGTAGGAATTTGCATCACTTGAAGAAAAATGTTAAAAATAAGGCTAGAGTTGAAGGATCTATATGCAATGCGTATTTAGAGGAGGAAAAAAGTACATTTTGTTCACATTATTTTGAGCCTCATGTGATCACTCGAGAAAGAAAAGTTCCTCGTAATGACGATGGGGGTGAGCGGATTGGTGATGCTAACTTACCTATTTTCAAATATCCTGGCCGAACACATGGACACTTAATAAGAAGAATGTTAACAAACAAAGAAATGGAGGCTGCACATGGTTACATTTTATTGAATTGCCATGAAATTCGACCTTTTGTGCAGTAAGTTTATGTTATAGTTGAAATTGTCCAAATTATTTTTTTCTAGATGATTGGAGTTTATAGCTAAGACTAACATATAATGTTATTAGTGAATACAAAGGGTTGTTAAGCGAGCTAATGCCAGGAAACTCACAACATGACATCAATAAAGAAGTGGATAAAAACTTTCCACGTTGGTTTGCAAATTATGTAAGTATGTAGAGTGCAATAAAATTAAATGCTTGTTGTAATTACTGTAAAACTTACAAAATATTATATGTATTGATTACATTTTTTTTATGTAGGCTTTTGAAAATAGAATAGAAAACAGGCTCATATGTGATCTTGTTAAAGGGCCATTGCGAACTGTTAAATCATATCCTGTCTATTTCGTTAATGGATATAAATTTCATACAGAAAAGCATGGACATAGCATGGCAACAATAAACAGTGGGGTTTGCATACAAAGGGAGTTGATAGATTATTTTGGCAAAATTATTGAGATACTTGAAATAAAATATCCTGCATTGCCGATAAAACGCTGTATAATTTTTAAGTGTGAGTGGTTCTATCCAACTCCTAACGTCGAAACGAAAGTACATAGCCGATATAATCTCACTGAAATCAACCAACGGAGAAGATTTAAGCAATTTGAACCATTTGTGTTAGCAATGCAAGCGACCCAAGTGTATTTTTTCCCTTATCCCAGCTTAAGAAGGAATAAGTCAGATTGGTTAGCCATCTGCAAAGTTAAACCAAGAGAGGTTTTTGATGGACATGCAAAGGGAGAAAGCAAGACAAAAGAAAGTGAAGCATTTCAGGAAGAAGAACCGGATGTACATGAAATAAATGCATGTTTCGATAATGAAATTTTAAATCATCCAAATAATGAATTTGTGGAAATTTTATCTGGAGATGATGAGGAATCCATAGATAGACAGAATTCTGAAGATGAGTTTGACTTTAATTCTGAATATTCAGAAATAGAGGATGATTTTGATGTGCAATTAAGTGATGATAGCGAGTAAATTGTGTATGTATTATTATCTCAAAACCAAAATGTTTTATTATTGCAATGATGTATTAATGTTACATATTCTTTAATATAATTATATAATTCGATTTGAAGAAGTATATTTAATTTCTTTGAATTTCAGGTTTAAATTATGCCACCCAAAAGAAGAAAGTCATTGCTACCGCCAAGATTCAGAATAACATCTAATGGAGACAATAGTGAACAAGTCCACCCATCTCAGGTTGCAGGGTCTGTAGGTTTAGGTGTGTCATGTCCATATCCTAACCAGCAATATAAGGCATCACCTTCACCAACAACAAACCGCGATCACTCTTCTAATCAACCAAGTGATTCAGCATCCAACAACCCAAATATATCTGCTGACCATGTAAATGCATCTACTCCGATCCCAAACCCTGAATCTATGCCTACATAAGTACCAGGTTCCGATATTGAGGATGAAGGACTCCAACTAGGTGCAAAGGGAGTTGATGGAAGAATTTACATTAAGATTATCAATGATATGTGAGTTTAATTATAAAAAAATTTGTATTGCAAGATTAAAACATAAACTTATACTAATAGTATGGATATCTAATTTGATATTGATTTTGTTCATATTAACAGGTTTATTCCATCAGGTATTTGCTCAAGAAAAATCAGATCCACATTCAAGGAGAAGATAGAAATTGAGGGTTATGTTTGGAAAAATCTTTCTCTGTAGACAAAGGATTTTTATTATCAGGAGTTTGAGGTACAAAAAATAAATAACATTTTCTATTTTAAAATAATTAGCTTCATACATTAATGCATTATCTATTGTACTTTGCAATATTTATGTTTTTTTTTTCAGAAAGAATTTTTTTGGGATTCAAAATTTAATGTTGTCATTTATGGAGTTTGGGAAAAGCGGGCCCGCCAACGATATAAAGAATTTCTATGTAATTTACACAAGGGTGGTCAACGACCTAATTTTATTTCTGAAGAAATATGGAATCGTTGGTAGCAATACTGGGCAACACCCGAAGCAATTGCCAGTTCAGAAAGGAATTCTTCAAATAGGCGGGGAGGCTCAAATGGTGAGAGTCTAGCCGTGCACACTTGAGGAACTTTGAGCCATCACGAGCATGTGGATAAACTGGTAAGTATCTTACTTTTATGCTTACATTTTATTCTATAAATGTATAATTATTGGATGACTTGATGTGCTATTTGCTTCCCACTATTGCTCAGCTCTATTGTATGGCTGAATGTGGCTGGTTTGCTCCTTTACTTTTTATTTTTTATCATAAGTAATATGCGAACTTTTGTACAAAAATGTGCTTGAAATAAGAGAATCGGAACATAAGGTGCACTCTCAAGCTGAAACACTTGGGTGTGCTTTGGATGTACATACTCTTGAGTTGAGAGTTAAAGCTGCCAATGAGGCTAAGGCTGCTTGCCAATGAGGCTGCTTGCGATATTAAATTACAATATAACTTTGATTAGCTTTTACAATGAATTGCATTAAAGGATATACCCATGTCCTCGAGAGGTTACAGTATATACCACCTGGACCTGGCGACAAAAGCAGGGTTTACTTGCTTTTAATTTCTTGGAAAACCTAAGCATTTTAGAAATTTACTTGTTGGGTCATTGTGATAAAATTTTTGCCACAGGAACTTATATGGGGTCTTGATTAGATGTTAGTCACCTGTTGGCTCATTGAAATGAAATATGCTTCACATGTTTATGTATCCAGTAGGACACTATTTCTTTTATGGTGTGTTTTTCTAGAAGATAAATTAAACTCTTATATGTGTTTGTTTTTGTCCTTCATATGCCTTTCATTTAAATTGTTTATTTCTGTGTTCTTTCAAAACTCAAGTTACTGTTGTAGTGAAATGCTAATTTTCCTATACCTTTTACCTACAATCTGTTTCTTGCTTGTAAATTTGAATGCTACATTCTTGCTGGGAGAAACTTAATAACACTCATTATGAGCTGAAATGGTAAAAAAACCTATTGATTTACCTTTATGTGTTCTTCTTTTAGTTGAAGGAGGGATGTTCTCCTTGTCATTTTTCACTACAATTCTTATATAGATTACTCTTTATTCTATTATTTTAGTTGTAATTGTGAAATTTTTTTCCCTTATTGTAGAATGAACAATGGTATTTTGACTATTATTTCTTATTGCTTGTTATACAGGAAATAACTATGGGTAGAAAGCCTACTTATCCTGAAGTTTTTATGCACCCTCACACAAAAAAGCATGATGGTCAGACATTCGTCAATACCCATTGTAGACAACTCAATGTATGTTAAATTTATACATCAATATTAATTATTTTATAAAAATATAGATAATTAATTTTAATTATTGTAATAATAGGAGCAAATACAAGATACTCTCATTCAACAGCGGCAGAGCTCTGAAAGTGTTGATGAGAGTCAGATTTTTCATCAAGTAGTTGGTGGTAAGAATAACCGTGGGAGGATTTTTGGTTTAGGTTCAATTGCAAATACTTCACATTTAAATTCCTCTACATCATCTATAGCTGCTTGTAGTAAGCGATGCGAATCTTCTCAGAAAGTCGTTCAGCTAGAGACTGCACTCACCATGTTGATGGATACTGTAACCCAACTAAAGAATCGAGTAGAAGATTTGGAAACCAGGGGTGTCCAGCAGTCAAATCGTTCTCCTTCACCTCCACCAGCTACATAGCTTAGACTTTTATTTTTAGATTGTTATTGACACTGATTATATGCTGTTTTTATTTTTAGATTTTTTTCCCTTATTGTAGAATGAACAATGGTATTTTAGATTGTTATTGATACTGATTTTATGTTGTTTTTATTATGGTTTTCATAGAATTTTACTTTACAGTAATATAATATATTTTTAGAATTTTAATTTTTGTGCATTACAATTTTAATATTATATTATCAATAACAATATTTTCTTTTCATAATGAATTTCAATTATATTTATTTATACATAAATAATTTGATTTAACTAAAATATTATGTCAATCTAACAAAACTTTATGCCAATCTAACAAAACTAGCATAATTTTACAATTTATAATGTTATAAATAGTTTTTATTTAGCAACCGATTTTAGCAACGGAATATGTATTCGGTTGCTAATTTTACCAACCGAATTCATATTCCGTTGCTAAATTTACCAACGGAATAACAATTTGGTTGCTAAATTTACCAATGGAATTACAATTCGGTTGCTAATTTTACCAACCGAATTCAAATTCCGTTGCTAAATTTACCAACTGAATTCATATTCTGTTGCTAAATTTACCAACGGAATTCAATTCGATTGGTAATGTTGACCAATTAACCAAAATGTACATTGGTTAGATATAGCAACCGAATCTGTTTCTGTTGCTAATTTCCGTTGGTAAATTACCAACGGAAAATATTTCGGTTGCTAAATTTACCAATTGCCAAAATTACAACCGAATTTTCCATTGCTATTTTCGGTTGCTAATTTTGATTACCAACGGAAATTCACCAAATTCAGTTGCTAATTTCCATTGCTATTTCTAAATTTTCTTGTAGTGGATGAGTATTTCTTATATGTTTTCTGGGTGTATTTTCTGTTATAATTTTTTAATGTACTCGCATGAGAATTATGAACAGATTTTGCATTTAAATGTTTAACAGAATTCTTATTACACATACAAATTTGTTTTCCTTTTACATTGCATTTTTCTTGCAAAGCAATAAATTTACCTTCCAAAATAGAATATTTATTTTTCATTTTAATTTCTGTTTCCTTTGCATTTTCTTGATCCACAAGTAATTCATCATAATTTTTCTTTACCTCAATATAAGTCTTTTTAAGCATAAGATATTTATGATGCAAATCTTCAAAGCATTCAAGCATTTTTTCATATTCATTGCCATTTTCATTTGAATAAGAATTAGAATCAGAATAACTTACTTCAAAATTTTCTGAATCATTTTCAGGTGAACTATCATCAGCATCTAAATTAGAATTTTGGTCTCCACGATTACAAATTGCCATCAGACCAACATCATCAGAATTTGCAGATTCTGGTTCACTTGTGCTTGAATCTTCATTGTCACTCTATGTAGCTTCCATAGCTTTCTTTCTAAACTTTTTCTTCTTTCTTTTTAGATTAGGATAATTATATTTGATGTGACCAGGTTTGTTGCATTCATAGTAAATCACATCTCCACCAGAATTTGATGAATTTTTTGCTTTATGGTGGGAGAATTTCTGATGCTGCTTTTTGTATGATTTTTTGCCATTTCTATACATCTTTTTGAACTTCTTTGTAATTAAAGCTATCTCATCATCACCTATAGAATAATCACTTCCAAATTCTTCTTTAAGAGCAATAGCCTTCAATTTTTTATCTTTTTCTTTTTCTGCACCTTGAGACTTAATATAAAGTTCATGTGAAATACGAGATCCACAAACATTATCAAAATTTAAAGTACTGAGATCCTAATCTAACAGAATTGATGCTTTTGCTTCCCATCTAGGTGTGAGACCTCTAACAAGCTTAGCAATTTTATTATTTTCATCAAGTTTCTTACCAAGAGCTTTAATTCATTAGTTAATTTAATGTACCTGTTGATTACCTCAAAAATTGACTCATCTGACTTCATTTTGAATGCTTTATAATCTACCATAAGAACATGAAGTCTAGTATCTTTAACTTGATTTGTACCTTTATATGTAGCTTGTAGCTTATCCCAAATTTCTTTTGCGGTATCACATCTATAAACTCTGTTGAATTCATTTGTATGCAGCGAACAGAAAAGTATACTCATAGCTTCATAATTTAGCTATATTTTTCTCTTCTTAGCTTCTATGAACTCTTTTCTGGTTTTTAGAACGGTAGCAGTTTTTGATGCACCTACTTCAGTAGAATTCTTTCTTGGATGTTCATATCCATCTTCAATGATATTCCAACAATCCATATTTTGAGATTGGATAAAGTGCCTTATGACAACCTTTCAGAAAGGATAATTTTCACCGCTGAACATAAGAGAACGATGGAAAGAATATTCTTCTTTGAATGGAGTAGCAGTAGGAACATTGCTAGATTCGACAATTTTTAGGATCATTTAAGGTAGTTAAACCTTAGGGAATTGAGAACCGCTCTGATACCAAATGTAAGTCCCAAAAAACACTCAAGAGGGGGGTAAATTGGGTGTCTTGAAATTTTATGGCCAAATTTCTAATGAAACGAAATTGTATGCAAGTGTAGATGTTTGATAGCTTTTCTAACAAAGAATGTAAAAAATGCAAGATAACAATAATAATATATTTTGCAAGTTCTTTTTAAACTTCTAATATATTTCTAAAAAAGTATGTTAAATTTGTTGTGAATGTTTTAGAAATTCATTTTACTAAATTTTGAAAACACAAATTTCCAGAATATAAATCAGAATTGTAGAAGATAGAAAATAGATCAGAAAAGTAAAGCACACATAGAATTTATAGTGGTTCGACTAATCTACCTACCTCCACTCCTCAAGAATCACTCTTGAGCTTTTCTCTCCACCCTCAACTCTTTTAAGGGCAAGAGTTCAAGCATATATACAAACCTATGTATATCTACCTACAATCTTTTTCCCAAGTAAAAGATTGAAACACTTACTAGAATTTCTCTTAGGTTCCAGCCAACCCAACTCACAATCTTTAACAACAATAATTCCTCACAAATAATTACAATAAAAGCTATAATCAATTGAGGATGATATGTAAAAATGAAGTGCAAGATGGACAATGAGATTTAAAACAAGTAAGCTTTCTCTTAAGAGTTAGAAAATATTTCCAATATTTTCTTAACCTTCTAAATGATCTAATAACATATATTTATACCCAAAAACTTGGTTTGAAGAGAGAAAACACAAAACTAGCCGTTTATGATCATTAAAGAATAGAACATATGAATCTGCCTCTAACTAGCTGTTATATAGCCGTTATTTTATCCTGTAGTATGAAATAGATTTTCAATCATAAAGTTATCTAGATTTCTAATTCAATTTCTAATGACACAAATTCTGATGAACCATTTTCTGAAACATATTATGAAGAAAACCAGTTTTAACTAAAAATAAAATTTATGACTTAAAAACATTTTTATACAATTTTAAGACTTAGAATATGTATGCATGAGAGATAAATTATGCCTTAATTTAATCTTACAATTTAATATCCTAAATTCCTATATACTAAGATATTCTTCAACTTGATCTTCATCAATCCATTCCATAATCTTCATTTTTGATAATTACATCAGAAAGATATATAGAAATACCTGCAACACATACTTAGAATAGATTTTTTAATAGAGTTTATATAAGGTTTGATTACCAACAAAATTTGGATATGGCTTTAAGCCAATAGTTATAGATAGGGCCTTTTCCTTCTCTCCCTCTATCTCTCTCCCTATCTTCTTTAACCCAAACCCAATCAAAACCCCACTATTCCATCTCCCATCTCTCCTGAACTCACTTTGATCCAACTCACTTCACTCGTTCCTCTCCTCCTCTGTTTGGAAATCTTTACTTCATAGAATGGCGATCCCTCTAAAGCTAGCTTCATCCACCTCTTCTTCCATGATCAATTGCTCCACTACTGACGAGGAGGGTTTAGCTACTAAATTATGGATCAAGTTTCATAGGGAATTGATTTTTGGTCTCTACAATCCTTTCATCGTCTGTTTAGCCACAGGAAATCTTGAGATTGAGAGTTTTAGACATTATGCTTATAGGATTTTCACTTCCTCAAGGCCTTCGCCTATGCATAAGTGCTTCTTTGCCTATTCTTGAAATGATGCCATTAATTTTGATGAAAATCTTATAGTTATTTTTATGGCCTTCCAATGATGACTTTGTGAAGGACGATAAAGATGATTTACAATAGGAGGCGATTACAAGGTTACCGTCGCAGAGGCAAGGAAACTTTGCACTGTTGAGGTGGTCGAATTTCGAGCCCCGCCAAGAAGGAGGTGCATGAATGGAGACAATCGAAGTCACGAAACTCGATCGCGCCAACCGTGAGCTTGTGCTTAGAAAAAAGTTAGCCACCAATGCTCAAGATAATCACAGCCTTCTTTTCAACATCAAAGAGCATCTCAATAGGTAAAACGATTCCACATATGTTTCTCTATCATTTTCTTCTTTTAGTTCTAGAGAGAAATACACTTTCCAAATGTGATCGCTTTCTTGTTTTAGTTCCAAAGAGAAATACACTTCCAATTTAGTGTCTCAGTTGTTTATGATTTCATTCTTTAGTTTACCGATTTTTTCATATAGATCCTTATATTTTTTTTCAAAAAAAATAATAAAGAGTTGGATTAGAGGTGCCAAATATCAAAGTACGGTTTGAGGACTTAAAAGTTGAAGCAAATGTGCAAACTGGCTCAAGAGCTTTGCCTACCCTGATTAATTTCATGCGCGACACCTTTGAGATGATGTATGATTGTCTCTACGATTATTATTTTACTCTTTTTTTCCTTTTTTATCCATTTATATCTCTTTGTAGCCTCTTTTAGTCTTAAAACTCTAACATAACATTGCCATTTGATTGTAACTGAGTTGGATTCTCTATTTCTTCACTAGTATATATAGATGATGGCATAATTATTTAAACACTAAACCAAAGTGGTAGACTAGTGATCCAAATATTTAATTTTCCTATTTATATATTTCCAATCAATATATAGGATAAAGGAAGATGTACTTTGTCAAGTTCAGGTTGCAAGCATAAAGGAGAAGAACAATTCTTGAATTTGTCGTTCATACCCATGTAATTTTTCATGCATGCTATTGCTGATGCAAATAAGTTTTAGCGGCTTCTAAATTCAGAACAAATATTGTTATTTGTTGAATTTACGACCTCCACACATAAACTAGACTTGGATTTTCTAGTTTCAGGCATGCTGTATAAAACCACGTATATTAGCATCTCACTTATGGTCTATTTTCGTTTACAGTACTTCTTACTACTCTAGAACTATTTGCCTTTTCATAATATTTTTTCATTTGCTCTTATAATACTCACAAATGACTATTCCCTCATTTTTTCTCTTGGTTCATCTAAGATGCATTATTCTCAACATTATCATGCACCATTATAAAATTATGTCCCCAACCCCAAAGAAAAAATAATCCGAAAAATATAGAGAGGAATGTAGATCTCAAAGTCATTGTTTCATGAAATATTTATGGACTGTGCTATATAAGATAAGCAAATAATTGATGTTTAGCATGAATAATCATATGGCTACTGTAGATTTAACTGTCTTTTTTCCTGCCTATAGGAAAGATATTGCTCGTTTAGAGAAGGAAAATAACATACGCCCAAGTCCAGAGATCGATGCTTTAATAAAAATCATTATCTCAAGTTTATAGCTTTGTGCCTATGCTTTTTGTTTATTTGTATAGTAGTATCCTTGTTTATTACTTAAACAATTTCAATAAACATGCATCTTCTGTTGATGGTAAAACACACAATATATCAATAGATTAAATGATAAAAGTGTTTGGTGTTGATGTATGTTCAGATATGGTAGCAGGCAGTGATATACTTTGAGGTATTTCTAAAGGTCAAAGAAAAAGGGTTACCATTAGTCTCTTTCTTTCTCTTTTTACCGTGTATGTTTTTGCATAGTTTCTCTATCCACATTATATGTAATGGTCAAGGATTTTGAAATTTAGGTTTATTTTTCTTATTTTGCTTCCCTAGGTGGTAAGTTGATAAATAAATGCACTATTAAGGTTCTCATATTTCTTTCTCACAAGGATTACTGCAAACAGACTTAACTTTGAGTAGAATGGAGGTTTAGAATTATTTTCGCTGTTGAGAAAGTATTTAACATATCTCTTCATTTATCCTTTATGTTCTTTCTTCCTCTTATAACTAGATTAGATTTCTATACACAAACCCTATATGTGTAGCCAAATCTTGCTAATATGGGGTTTGACATCCCAATGGTATAGCCATGTAACCTTCCAACAATGTGTTTGGTTATGAGCAGTCAAATCTAGAATTTTGACCAACAGTGTTCTATTATCTAAAATTATTTGGCCAAACTAACAATAACTACATGATCATGTAAGATAGATGATTGTTGGACCGAGAAAAAACCTTGTTTATTGATGAAATATCCACTGGACTTAATAGTTCCATAACTTATCAAATAGTGAACAGTATAGCGAATTTTGTTCATCAAACGGATGCAACTATACTGATGGCTCCTCTTTAGCCTCCACCTGAGAAATTTGATTTGTTTGATGATTTGGTGCTATTATCAGAAGGCTACATGGTATACCAAGGCCCAAAAATAAAAGTTTTAGATTTCTTTGAGTCACTAGGTTTTCGATTAACACCATGGAAGGGCATTGCAGATTTTCTTCAAGAGGTATTGCCTTGAGATGTTCCTTAAGTTAGCTATACCTTTGGTTCTTTCCTAATAAGATCTTTTGCCAGGTCACCTCAAAAAAGGATCAAGAATAGTACTAGGCTAATCCTTCAAAGCCATATGAATACATGTCAGTTCCAATAATCGCATAAGCATTCAAAAAGTCTAGGTTCGGAAGATCTATGAAGTCCATGCTTTTTGTACCATTTGACAAATCCAAGTGTGATCCTTCAGCTTTGTCAAAAATGAAATATGCTATGTTAAGGTAGGAGCTCTTGAAATCATGCTTTGCACGAGAAATTCTGCTAATCAAGAGGCACACTTTTCTTTATGCTTTTAGGACATTCCAGGTATGTTTGCTTGTGCATACATGATTCTCACCATCCTTATATATTTTAGAATTTGATGGAAAAATGAGATGCCTATATATGCTTTAGTATTTACAGCAATCACTTTATAAGTTTCTTATGCAATAGCTAGTCACCAATTCCTTAGGTTTTCAACAGCTGTTTGCAATTTTCTATTTCCTCAATTTATTTTAGATTTACTTATTGCTGTTAGTTTCTTATATGACCTTGTAAAAGTTCAAGTCTAGAAATTGTTACTGGTATGTAGCGTGCTAATGGAAAATATATAATATGTGCATATGTGATGCCTATTTTGTTGAATTTGAAAAGCGTTCTTGATTCTACGGACATGCATTCCATATTTTCTTAGAATTAGATTTATGTTTATTTTATTGTAACTATTATTGTTCTAACTTGTCACCACTCATGTAATGTCATTGTCGATGAGCTAGGGATTTAAATTGCAATACCTAGAAAGCAGAAACATCACATGCTAATGTCCACCTAACTTCATATGTTTTATACTTATTTAATTAGGCCTAATTCAATTTGTTAATAAAATATTCTATACTATTTGAAGGAGGGTGGTAGGAGTTGAAGTGTTTGGGATATTTTCTCACTTTTTGTAACATATTCTTTTATTTTCTTTTTTTAATCATTTTATCTAATTCTAATTATTACTACTATTCTCGATACATTAAATTAAATGCTTCTAATATATGATGTTTCATAATTTCATTAAATACATTATTAAGTTACACTCTCCCTGTAGGAAAAATAATGAAATTTAGTAATGCTGATGTGGTTGTTGATCAATACCATCATTTTGTTGTATGTATTATATATTAAAATTACAAATTAAATGAGCTTTATTACTTATGGTCATTTTCTACATTGAAATTTGATTCGATCTAATTAGTATTTTGTGGCAATGAAACTCATTTTATTCAATTCTACAAATATCTTCTAATTTGTAATATTTCATATAGATAGTTTGTTTGTAACTGGTGTTGTACTTGTCTTTCTTTTGGAATCTGTTTTAGATAACGAAAATTAAGAAGAGTTTAAACACAGTGAACTTTGCATGTGATGAGGTATGATAGAAATCTGAACAGAGCTTTCTTCAGAGCTTGTTGCTTTCTTGTTAACTGAGTTGCCTTATTAAATAAAGTAAACTCTGCATGTTTATGCTTCTTCATGATCAACATTTTGATGATTTTTATAAATTTTTTAACAAAAAGATTAGCAATTATGCAATCAACAAAAATACATATGATGTGTACAGGTTCACCAATTAGAACATGTAATTATTTTGCATATGATAGAAGCTTTAAGTAATTACACTATGTTTTAGTTTACTAGAGTCACTAATTATATTAAATTGAATAGCCAAAGCTTCTATAAATAGACTTCAATTCATGAGGGGGTTTCAATTCATTGTAAATTAATATTAAAGATTTTAATATAGTTTTCAATATAAGTTAATTAAATGGAACTCAGTATAACTTATACATAATGAACACACTATTATATGGATTTTTTTTCTTAAAAGTGCCAAAGTCTAAGGAGTCATATGGTTCTCATAAGATTAAGCTGCAACTTGAAATTGACATAAATGGAGTGGATCAACCCAAGTTTAAGGAGTAAGCTCAGTTCTCAGGTTAGTTATCTAAAGATCACACAGAAGTTTTCCATTTCAAAAATAAGAATTTATTCTTATGGTAATGAATTTTCTTACTTCATAATTAGTATCTTGATCCTAAAACTGTTCCGATTGTTGTTCTTTTTTTTAGCCCGGTCTGTTTCTTGTGTTAGTTTTTCAGTAAGCATTATTTTGTACTCTATTTCACTGGCTGGTTTCTTAGTTTTTTTTGGCTCCTAGCTATTTTTCTAATAAAAATTAAACCTGTTAAAAAAATATTGATTGTTAAACATGTATGTGATGATTGATTCTGCTGCTAAGGAGCTAAATCAAGAAATGGGACTCATAAGCATTTGCTGATTTTCATGGTGTGAAATATTCAGTAGTTTTAACAATAGAAAATAAAAATTCAAAAATTAAAACTATATTTTCTATTAATAGTTTGGTTAGTCATAACATTTGATTCAATCCTTTTGTTTTTATTGTAAAAGACTTTGTGTCTTGAGCATCTTTCGATACCCACTTTGCCTTCTCTCTTATTTTCAAGGTCTGAAGCAAACTTTGGGATCTTTTTTTATTACATTCAGCCTCAAGAGTGACTATTTATGGTTTCTATACATGAACACTTATTTTATTTCCTTCCTTTCTTATTATCCTTTGCTAAAATTCTAATTCTTTGGCAGATGATTGAAAATAGTGCCTATGGTGATAAGTATGATGGAGTGATCTTCTCCCAACTTTTATGTTACATTCAGTTGGTATTGTTTAGACATATACTTGTAAGTAATGAAAATCCTATAGTTCATTTGGGTTCTTTGAGAGAATTAAGGATATTGTAAATTGTTACAATGGTTCAAGAAAATTCTTGTACTCTAGCAGTAGTGTCTTGGTGTAGACTAGACAATGTTGATACTGAAGTAGCAATATTCTCTTAGTTCATGAAGAAAATGGTTGTACTTACCATGTGTATGTATTTATTTGAATTTGTAATTGACTTTATGATTTCAATGAGAAGGTAATTAGAAAGTTTGTGAAATTTGATTATTTTTGCTTGCTTAAATGTTGTCTAGAGATAGTGTGATTTTGTAATATATTATCTATATGTATTTTGCATAAAAAATAATAACTAAAATTATAAGAATTTTTAGTGACGGAATGGCGATGAAAATTTATTTATTTAAGAATGTATTAAGCACTTATGGTAGAATACTTAATTACTATATGAAATTATAAACTCTTTGCGAGTTATACATCTACATAGATATAATATCAAAAATATATTGAAGTAAAATTTATAGACAATTAGGTATGTATTGCTTAGTGGTATATAATGTTATTTAAATGAGAGTATAATTATGAAATGATGTGTATAACTTATACAAGGTGACTGATAATGAATATAAGGATATATTGAGTATTGAATCAAACTATTGGTAACAAGGAGTTGTTCAAATTGATGTTAGAATAAATCTTTATTTGTTGTAATTGATTTCTCAATATGCTCTTTATTTGGGTTTATAATGAGGCAATAATTAAAGGTTGATGAAAAGAATATTAAATTTCCTTATTAAATGATATGAATTCCTATATAGGATACAGTTGCCCAGCCATTAATGTCGTGCAATTTAGTATAACCATTTTGTTTGTTATTGCATCATTTCTTTCATTTAATGTATGTATTTTATTATGTTTTCAGTTACTTTCTTTGTCTTCTTTGTTTTGTAGGCTAAATGTGCCTAATTGGATGAAATTAAATATTAATTAAGGGAATTTGATAGATAGGCATGCCTACAAAGGATACTGTCTACAGCTACTAGTTTTGGTACCTCATGGTGTCTAGTGTTTGATACCTATTAGTATCAAGTAATTCTAGATTGTTGTCTCTAGTGTTTGATATTGCTTGCCAGTATCTAGTGATTGTTCTCGTTACCCACCTTTAATGAAAATTTAGGCAATGGATGAGTCTATAATTGACAAATAACAATAACTGATTTATTAATGATAATGCAAAAGATTAGTGACCCATTATAATGTTAGTGTTTCTTTTGGTATTGCTAGTGTTATTAATAATAGTATTGATATGTTAGTTAAGTGATTATTCAAGGTATGTCTAGTTATTAGATATTATTATTTGATGTTGTACTAGCACAATGTATTATATATATATATATATATATATATATATATATATATATATAACTTCGATATAAAGTTAATTACATTGTTTTATTCCCCAATGAGTCATTACTCAATATGGTGTAGATATGCAAGTGTAAAAGTGTCAGATTTCTTTAAAATCTGCAAGCCACTAAAAGTAATGCTTGAAGTCCTAATTTTGGTATAATTTTTATAATGTATAATGTAAAGAACATGTAATATGTATAAGTGAACAAGGAATGTAAATGTGACATGTATATTTTTTTTATATAGTATATGTTATGTTTATAGCACATGATATGGGAATTGTAAGTACAATCGAGAATAGTAATGTTTAATAATGAAAAAGGTATAGGTAAGAAAATATAATTAACTTGTGAGTAAAATGTAATTTTATTTAATCTAAATTAAAAGAGATAGATTAGCAAGATAAGATTGATTAGGTTGTAGTGCTTTTATATTCTTTTAGTGGGTATAAAAGTGGTATAGTAAGGGAGAAATATAATGCCCTCCAAATCTTTATAACATGAATGGTACTTTTCAAGTAGGGATTAGTGACAATGGGTAAATAGTACCACCCAATGCATATAAAAAATTTTCTTTACTATTAGGAAGTATAATTCATGAGGAGTTCGATAATATAATTTGAGCTAAAATTGAGATCAAATATGCCCTCAAAAGTCATAAATACAAATAAGTAGTAGGTCTATGTGAATAACGACTAGAGTTGATTAGGGTTTAACCAACCTAAAAAAATTAATTCAGGCCTCAAAAAATAATTTAGATCAAAAATTTTAAAAACACCCTAAATGATAATTTTTACATATTTTTGGACTAATTTTTATAGTAATTTGATAATAAAAATAATTGAACAATCATAAGTACACAAGTGGCTTATTTTAGACCCTTGGATTGAATAGTGACCAAGGCATCCTGACCATCCATTTTAGAAGGCTGTAAAATATAGATTTGGGGTAGCCTTTAGACAGCCAAACTGACCTTCATCTCATTCTTCCATCTTATATCCAAGTTTTTCGATAAATCCACCATAAACAAGCTTCCAAGCTCTATATTCCACTAAAATTTCACTAATATCTCCATCTAAATCATTAATTTCACCTCAGATTGAGATTAAAAGGAGATTTAAGGGGAAAATTGGAAGATTTCAAGTTGGGGAAAAAATCTTCAAGTAAGTAAAACTTATATATTTTGATTGGAAATTGTAGGAAATTGATAGAATAAATGATTTTGAGTGATTTCATGTTGAAAATTGAAGAAAAATAATGATTTGTGTCCTTCATGAATTCAACCAAAAGATGGAAAAAGAAAAAGAAGACAAGAAGTAAGAAGGAAAAGGCAAAGACAAGGTGACTTAAGCAGATTGGAAGGAAAATGAAGCTAATTTGAGGTTAGTAAATGCAATTACCTTTGATTTCATCAAATTTTAACCATTAAAAATGGTATGAAATGTGAATATAACTTGATGATTGTTGGTAATTTAATGAGATTAAATCTTAAGAATGCAAGTAATATGAAATGAATCCATAATACCTTAAAATTAGGTGTGGTTGAACCATGAACATGAGATACAATGTGTGAATTTCAATGATTTCTTGATAAAATGTTATAAATTGATCATTAGAATAAGAATTAAACTTAGTTTTAATGATTAAACAATTAATGCTACTTGAATTATGTCATGTCCGAATGATGTTTCCATGATCACTAGTTAAATTTTAATGCAGAACTACCAATTGTAGCATAGAAAGATCAAATGAGTATGAATGTGATAATAATACATGATGAAATAACATAAATAGGGAAATTATTTTGATGGCCAAATGTATTACATGGTGAGTACAACATGCCTTTGATGCATTTATGATGAAAATTGATGGATATATTATGTACATATGAGTATTTGATGAAATATGTGTGAAAAGGGAAAATTTATAATGATACATAGTGTAAACCTAGTAAAAATTGTGAAAAATATAACATGTATAATGAAAAATCCATTTCCCCTTAGTAACTAGTAGTCAAACCAAAAATATAAGATATAATGAACTAGCTATATGGACCTGTATTGCAATAGTAATGACACGCCCTAATACCCCTTAGGAAGGTACAGGAGGCATGAACCAATCCATTAGCATATAAACTATTGAATTATTTATAATTTGTTTAGATAACAATAATTAATGAGTAATTACAAAATATACTAGACAAATATAGAAAGGAGGAACTTAAACTTGCATCTTAAACTCCTAAGTTAGCCAGCTGTTGCTATCCTAACTATAGATTATTTTTACCTCAACAAAATAATTACCTACACAAATGTAAAGCCAATGCTAAAAATAAAGCTTAATAAGCAATAATTTAAAATGAATTATTAAAACGTATAGTACATAATTCAATATATAACTGAGACTATCTTGGTTTTAGTAGTTTTTTGAGTTTTACTATCATTAAAGAAGCCTAAATAAAATGTTAACAGGTTATAATAGAAATGGGTCATGATAAAATTTTATCAGGCATCCTCTTATTATTTGATGTGGCAGACATAAAATATTAAGATAAATGCTACAACAAGTGTTAAGTCGAAACTACAAGCTAGTAATTTAAGTGTATGAGCACATGATTTAACTAGCTATTCATAATTAGTACTCAAGTTTATACATGTAAATAGCCTACCAATACTTGTACAGTTGAGAAACAGATATCGAACAAAAGACACCCTAAACGAGTGTCAAACATAATATATATACATTATATGTGTGTGTGTGTGTGTGTGTGTGTGTGTGTGTGTGTGTGTGTGTATGTGTGTGTGTGTGTGTTATAGATGCATCAAAAATAGAAAGCATTCAATTATGCTCTCGTAACGTATTTTTTAACTCCATGCTATAATTTTATATAAATGTTATGTCAAATAGCAATTTTAAGCTACTAACTCATGAATTTAATATAAAGATCATTTAATTGGATGTTGAAATTAATCATGAAACTTTAAATTATACTTCCTAAAGTAGTTAAAGAATTTGGCGGGTTATCTCTTTATGCATCAGAAATATGTATATAACCAACCCCTATCTATGATATAAGCAAAATAAATACTTTATTTATATTACTATCAGCATAATTCAGGTCCTAGTGATAATTTCATTTATCAGAATTTACTTAGGTATTATTCATTATATTTTGAAATAATTCCTTGCTAAAAAGTTTCCAGTACTCTTATTCCATTCATCCCATTTCAAATTTCCAATATAAGAGCGATTCTACAAGTTTGCTCCATATAATATTCCAACAGAGTTAAAGATTCTACAACAGAACTTCATGGTACTAATTCTTAATTGAACCTATCTAGTTTCCCTAATTTTATTCTCAGTCCAATATCATTAACATGGGAATCCAGGTGTTTAATACTCTAGGCTAACTTAAGTGTCATTTAATTCCCTCACTAAATCATTAGAAGGAAGTATATCTCTAAAGCCCTTACCTTGAACCTCAATAGGATTTCAAATCAATCATTTATGAATAATCAGTGTAGACCATAAAAAAAGCATACTAAAGAACCTATACAACTTAAAACACATTGAAGTAAAATCAAATAACAAGGAAAAAGTCACAGATTTTAAAAATAAAATAAGGGTGACCCGACTAGGACACTAGCCATCTTAGACAAGTTGATAGATTTTGGACTGAGAATGGATCGGTGACCCGGCTAAGCCAAGATTATCTCTATGGAGTTGAATGATCTTCTCTTGATTTTACAGTCTAATTTCTAGCTAAATATAAAGCAATTAATCACATACTTTCAAGACAGAACCTCATAAGTGCTCAAAAATATATGTCCTAACATAATTCAAGTTTTGAAACTATAAATTCATTCACTTTCAAATCATTTAACTCTAGATAAACTACAACCCAAGGTTGTTCAAAATTTAGAATTGACCAAACATCCATTCTTGTTATCATCTTAAGAATTTTTACTTAATTACTACTAATTCCCTATTGGACAAGTTCCAGCTAAATATTCTTCCTAGGCCATTCCTATTTATCAATGTAGGAAGGGCAATCTAACAGATTATTCAACTTTATCTCATGAAAATTTTAAAGAACTTGTAGAAGAATTATACAACATCAATTGTTATTGAATACACTAATTTTTAGTTCATTCATAGTTCTTAATTCCTTTTACAAACAAAATCTAGCAACAACAAACATAGGTTAAACACAAAACTAATCATTTATTTACCTGCTGAAAGAGAGCAATCCAGCTTCTAAATCAGGAGTCGCTTTTATCCTTTCAATATGCCTTGTTCCTCAACTAAACCTAGAAATTATTAATAATTATCACTTAAGAATTCTTATTTTAATAGCTAATTATAAACTCACAGGAAGAAGGGAATAAAAGAAATAAACCCTATTTATATACAAGTACTAACCTTGTTTCTTTAATTAGTCCTCTTCTCCCTTTTTCCCATAATAATTTTCAACAAGCTTGAATTTTAAAGTGGAAGGGAGAAGAAAGAGAAGGGAACGGTGACTGGAGATGGTGATTTCTCTTATTGATGGTTGGCCTTTTTTACTAAAAAGAAGATATTTACCTTAAATAGTTGAAACTCTTCTAAAAATTCAAATGTCTAATTCTCATTGGTGGACACATAAAAATCTTGGTATAATATCATTTGATTCCCTCTTAAGAATTTAATTATAATTTACCAGTGATTATAACTTTTTTTTCAATTTAGCCCCTAAAAATAGATATTTACTTAAATTCCCAACTTTCACACTACATTAAATACCTGAAATAAATTCACAATTGCAAACTACATCCTCTAATTCTTCCAAAGTATAATTTTGGGCATTACAAATAAATTGAGTTGAGTTGTGGTTGTAGATCACCATCGATGTACTTATATATATATATATATACAGTATGACATATGAAGAAAATAATTCATTATGATGTTAGTTGAGGCATTAGCCTCTCCATATGGTTACCTCAACTCATTTTGGGCCATTAGGTTCTTACCCAGTATATCTAGTTCAAGAGTTTTCACTAGTTGCTATGAGGGGTAAATATATAATTTAACAGTGAAAAGAGAACAAAAGTGTAAATAGTGAAAAAAACATGACAAATATGTAAATAAAAGATGTAAGATGTCAAAAAAGTAAATAAGTGATGAAGTAATGGAAAAAAATATAAATAAGTGGAAAAGAAATGGCAAAAGTGTAAATAAGTGATGAAAACTAAGTTAAGAAGGGTAAAATGGTAAAAGGATAAAAATGTTAAAAAGAGAAGTAATCAAGGATTAAATGGTAATTTTCCTTTACACTAAGCATTTATAAGGACTAAATTGTAATAAAAAAGATAAAATGTAAATTTAGTGTAAAAATGAAGTCCTAGATATTATAAACATAGTACGAAAGCAATCATGAAAGTGTTCATGATGTGAGATGTCTATTGCATACAAATGTGATAATATCTAAATATCCCTAATCATAGAATTAACAAGATAGGACATTATGAATCCATACAGACTAGCACATGTTATGCTTCTTAAATAGTTAAAGTAGTGGTTCTCATAACTGTGATTATAGAAGATGATCAAAGCTAACATATGGATGCTTGTAAGAAGAACAAGTTCATTGGAGACCTACAAAGAGAATCCTCACATGGATATTAAATCTAAGTCAGTGAGGAATCTCTTCATAGTGGTTGTGCAAGTATCCTTAGACTTGAGATCACCAAGGTTATCTTAAGTAACAAGTGATATACTTTGACTCCCTAACTAATTACTTCCAACTAAGGGTGAACATAGTTAGGAGGTTTGGTATATGATGATCTACTTGAAGATAGTTGAGTAATCAATAAGGGATTCACCATCCCAGATTTATTAAGGGAAGTTATCTCTCATGATTCTATAATTGCCTTGTTCAGAGAATCTCTAGCTATAGTAATATGCCACTATGGATAGGGATCCATAAAGGGCATTTTGGGAACAATTGTTAAATTAATAGAACATATATAATTATATTTATATGAGTTGACAAAAATCCATACTCTGAATCTAATTAAGATAAGAGTGGTGAAAGGAGTAATTGCACAGTAGTTGTTTTCTATGGAAAGGTATAGTCAAAACCACTTGACTTTCCTGACATTTGGGTAGTCATGATACCTAGCTAGAGGCCATTCATAACTTGTATAATAGTGTATCATAAATATCAATAAGGGATTGATAAAATAATTTAAAGAAGTTTAAATCATATGAATTTTGAATAGAACTCATAATTACATATTATGCTGCCAATATAGACAAGAACCCAATAAGTCGCACACATATAAAGTAAAGGATAAAATGGTAAAATGATAAAGGATAATAATATTTGATATTATTATGGGAGAAAAGAAATGAATAAGAGAATAATTAATTAAAGAGTTTAATTAATTATGATCAAGTAGAAAGGTTCGCAGAACTTTTTAGAAATGTTCTGTAAAAAGGACCTAATTGAAATATTGTATTTCATAATTAATTAATATTGGACTATAAGTGTTATAGAGCTAATATAATAATTAATATATCCATTGGAGAAATATATGAGGCCCAGAGAATTGGGTTTGGCACAAAAACCCACCAGAGGATGGGTTTCACACTAACTCCAAATAGAAGGCCTTATAGGCCTATATCTTGAACTAAAATAAATTAAATATATTTCATAAGTTTTATGGAGCCTATATATTTAATTTGGATGGATTTAGAATTGATTTAGATGGTTAAATTCAAGTATATGCATAATTGGCCTATTTTGAGGGTTGTGTGCATAGTCTATTATGAAAGGATTTAAATTGAATTTAATTGAGCCCAAATAAATTAATAATATTTTCAAAAGCCCAATTAATATTTCTCCAGCAATTTTAAAGAGCCCAATAACATTATGAAGTTGGATTTTTAACCTAGCTATAAAAATCCAAGATAAATGATTTTAAGGTTAAGTGAGTTTCTTAAGAAAAGAAAATTCTCTCTTCTTCTAAACCCTAGCAGCCACTCCATTGCTAGCATCAAGGGAAATTTGGCTAGCCTTCTGATTCCATCATTCTTTGGTTCATTTGATCCTTCTCTAGTGTGGATTACAATTGGAGGTATTCTATTTTGGACATTGTGGTTTCCGACAACCCGAGGAGAAGGAAAAACAACTATTCAACAAAAATCAAAGGTGATTTTTCTTATTCTCATTAGTATTTATATTGTAAATTCATGGAAAGAACAGGAATATTGGTTAAAAATTTTAAATTCCTCTTATACATGTGATTTATATAACCGATTAATTCCCAACATTGTATCAGAGCCAGGTTTTGCCATGAATCTACAATTTTATATTATTCACAAAATAGTTTTTCTTTTTATTTTTGAGTTATTTATTTCATGAACTTTAAAATATTAGATTTGATTTTTCATAAATGAGAAATATTAATTTATGGATGTATGTGATCAAATATATAAAATGAGAAATAAAATGATTCTTTTGAGAAAAGAATCATTCTTTTTGGCGTGAAGATTTTTATTTTTCAATAGATGTTTAGGGGCTGTTCTAAATTAAATTTTTATTGATCCACTCTAAAATTATTTTGATGATAATTTATGTGTTTAACATCTGATATTAATCCATAGGATCAAACAAAATTAAAATCGAACAAGTTTTGCAAGAAAACTAGTTTAATCGAAAGGTTCGATAAATTGGTGTTCTTCGTGTGTTCTTAGTGTGTTTTTGGTAAATTTATGTTTAGAACGATTTTTAATATTCAAAATCTGATATATTCGATATATTAATGTGTTTTTAATTAATTGAATTAATTAAAATGAGCCTTGAATTAATTGGATTAATTTTAATTCATTAAAGCCACTTAATAGGCTTAATTGTGGTTACTAGTTTGATTTAAATTAGTGAATAACTTGGTGGGCCCAAAGAGCTAATTTAAATTAAATATTATAGACTTTAATTAACTTTATTAATGGATTTTAAGGGCTGAAGTGGCCTTGGATCATTCCAAAAGGCCCAAATGGTCCAAAAGACATAAAACTAGTTTATGTGTGAACACACTTTAGGGTTTAAATTTTAGGTTTAAGCCTACCCATTATTTTAAGCCCAAAATTGATTCTTTAATTATTTAATGTGATTAATTAATTAAATAATCAATTAATAATCAATTGGATTGATAATTAAGATAAGAACACATGCATGCAAAGAGGTTGCCTAAAATGGAATGTCTCCAAAATGGAAAAAGTTTTCTAATTTGATCACATTATAAAAATAACTCAAAAGTAAGTTTCAAGAGTTGAAACATAGTTTGTATTCCATTATATGGTTTTACTTTACGCATTAAAAGTGCATATAAGGGTATATGATTGGCATAATGGATAGTTATGGACAAGGCCTAATGTGATTGAGCATAATGCATGTTTCGACCCAATGAGGACTTTCATATCCTAGCCACTTATTTTTGATTTTTATTTATTTTTCAAATTGTAATATATAATTAGATTACTTAGATTAGAATTAGAGACAAAAATGGAGACCACTATCAAAGAGCAAGATGGTTCAGATGGAGATCCAACAAGATTGAAGATAATGTAATTATTTTTACTTGTTTGAATCATGCATATTACCTAAGTTTGACCTTTTGATTTCCCTTTTAGCTCGGGGAGATCAATATAGTAAAGTCCATAACTATGCCATATTTGTATGCTTATATTTATGTGATAGACATAGGATGCATACCAATGTATGCCATCCATATATGATGAGACTTAATTAACTAAAATCCCTCAAACTAATACTAAGGTATATAAGCCTTCCATTAATTGAAAGAGAACCAGAGTTCTTTATAGTATGGGTTATTGATCATAATCAAGCTCACATTATATCGAATATATTCGAATATAATTAAATAGGTCATCTTAGCTAGCCCATTTGCTTGTTGACCACAGCCAAAGCTAATGGTTCTAGAGACAAGATTAGAAAATGTATATATGATATGCATGCATCAAGAGTTGATAACCTAATGATCCAATAGTTGTGTAGAAACACAATTGGTATAGAGATACCTACCTTTCAAGGGTATGGAGTTTGACTTATTGACAACAGTTATTGGTTCACTAAGAAAACCATCGGGTTTTCTCAGATTATATAGTGAGGGCTATTGATTCATAATAAAATAGTGGGAGTAAATGGATTAATTAAAGACTTTATTAATGCATACATATATATGAACATACTCTCATACATTTTCTTTTTCACATCTAGGTTATCATCATGATCACATCAAACATTAACATATGATCAATCTTGGATAACAAGCTGATTGGCAGTAATTATTCTGACTGGATCAGACAAGTGAGAATTGTTCTCAAAGCTGAAAAGATCCATTATGTCTTGGATAAAGATCCGCCACCACTTCCATCAGATGATGCCATTGATGAGATCAAGGGCACTTATTGAAAACACATAGAGGATAGTGAAGCAGCGGCATGTCTGATGCTGGGTGTTATGTCTTCTGAGCTTCAGAAGCAAAAGGAAATGATGGATGCTAGAACCATCATTTTGCATCTAGAGGAGCTTTATTCTTCTCAAGCTAAAACTGAGCAATATGAGATTGCTGGAGCTCTGTTTAGCTGCAACTCATGCATTAAAGATGTGTGGGTATATTGAGCATTTGAGTAGACTTGGCTATGTCATGGATAATGATCTATACATAGATGTAATCTTGTACTCATTGGCTCTAAGTTATGAACCTTTCATGCTTAACTTCAACATGAACAAGATCCAAGTAACCATTCTTGAGTTAATCAATATGCTTAAAATAGTTGATAAATCCTTCAAGAAGGATTCAAAAAGTGTCATGATTGTCACTTCTACTAAAGGTAAGAAGCAGAAGAAGAAGATGATGACCAAGGCATAGCCAAAGCATGGTAGGGTATCCAAGAAGAAGGTTGCCAAGAAAGAGAATCCCAAAGGAACTTGCTTCCACTGTGGTAAAATTGGTCATTGGAAGCCTAACTGTAAGGCCTATTTAGATTCTCTCAAGGTAAAGAAGCAAGTCGATGCTTCTACTTTAGGTATTTATATGATTTAAATAAATACTTATTCTATTGCTTCAAAATAATCTTGGGTATTAGATACTGGATGTGGATGTCATTTATGTAATGATCTACAAGGGCTTAAAAGCAGTAAAAGAGTTGAAAAGGCAGAAATATGTCGACAGCCAGCTACTGGACAAAACATCTCTACAAAAGTTGTGGGGACTTATCATTTGCCTCTTACAAGTGGATTAATACTGGAGTTAAATAATTTTTATTATGTTCCAGCATTATCTAAAAGTATTATTTCTTTCAATTATCTATTGAACGATTATGACATTTTTTAAAGGACAAATGTTATTACATTTTTAAGAACAATATATTTTATGCTAAAGCTATAATTGAGAATGGTATATTTGTTCATGATTTAATTAAAGAAGTGTATAATGTGGATACCAAAAGAATGAAACAACATAATCTAAATACCTCATATTTATGGCATTGTCGTTTAGGCCATATAAATGAGAAACGTATGACCAAATTACACAAGTTAGGTGATTTGGGATCATTTGATTATGAATCATTTGATACATGTGAATCTTGTTTATTAGGAAAAATGACAAAATCTCCCTTTATTGGTAAAGGAGAATGAGCTAGAATGGTTTTGGACTTAATACATTCAGATGTATATGGTCCAATGACTACACATGCCAAAGGAGGTTACTCCTACTTCATTACTTTCATAGATAATTACTCCAGGTTTGGATATATTTATCTAATGAAATATAAATTAGAAGCATTTGAAAAGTTCAAAGAATTCAAAAATGAAGTAAAAAAGCAACTTGGCAAGAGTATTAAGACACTTAGATTAGATTGAAGTAGAGAATACTTAAGCCAAGAATTTCAAAATTATCTTAGAGATAATGGGATTTTATCTCAATGGGCTCCACCATATAAACCACAACATAATGGAGTATCTGAAAGGAAAAATCAAACACTATTAGATATGGTTCGATCCATTATGAGACGAGCAGACTTGCCTATGTCCTTTTGGGGATATGCATTAAAAACTGCTATTTATGTGTTAAACAGAGTTCCTAGTAAATCGATTGATGTTACTGCATATGAGATATGGACTAATAAGAAACCCGCTCTTTCTCATATGAAGGTATGGGGTAGTCCCGCTTATGTAAAGAGGACAATGTCAGATAAATTAGATGTTAAGTCTGACAAATGTTTATTTGTGGGATATCCAAAATAAATGTTTGGATATTATTTCTACCATCCCTTAGAACAAAAGATGTTTGTTTCAAGGCATATTGTCTTCTTAAATGAGAGTTTCTCCTACATGAGAACAGTGGCAGTAAAACTGAACTTGGTGAAGTTCAAGACCCACAAATAGAAGTAGATCAACTGATTAAACTTGAGACTGAATCTCATAATGATAAGATTACTGCTGAACCTAATTATACATAAAATCTTAGAAGATATACTAGGATGCATTCTATCCCTATGAGATATAGATTTCACATTGATTCAGATAGAGGCATAACTGTAGTAGAGGACAATGAGCCTACAAGCTATCAAAAAGTTTTGAACAGTTCAGAATGTGATTTATGGCTTAAGGCTATGCAGTCTGAAACGGAATCCATGTATGAGAACAAAGTATGGACTTTAGCTCAACCACTTGAAGGGATAAAACCTATAGGATGCAAATGGGTCTTCAAAAAGAAGATCGATATGAAAGGTAATATAGATACCTATAAAGCTTGCATAGTAACAAAAGGCTATCATCAAAGAGAGGGAATTAAATATGATGAAACCTTTTCTCCTGTAGCGATGCTTAAGTCTATAAGAATACTTTTAGTCATTACAGCTAATTATGATTATGAGATTTGGCAAATGGATGTGAAGACAACTTTTCTCAATGGAAATCTGACTGAGGATGTGTATATGATACAACCAGAAGGGTTCAAATCAGGAGATGGCAAAAAAGTATACATGCTTCAAAGATCCATTTATGGATTAAAGCAAGCTTCTAGGAGCTGGAACATACGATTCAATGAGATAATCAAAGAGTTTGGTTTCTCACAGAATGGAGATGAACCTTATGTGTATAAAAAGGTCAGTGGGAGTGCAATTGTCTTTTTAGTTCTATATGTGGATGACATATTGATCATGGGAAATGACATTTCTCTTCTCCAATATGTTAAAATATGGTTAACCAAGCAATTCTCCATGAAAGACCTTGGAGAAGCATCCCATATTTTGGGAATAAAGATCTATAGAGATAGATCCAATAGGTTGCTAGGTCTTTCTCAAAATACATATATAAATAAAGTATTGAAAAGGTTCGATATGGATCCCTCTAAGAATGGGTTTATACCCATAGTGCATGGGAAACATCTTTCTAAGTCTATGTGTCCGCATACGCTAGAGGATAGAGAGAGCATGAATAGAATACCATATGCATCTGCAATTGGTTCTATCATGTATGCTATGTTATGTACACATCCAGATGTAGCATTTGCTTTGAGTATCACAAGCAAATTCCAATTCAATTTTGGAGAGGAACACTAGCCAGCTATCAAGAATATCCTTAAGTACTTGATAAGGACTAAGGATATATTCTTGGTATATAGAGAGGGCAGTTTGGAAGTAAATGGATATACTAATGCCAGCTTCTAATCTGACAAAGATGATTGTAAATCATAGTCTGGTTTTGTGTTCATAATGGAAAGGGGAGCAATTAGTTGGAAGAGTTCCAAATAAAAAACAAACACGATAAAAGTTGAGTATATTGCTGCTTCGAAAGCAGCCAAGGAAGAAGTATGGATTAAAAAGTTCATATCTGAACTAGGAGTGGTGCTTAGCATTGTTGATCTGATTCGTTTATATTGTGACAACAATGGAGCCATTGCATAAGCCAAGGAACCACGATCTCATCAGCGATCCAAGCATGTTCTCATACGCTACCATCTCATAAGGAAAATAATAGCTAGAAATGATGTGAAAATAAAAAGGGTCCCCACACATGTTAATGTGGTGGATCCCCTCACTAAAGCACTTTCCCATATTAAGCACTATCACCATATAATAACATGGGTTTAAGACATATGAGTTATTGGCTCTAGTGCAAGTGGGAGATTGTTAGAGAGTATGCCCTATAACCCATGTAAAAGGGATGTATTTCATATATATATATATATATATATATATATATATATTCATATTTTTAATAAAAGGCATCATTCATTTATTAATGCTATGTTTAAATATATGAGTTTGTAAATCTTAAATTAATAAATGAAGTCTTAGATATTATAAACGCAGTGCAAAGGCAATCATGAAAGTGTTCATGATGTGAGATGTCTATTGCATGCAAATGTGATAATATCTAAACATCCCTAGTCATAGAATTTAAAAGATAGGAGATTGCTAATCTAGACAGACTAGCACATGTTATGCTTCTTGAATAGTTCAAGCAGTGGTTCTCATAACTATGATTATGGAAGATGATCAAAGCTAACATATGGATGCTTATTAGAAGAACAAGTTCATTGGAGACCTTCAAAGAGAATCCTCACATGGATATTAAATCTATGTTAGTGAGAAATTTCTTCATAACGGTTGTGCAAGTATCCTTAGACTTGAGATCACTAAGGTTATCTTAAATAGCAAGTGATATACTTTGACTCCATAAGTGATTACTTCCAACTTGGGGTGAACATAGTTAGGAGGTTGGTTATATCATGACCTACTTGAAGATAGTTGAGTAATTGACAAAGGATTCACCATCCCAGATTTATTAAGGGAAGTTATCTTGCATAATTCTATAATTGCCTTATTCAGAGAATCTCTGGCCAAAGTAATATGCCACTATGGATATGGATCCATAAAGGGCATTTTGGGAATAATTGTTAAATTAATAGAACATATATAATTAGATTTATATGAGTTGACAAAAATTCAAACTCAAAATCTAATTGAGATAAGAGTGGTGAAAGGAGTAATTGCATGGTAACTGTTTCTGTGGAAGGGTATAGTCAAAACCACTTGACTTTCCTGACATTTGGATAGTTATGATGCCTAGCTAGAGGCTACTCATAACTTGTATAATAGCGTATCATAAATATCAACAAGGGATTGATAAAATGATTTAAATAAGTTTAAATCATATGAGTTTTGAATAGAACTCATAATTGCATATTATACTGCGAATATAGATAGGAATCCAATAGGTTACGCGCATATAGAGTAAAGAATAAAGTGGTAAAATGACAAGGATAATAATATTTGATATTATTATGGGAAAAGATAATTGAATAAGAGAATAATTAATTAAAGAGTTTAATTAATTATGATCAAGTAGAAATATTTGCAGAACTTTTTAGAAATATTCTGCAAATGAACCTAATTGAAATATTGTATTTCATAATTAATTATTATTAGACTATAAGTGTTATAGGGCTGATATAATAATTAATAGATCCATTGAAGAAATATATGACGCTCGAAGAATTGGTTTTGGCATAGAAACCCACCTCCAACTCCAAATAGAAGGCCTTAGAGGCCTAATTCTAGGACAAAAATAAATTAAATATATTTCATAAGTGTTATGGAGCCTATATATTTAATTTGGATGGATTTATAATTTATTTAGATGATTAAATCCAAGTATATGCATAAAAGGGCTAGTTTATGGGTTGTGTGCATAGTCTTTTATGAAATGACTTACATTGAATTTAATTGAGCCCTAATAAATTAAAAATATTTCCAGAAGCCTAATTAATATTTCTCCAACAATTTTAAAGAGCCCAATCACATCATGAAGTTGGATTTTAAACCTAGCTATAAAAATCCAAGATAAGTGATTTTAGGGCTAAGTGAGTTTTCATAAGAAAAGAAAATTCTCTCTTCTTCTAAACCCTAGCTGCCACTCCCTTGCTAGCATCAAGGGGAATTCGGTCATCCTTGTGATTCCACCATTCTTTGGTTCATTTGATCCTTCTCTAGTGTGGATTACAATTGGAGGTATTCTATTTTGGACACTGTGGTTTACGACAATCCGGTGAGAAGTAAAAACAACTATTCAATAAAAATCAATGGTGATTTTTCTTATTCTCATTAATATTTATATTGTAAATTCATGACAAGATCAGATATATTGGTTAAAAATTTTAAATCTCGCTTATACATGTGATGTATGTAACCGATTAATTCCCAACAGTATTTTGTTTAAGTAAAAAATTAACAGCATGTTTTGTTTGGCCTATTTTGTTTTCGGTTGTTGATAGATAAATATGCCTATAAAAATTTTACAGCTGCTTCTATGAAATTAATTAGTGTCTTTTACAAATACTTTTGTATCTTTTTATTTGATATATGTTTTAAAGACATTCTCTCTTTTATAATACCTTTTGAGATACCTTTTTTAGATGTAATTTTATGGTATCTTTCAGCCCCATTACACACATCTATATAAGGATAAGGCAGGCTTCTAAATCTAATACAAAAATATAAAAAAAAGATACTATAATAGAAGTATATGGCCTATTAGAGTCCTCGATGTGAAAAAATAAGCATGCCTAGAAAGATTCTGCAACTACTTTTGTGACATCAACATGTCTTTTGTTAACAAGACTTATGTCTCTTCTATTGATATTTATACATACTTTTTGATTGATGCTTTGGCACCTTTTGAGTTTAATGGTTGGTTTAAGGCTTATCCCTTTTCTATTGATACCTTTAAGGTATTTTTGTAGATACCATATATAGGTATCTTTTGTACCCTTTATCCAGACCTACAGAAAAATAGCATACAAATAAGTATTTGGTATTTTTGTCTTGTTCTATGCTTGCTTGTTAACTCTCTCTTCTGATCTAATGATTAGCTATAATGTCTAAAATGAATTCCAGCTTTGTGATATCCATTTTCTATTTCTAATAAGTGTGAATGAGATATACATATAGGAGAACTTAACATGTGATTTGATTGAAGACCTACTATATGATTTTCACATCTGATGCTTAAGGGTATTATCCATTATAACATTATAAATAAACTGATGATGTGAAATAATAGAACTATAGTGCTAGATTCTGACATAACGTTTTAATACAGTGAAAGCACTGTATACTAGTATAATAAAGCACTAAGTTATGTGAATAAATAATGAATCTAGTGCATGTTATTTTACTTAGTATAGTAACAAGTACGTGTAATATATGCCCAAGGTTGAGTAATATGAAATGAAAGTAATTAATAATAGAATACGATAAGTAATGAATTGGGATATAGAAATGGCTAGTGATTTGTCTGCTTATAGTAGTTTGTATTATATAAACTATAATTAAATATAGTAAAGTAAGTAAAGCTATCAAGCCTTAATGAACTTAACCAAGAATAAATAAGAATTATATAGGCAAAACAATATGGTTTTTATTCCCATTTTTGTGATACATCAGAAGCTTAGGACATCATGTCTAAAGTCCAAACAAAATTATATTTTATACCTTTTCCTTTATCAACTTAAAGTTTTACCACTAATAAAACATTTATTTATTTATTTTTATTATGCAGTACATCACTAAGTATAATCTTAGAGTGTGCATTTCCTTTCCATAATATAGGTACAAGATTGAAGACTAGTTTAAAGTTGCAATCATAAACGATTGATGAAGATAAAGATGAAGATGAAGCAAATGGTATTGGCAATAAATGCACCTTGTTAATTTGTGGCATATAGGTTGTAAATTATATATTAAGATATAAATATGTAATGAAGCACAGGAGTTTTGTACACATTATAATGCTATATAAATTATACATCCTATGCAATCTTAAGTTTAGTACATATAACACTACAAAAAAGGGAATTAGCGATGGCAAAATCCATCACTAATAGCTAAAATTTTGTCACTATTTGCTTATAGCAATGTTAAAAACTAAAAGTTAGAATTTGGACCATTGCTATCATAATAGCAACCAAAACAAAAAAAACCATTGCTTTACCTAACGACGAAAAATTCATTGCTATAGAACAAAAATTTGTCTCTAATTAACCCCTAAATTTGATCGCCTTTAGCTTAAAACAATTATTAGCAATAGATATTTTTGTTATTAAATTTCATTGCAAAATTACATTTTTAAATTGTCACATAAAAAGAGAATTAGCAATGCAAAATATGGTTGCTAATAGTGGAAAACTATCACAATTGATTTGTAAATTTTGTTGTTGTTGTTATTGTTGCTGCTGTTATTATTATTATTATTATTATTATTATTATTATTATTATTATTATTATTATTATTGTTATTGTTATTGTTATTGTTACAACCAAAATTTAATTTATATAAATAACAATTCACCTTGTGATGCAAAAATATCATGCCATAAAAATATTTTAAATAATAGCAAATATTCTACTCTTCATCAAAATAATTTTGATAATGAACATAACTCCTTTCAAGTAAAAGTGGGCTACAAAAAATATGAATATTTAATTCAAGAAAATAAGAGCCAACACTAGCTTTCTGAAGCCAACATACATTTTAAATCCTAAAGAAGTGAAGGGTAAAGGTTTAACAAAAATCTCTCAAAATAGAATTAATTTCCTTAACCAAAAATAAATAAAAAAAAGAAGAAAATAGAAGTAGCTTAGCCTAGTAAAAGAAACCAAGCATTTTTCCACCAACGTTCTTTTTTCTAGCCTTTTCATAGTCCATAATGCCAGTAAAAGTTGTCAACACAATGTAACCAAACTACAATTCAAAGTCAATCTAGATATCAACACGACAAGCAATTATAAATTTAATTAGATGTTCAAAATTAACTAATGTGCACAATAACACCTCAGCTTCGTATATCGAGATATAACTATATATTTTAAGAAAATCAAAGCTGGTACTATATTAACCGAAACATGGGTATACCTACTAGTATAAAAATTAACTACATGATCCTAACAAATTGTATGTAAAATTTGAACAAGAGCCTCTTCCATTGCTGCCTATATCCATAATTCATGGCATGATTATGAACTTACTGCTACATCAAAATAGTACATTGAAAAAAAGACCTATGTATAAAAAACAAACTAACCTTAACAATGGAAGATATCCTTGTGAATGATTCCAGCTCTTTACCTTCAAGACTTGCTACAACTAATTCATAAGGCTTTTTGGCTATCTCCTTAACCTACAATCCAATATAGAGAACTTCTTTCCATCTAAATCAACAAGCCCAAATTTTAAATAAATTTATAATATTTTATTTAAAAACTCTTATTTAATTTTTTGTTGACTAGATGAAAAGTAAAGGGTGAGAAAAGAGAAAATTTTAGAAGGTTATAAAGTATTATATTTTATGACTTAATTTTTATTATTTTCCTTAATTTTAATTGCTTAAATGTTATTCCTAAGTAGGGATTTTTATTGTCCGGTTAAGAATTTTATTTGTAACATTCCTTATGGCTTTCACTCATGAATGCCGTATCATTATACATTAATTAATTGTTTAAAACTATTTTGCTTAATTTGGTTCCTAGGTATAAATATATAAATGCAAATATCTAAATATACAGCACAGGTCAACTTAAAGACACTTAGGCTATGTTTGGTAGATATAATTGTAATGTAATGTAATTAACCATGTAATGAAACTTGTGTTTATTAATAAAATTATCTAATAATGTAATATAATGACAATTACTGATGTATTCTCCAATACATTTACTAATGTATTTCCCATTACCTTCATTTAATAAAGTATTTCTGATTACAGTTCCTCTCTCTCTTCCCTTCTGTCGACTGCCCCTTCACCTTTCCCCTTCACCTCCGCTGCCCCTCTGTCGGCGCCATCCTCCTCTTGTCGATGCCATCCTTCGGTGGTCGCCACCGCCTGCCTTCTCTCGCGCCAAAAATCCATGATTTACCAGTGAAAATAGTTCGCCAAGGTAGTCAGAGATTCTCTGAAATGGGAAATCGCTGATCTTGATTTCCTATTTTTCCTTTCTCTAGTTCGCTGGTCTCTTAATCTCGCTTGTTGCTTTCTTCAAGCTAGGTTCTTATACTGCAATCACTGGTTCAAGAGCCATACATAACATTATTGTTAATCAATCTTATTTTGTGGTTTTGGATTACGAATCATACTTATTGGTTCCAAATTGGCATGTATTTGCAGGAGGAATATTTTCTTCTTGATAATGCATATTACTATGAGATGAAGGATGCTGGGTTCTTTGATGGAGACTGATTGATTCATCATCAAAGCATGGCATATAACAAATAAATACCCATGTGAGTCTATGGATTTTTTTTTCTTTTCCATCTATTTTCTAATTTTTGACTGTTTATGGGAAGTGCAATTGTAATTAATCTAAAATATCTATATAACAATGTTTTGAAATCTTAATACAAAAACATACTATGCAAATAATTCTTTAGTTGACAATTACATATTCAGGAGTGGAATGATTAACTTTTTTATCCAATTTGAGCTTAATTTGAGCATATTATCTAATTTAAAATCATAATCTTTCTTTTGGTTGGAAAACATAAGCGATAAGTTTGAATCTTCAGTGACAAAGATAACTCATTTATCATAGGAGTTGATTTAGCAGTAAGGAATTTAGGGGTAGTGACTAAGTAGCTGTTTACCAGCATTTGAATAGAATATTCAGGATACAAAAGTGCTTCTTTGTCTCTTAGCTTTGATTAATCACATCATTCTTACATATTGATTAATGAGAATCAATTTAGAAGAGAAAAAATATGTTGTTTTCATGTTGTTCTGTTTTGCTTTTGTTTTTGATAACGCTTGCTGTTGGTTCTAATTGGTATTTTTGTTGCAAATTTTTGGTTATTCTAGTCTGCAAATTCTATTTTGGACTTCAGGTTTAGAGCTGTGTGCTTCATAAGGATCTAGTCTGTTTTAGTTATATGATTTCTTTAGTTGGCTGTGATTTTTCTCATTTTGTGCAAGTCCCCCTACTATTACGCACCCAGTTTTGCTTAGTTGATGTACTAGGTTGGACTACAACAATTTCTTGTAATATTCGTTCATAATGATAATTTTGGCTTATAAAAAAATATCTAGTCTTGTAAAACCCATATATAAAAGCCTACCCACCCCTTTTTCTATATTTAGGAGCATCATTAAACAAATTACCTTAATCAATGGATAAGACACTCCCTTTTGTATAGGTGTCAATGGATAAAGCCTACCCACCACTGTTCTATATTGAGGAGCATCATCATTATATGAATTTGCTTGCTCATTGCAATAGAGATTAATCAGAACCAATTCTTATTTTATTCATTGATATGGGATTCTTTAGTTGTAAGGATGCCTTCTGTTTTTGGAATGTTGTGAATCTTTTTTTTGCTTTAATATAGTTAATATAGTTAATATGTCTGAATTTGGTTGGTTGGATGGATTAGTATTTGTACTCTTCATGAACACTCTCTTGGGGTTCACTTTGTGTTTATTTTCATTCCCGATTTTTGAATTCAGCTGAAGTCAAATTTCCATTTTTATGTACAGATTAAAGAAAAATGGCTCATCTAAGTTTAACCACGAGGAAGTTGATAAAGATGAGAAAGAAATTAGTAGTATTGTCACCATAGTTAGACTTTCTAAATGTAATAAGTTGGTTTTTTCAATTATATTGTGGGGTAACAATGTATATTAGCTCTTATTATTTGAGAAAATGTTGTACCAATGATTTTTTCTTGAGAAGAAAAATGTTGAATGAAATTGTATATGGGAGTGATGATGTTTGTAAATTAGAATTAAGAATGAATAAATTTGAATTAAACTCACCTAAGAATGTTTTTTTAATTATATTTTTATAATATAATAAATATATAAGTATATAAAATAATTAAAAAAATAAAATAAAATAGTTATATAAAAAAAATTAATTGATGATTATAAATAGTTACATTTCAAAATATATATATAATGCAACCAAACAAAGGAATGTATTTGTTATTACATTACATTACTAATGTTACCAAACATAGTAATGTAATCATAATTACATTGCATTACATTACATTTTTTAATCCATTACATTGTTCATTACATTACATTGCATTATGTCTTACCAAACATAGCCTTCGTTAAATTGGTTTCATGGATTTATTATTTAATCAAATTAGTAATAAATAAGTTGCTATAAATACATAATTAAACTTTATTTTACAAGTATGGCATTTTATAACAAAATTTATATAGATACAACCTATATGTATACAATATAACATGGCTTCTTTCAACACGCATGCACATATGCAAGCACATACGTGCATGCACACACAAAAGAATTAAAAGTCCTCTTAAGAAATACTCAATTAATCATTAATTCCCATCTATACTAAGTATGAGAAATTAAATTAAATTTTTTTAAGCATAGCAATGAGCAAAATATAGCAACTAAATAAATAAGCAAAATATCACAAAAATTCAATCGATAGTCAATTGCAATATAGCAATTAATCACAATGCTACAAAAAATTAAGAAACTTGCAATGAAAAGGAAAGGAGAAAACCTTAAGATGAAGAAGAAAAAAGTAAGATTGTCCTTTGGAGAGCTTGACAGCTAGAAGCAAGATGCCAACGTCAACTCTAATTCCATAAGAAAGAAGAAAGCTCTGGCAAAGATTACCAATAGCATAGGGCACACAAGAATCAGTTACCCTACGTTGCTGGCAATTGAGCTCCTCTATAGCCTCTTATAATAGCTCTTCAGCCTAGCGGAGGCAATGCTTAGCGTTAAGGCTATCCTGATGGAGGAGGGAGGGAGGATAGAAGGAAAGATGAGAAGGAAACGACAGAGAGAGTAATGAGTAAAGGGAGAGAAAAGTAGCTTTTATAACTAGAGTTAACATTTTCATCATTTTGAAAATACTAAAATGTCCCTGCCAATTTTCATCATTTTGTCTTTATATTCAATGATGGTTTGGTAAATATATATAATTAGAATTTCTAATAATATAATATATGATCAAAATTTTTAAAAAATAAAAATAAATTACAAAATTTTTCATAATTATTTTAAATGAGATAATAAATGTTATATTATTATTTTATAAATATTTATTTTTATTAATCTTCATTATGTAATTATATAATAATTGTAACAATTAGTTTATTATTATTATTAAAAATGAAAATTTTCTAAACAAATAAATTTAGAGTTTGGGGTAATTGACAAAAAAATATTATCTTTTCAAAATTATTATAATATATAAGAATTAAGGGTTCATACAATACTTTACTATTAATAATATATAAAAACTCTCAAAATAAAACTTTTAATTTTTTTAAACATAAAAAAGCCCAAATTATATGCATCAAATTTCATGTATAAAGTAAAATTATTAACAATAATTAGCAAACATAAAAATGTATGTATATTTTTTATTAATATTATAATGCTTGGTGCAATCAATAATCAAAATTAGAAAATTTTTAAAAAGTTTTATTGAAAACGGACAATTAATATAGTATAAAATATTTTTAGCGACGACATTTGCAACAAATTTAATAAGTTGTCACTAATGATAATGCAAGAACTAAACATCCTTTAGTGACTAGTTTTTACATCGTTAAAATTAACATTCAGATTCCTACCAAATTTATCGACAAAAACTATTGATTGCTATTCTGTTGCTACAATTTCCTTTCACTTAGCAACTAAACCCCATCACTACTTTTTATGAAATGAATTTCCTAAATTAAAAAATCGAAAAGTTTTTAGCAACTAATATTTTCATTGTTAATTTTGTCGCAAAAATGATGCTATTTGATCGATGTCTAGCAAGTGTACTAAATCGACTATTAATATATGAAAATAAGATTAAGACCCTGAATATCGTATCCAAGGAAACATGGAATGCTAAGAAGAATAACTATATGTGAATTAAATTAATCTTAAATTATTTTCCAAGTTTTTTATTTAAATGCAATATTAAATTAACAATAAGCAAAATAAAAACCAAAATTAGACTAACATGAATTAAAAATAAAACAATAACTAAAATTCTTGTGCTAAAGGAATATCCACCTTAACTTGTATTGCAATGACCGAAATTAAAAGTAATACAAGTGATTATGGAAAAAATAGATAAACAAAGCTAGATATCTCATGCAAGACTATCATTCTAAGCATCAAATTATCTTGTTTAGGAACAATCAAATACTTAGCATGAAGATCCAAATTATACTCCTAGATATCCATTAAACTCTTTTGCAAGCAAACTTAACTTCAAACTATTCTTAGTTAAATTTTTTCTAGTATTAATCTACTTTTACTAACACATAATTACACCTAATTAAGAATATAATCATGCATCAATAATAATAAACCAACCTAAGAACATACATACCAATAGTCATAATTAAATCAATCATCAACCATTAATTAAAATAAGTTAATCATTAACTCAATAACAACCAAACATAAGAAGTTGCCCAAATCTAAGAAATAATCAAACTTGCATTGAATTAAAGCTCAAAATAAAGTCATTACAATGAAAATATAAGGGTTCAAGTTTCCCTTAGTAAAAAAATACTTACCAAACATGATGAAAATTAAAGAATAATTAAAATAAAGAGATACAATACTTATGAAGCTCCAAACTTTTCTCTTGATGACTTGAATAGAAATCTATAGTCTTTAAGAGAATTGTAAACTAAGAAAATAAGAAAACTAAGATAAAATTAATGTACAAATAACTAAAGAAAAAATAAAACTAAATAAAGAAAATTCATAATTAAGAGACCTTCTCCAGCTATCTATTTGCTTTGGTGTCTTAAACCTCCTTTTAAATGCTTCAAATAAGAATTTTGAATCCTAATAAACTTCCTAAACCAAAAAGGAATTGAATTCTACCTAATTAGGAAGTTTAATTTCGTGTTTTTCTTTATCCACCATTAATGAATGATTTATTTACCTCAAAAACAATATGAGTTCATTAATTACCCTAAAAGCACTTTCTAATCCTAATTATGATAATTAAGCACAAAAATCATTAGAAGCTTATATTCAACCCAACTTTTAAACTTATGATTTAAAAGACAAAAACACATTAAACAAAAGAGAACATGAATTAAACTAGAAAAGCCTATAAAAAATAGAAAAGTAAATTATTTAAACTAACATACAAAACACAAATAAAAAATATCAACAAAAATTTAAAGAGAAGAGTTAGAAAAGTTCTGATTTATTGAGTCCCAGCTCAACTTATGTTACTCTTAGGAGGTCGAGCTTGTGATCCAAATATTGGTCTCTTCGGACTTTACTCCTTATTTCCTCCCATTAGTAGAAGAAATTTTCCATTGTTCACCAAATCTAGAAACTCCATATCCTTATTGAAATACGAATTCTCCTTTGGCTCTTCAAATACAAATTCTACCGGCTCTTCTATCCTAAATAAATTCTTGAAATGGATTGAATTCAGTGCTTCCACTTGAGAATTGAATACTTCTTTCTCCTTTGGTGTTAAATTCTCCATAAAGGGTTCAAATACACCTTCCATATAAACACATGACTTGTCTTCAAATATGAATTATTAATTTTTTTCTTTATGCATCACACAACTAGTTACTTCTTTATCCACCATTAATGAATGATTTATTTCCTCCTCCTTACCACCATCACCTTGAACTTGCATTGAAACACTCAAGAGTTTTAGTTTAGATTTTAATCTTTCAATTCTTTCTTCTTTATTCCTCTATAAACTCGATTGTCTCCTCTTTAGTCCTTAACTTCTTTTTTTGAATTCTAAACTTTTCCTCTTGAACTTTAAACTTTTCCTCTTAAATTCTTACTGTAACCTTCCACTTTTCTTTTTTAGCACAAAATTTCTTCTCCTTAATTACTCATAAGCAAGTCACAAATAACTTGCGTTTTGGAGATACTGACCTTTTGCGTGGCCCTCCATTCTTCTTTTTAATCCCAAAATTGCTTCTCTTTACTTATAAGCAAGTCATGAAGACGTTTAATTGTTGAGTTACTAGACTCTAACGAATTTTGCAATGAATATTGCAGTTTTTGATTCTCTCTTCTCAAATCTTCCATTTGTACTTTCAAACCTATGGAGAACTAGACTCCTTTGTGTTTCTTATTACATCATTTAATTATTATTGCAAAAGGAATAATTTATAATCTTGGACATCATCTTGAAAAATGTTTCAAATTTTTTTGGAAAAAACAATTACCAAATCAAAAACAAAATAAAAAAACTCAGACTAACTCAATCAAAGATATTAAATAAACAATATCGCTATCCTCGGAAACAGGCCAAAAAACTTGACCAATGTCTAGCAATTGTACTAGATCAGCCAGTAATATTGGAAAATAAGATTAAAACCCTGAATATTGTATCCAAGGGAACATGGATTACTAAGAAGAATATCTATGTGTGAATTAAATTAATCTGAAATTATTTCTCAAGTTTTTTATTTAAAGGCAATACTAAATTAAAACTAAAGCAAAATAAAAACTAAAATGAGACTAATATGAATTAAAAACAAAACAATTACTGAAATTCTTCTATTAAAGGAACTATCCACCTTAACTTCCATTGCAATGACTTAAATCAAAAGTAACACAAGTGATTATGGATAAACTAGATAAAGAAAGCCAAATATCTCATGCAAGACTATCATTCCAAGCATCAAATTCTCTTGTTTAGGAATAATCTAATACTTAGCATAAAGATCAAATTTTAAACTCCTAGATATCCATTAAACTCTTTTACAAGAAAACTTAACTGTAAACAACTCTTAGTTCAACTTTTTCTAGTATTAATCTTCTCTTACCAACACACAATTACACCTAATTAAGAATATAATCATGCATCAATACTAATAAAGAGATACAATACTTATGAAGCTCCAAACTATACTCTTGATGACTTTAATAGAAAGCTTGAGTCTTTAAGAGAATTGTAAACTAAGAAAATAAGAAAACGAAGCTAAAAACTAAGCTAAAATTAATGTACAAATAACCAAAGAGAAACTAAAACAAAACAAAGAAAATTTGTAATTAAGAGACTCTCTCCAGTTATCTATTTACTTTGGTGTCTTGAACCTCCTTTTATATGCTTCAAATATGAAGTTTGAACCTTAATAAACTTCCTAAACCAAAGAGGAATTGAATTCTACCCAATTAGAAAGTTTAATTTTGTGTTTTTCTTTATGTCACTTGAGAGATTGATGAAAACCACTCAGGGATGTGAAATCAAGCTGGAAAAAGAGAAGGCCGGTTTGGGTGAGTCACATTTTCTTCTTGGCTGAGTAAAATTTCACTCGGGAGAGTGATCTGGGCACTCAGTCGAGTGATCATTTCACTTTGCGGAGTGATATTCTTCTTTAACACGAATTTTTGCTTCTTCTTTGCACACTTACCTGAACTTTCCTCCTTTCTTTATTTAACTGATAATTTCCTTCAAATAAGACCTGAAAAACACCAAAACTCACATTTAAACCTCAAAACACATATTTTAATTATTTAAACTTAAATTAACTAAAACAACACTAAAATAACTCAAATAAACACATAAAATATACTAAAAATGTACTAGAAATTCACAACTATCACCATTCGTTACCTCCTAGGGATGATCATAGGGCAAGGTGGGGAATGCATCTGCACTCACAACCCCACTAAGGGCAGGTGATCGGTGTCTAGCAAGTGTACTAGATCGGCTAGTAATACAAGGAAATATAGATTAAGACCCCAAATATCGTACCCAATGGAACATGGATTGCTAAGGATAATACCTATATATGAATTAAATTAATCCGAGATGGTTTCCCAAATGTTTTTGATTTAAAAGCAAAAATTAAACAAAATAAACAATTAAACAGAACAAAAGCTAAAACATGAATTAAAAATAAAACAATAACTTGAATTCTCTTGCTAAAGAAACTATCCACCTTAATTTTCATTGTAATGACTTAAATTCAATATAAACACCAGTGATTATGGAAAAAATAGTAATAAACCAAGATATCTTTATTCAAGTATATCATTTTTAGTATTAAACTCATAGAAAAATCTAATACTTAGCATGCAAATCTAGTTTTAACTTCCTAAATATTCATTGAAGCCTTTCTTAAGTGATTCAACTCCAATTCATTCTTAGTTCCTCCTCTTTTAGTATTAACCAATAAAATTCACACATAATTATCTCATATTTCGGATAATAATCATGCATAAACATTAAATAATTAATCCAAGAACATGCAAATCATTAACTATGTCGAAACCAATTTTTAGTTATTTATTCAATAAACCAACAATCAATCTCAACACAATCAAAGATGAGAATATGCTTAAAACCAAGAAATAATCAACCGATATTGAAATTAAGCTCAAAATAAAGTCATAACAATGAAAATTTAAGATTTCAAGAATCCATTAGCAAAAGAAGAAAAAATACTTCCTAAACATAATTAAAAACTAAAGACAAAGTTGAAGAAAAATAATGAAAACATAAAAACAACGTAAAATAACTAAACCTAATTCTAAGATTTCTCTAATTGATTCTAATTCTTCTTTGGTGTTAGAGTTGTCTATTTATAGGCAAAAGATGTTATAGAAGCCTTCCAAACTTCCCAAATTGGAGTAGGAGAAGAATCCTTCTTGAATTGAAAAAATCGGAATCCTTCGCTTCATGGGAGTCTTCAGTCACGTGGCCACGCCTTCATCAGTGCCTTTCCTACACGTGACCACGTGTATACATGCCTCTTCTCCACACGTGACCACGTGTGGTCCTTCAATGGAATCCACGTGGTCACGTGGTCTTCCTCTTTTGCTTCTTCCTTTCATCACATGGCCACGTCTTCTTCAATATTTCTTCTTCATGTGGCCACGTATCTTATTCTTCAATATTTTCACGTGGTCACAGCTTAAAGCTCTGGATTGGATGCTTGTTTTCTTGCTTAATTTCTTTAAATTTTCATTTTTGGCCCAAAACTTTGCACTTTTTACACTTTACGTCCCTTTTTATCAATTTGACCCTGAAAATCATACAAAACACAGAATTAACCTTAAAAACATAAATATTAACTAAATAACTCTAATTTAACCTAAATAACACAAAACTAACCTAATTAAACACCTAAAAATATACTAAAAGTATTATATAAATGACCATTATCAGCAGGGATTCCCCATCCCCATCACCGATTGAATAACAGGGCGAAAGGTAAAAAATAATTTTAATAATTTTTTATTTCAAAATTGTGTTATTTTTGTGGCTATCCTCTTTACCAACCTCTCCTTTTATATACAAAATGTTCCATTCTTCCAATTGCATATTTATTTAATATATTCCATATCTTACAATTTACATAAAAAAAACAAAAGAAAATACCAACCAATTTCGCTAAAGACATAATTGCATGATTAATTAACAAAATAATGAATAGATGAAAAGGCAAGAAAAGGGTAGCTTATTATTTTTAATCATCATAACAATAGATGAGTTTTTTTCTAATATGTCATCTAATCAAATTAGCACGCAATTTATCATTTTTTTAAATAATCCTCATTTTGTTCTTTTTTTTTCTTTTTGAAAAAATTACCTTCCTAAAAATAATGTCCAAAATTAAATGAAAATTTTATCAAAGTTTGGATAATCATTGCCATGATTTTTAGCATATGAAAGCCCACAAATTGATTAAATTCAATAGTGCAACATTAAAAATAATAAAAATTCAACGAATAAAGGTATGACTATTAACTATAGATGGTCATATACTGGCTCATCAATTGATAACTTCAGAGAGTAGCTGATTCTTGGGAAGCAATTTGGCCTCTTCAGGAGGAAGAACTACATGCTTGAACGAACAACATCAAAAAAAATAAGAAATCGATCATTCAATCAATATAAAAACTCTTTATTATTACTATTTTCCATAAACGAAGAATGAGAAAAGCTAATGGGATGATTACAATTATTAATACCTGTACTTGTAAGTGTCATTGACATACTTCTCAAAGTGTTGATCTTACCCATCTTCCTCAAGTTAGAGTTTTACCTTTGATCGTAGAGAGAAGACTATAGAAAAAAGGAAGACAGAATCATGGGAAGCAAGGATCTACAAATCAACAGCGGGAGAAGAAATGAAAAGGGAAAGCAAACTACGGTAGAGAAAAGAAAGAAAGAGGGAAAGCAAGAGACGGCAGAGAGAAGAAAGAAAGAATAGAAAAATAGGATTTTTCATGAATCATACCCTATTTATACTAATGGCATAAAGGTAAATAATGATAAAATTAAGGCTTAAATATATAATACATCGAGTCGGGGATCTCCGCGGGGTAGATGCCCCATTCTCCTCCCCCACCCCAAAATACACACTGAGGATTTTTTATCCCCATCCCTGCCCCCAAAGGGGGAAAAATCAGAGATTTCCTACCCCGTTCAAGTCGGATCCCCACGAGTATCGGATGTACCCCGCCCTACTATCATCCATATTGCCACCAATATTTAGCAATTTATTTTCCGTCGCTAAACTTATCTCCAATTTGAACAAATACATTTTCACAATTGAAATTTGAAATGGTCGGTAATCCATCACCTTTTAGCGACAAAAAATTGGTCATCGCTAATTCAAGTTTTTCCTTTTATAGTGCAAGTATGTGTGTCTTGATTTGTATCGGCAAGTGTTTCGAGAGCGATACGTGAATGTGAGCCATTGAAGTCAAGATGTGATAGCTTGTATATGATTAGATATAAGGTTTTGGTCGCACTCTTATTCTTTCCCAGGGGGTGTGTATTATTTGGAATTTCTATGAATTATTATTAAAATTGAAAAGTGGTTGAAATCTGTTCATATTTAAGAAAAACTAATATGAAATTAATATTTAATTTGATAATTTAAAAATCGGTCTATTAGTCTGATTTTGCCAAAAAAAAAAAGTGTATATATTTAATATGAAGATCCAATTGGAAAATGATCCAATGCGAGAACAATCCAAAAGTATATATACGCATGGCATATCAATTTGACATCTAGTTATATTTATTCAATTTGATATATAATTGTATCCATTTAAAAATTAGATATAATTAACAAATTGATATTTAACTGTATATCAATTTTCATAAGTTGACATTAACACTTGACATATCAACTTGATATTTAATTATGTATGTTCAATTTTCGTTTTTAATTTTTTATTATCATCTTCTGCTAGCGAAATTCAAAACTTTTCATTAAAACAAATTAATTTATTTCTTTTATTTTTTCTTCTAGATTAAAATTAAATTGGAGATAATTTAATTTGGATAGGTATTTTTATTATTTATTATTTTATCTTATGTGTCATTTATTAATGAATTAGATGCCATGTATTAAAGTCAGCAAATAAACATTTAATCTACTTTAATATATCGTTAATAGAGGAGCAACATTACTTCAAAGTTTGGAAGTTCAAAAATAATATTGCACCAAAGTAAAGTATGCGTCTAAATTGCACAGTTTTGGCGAAAATAGGTATTAAAATCAAAGGATGAAAATGGATAAATTTTAACCAACTGTTAATAAAGGGGCAAATCGCTTTAATTTTAAAAATTCAAATATAATAATGTACCAAAATAACTTTAAAAAAATAATTTCAATTTAATAAAACAAAATAGAATAGCAGTTTTTCACTTGTACGGAAAATTCTTGTTGCCACCCCTGTTTGGAGACGCGCCACTGAGCTTATCTATTTCGTCTCTTCAAAATTTTCAGTTTCTTCTAGCACAAGGACATGGCTAAGCAGTTTTCGTAGATTAGTTTGAAGACATGATATGATAAAAAAAAATCCCAAAAGAAATTGAAATTAATGATATCTATAATGATGTTTATCATGCTTTAATTATAATTATTGTAGTTGCGATCATCACCTTCATCAGTAATCATTGGTCAAGGTGAAAGAGGCACTGGCGTGACTTTTTAACTAGCCAAGGACGAAATTTTTGCTTTCTAAGATAATTTTGCCGGGCCATGTTTATGTACTAGGTATAATACATAGAAAAAAGAAATTAACATCTAATTTGTAATTTATGATTATTTTATTACTTTTATGCCATTTATTATATAATTTTAATAAGAGTTCATAATGAAAAAGAATATTTAAGAAAAAATAAGAATATAATATTCAGATATGAGATGAAATCTCATGAATGGATATTAGAAATTATACTGTTCATTATGGCCCATAAATCCTCATCTAGCCTTTGAGATCAATCTTTCCCAGTGTTACTAACAATCTTTTCTAAGATTGATTTCAATTCCCTATTAGACATCTCTACTTGCCTATTTGCTTGAGTATGATATGGAGTTATTATCTTATGCTTGATACTAAATTTTCTAAGCAAGGTTCGAAATTGATGGTTGATAAAGTGCTTGTCCTCATCACTTATAATAGCCCTTGGTACTACAAACCTATTGAAAATGTTTCTCTTAATGAATTCAAGTACAACTTTGGCATCACATGTTCTAGTAGCTATTGCTTCTATCTATTTGCTTACATAATCCACAATTATTAAAATATATTCAAACCCAAATGAATTTGGGAATGGCCTCATAAAATTAATGTTTCAAACATAAAAAAAATTCCACTTCTAGCACATTATTCATAGGCATTTCATCCTTTTTAGAGATATTTCCTACTCTTTGACATGTATCACATATTTTAATAAAAGATTTAACATTTGTAAAGAGGGTAGGCTAGAAGAAACTTGATTGGAGAATTTTTTATACCATATGATTAGGTTCATGATGACCTCCAACTTCTCCTTCATGGCATTATTGCATTATGGCTTCTTGCTCCTCCTCTATAACACATCTTTTAAATACTTGGTCCGAACATATTTTTATTAAGTATGGGTCATCCCAAAGATAATACCTTGCATTCAATTGAAGCTTTATCTTTTGTTGTCAAATGAAGTCCTTCAGAAGGTAACCTCTTGCGAGAAAATTAGAAATATTAGCATACCAATGAATCAAATTTTCACAAGCATAAATAGTATAAATGTGTTCATAAAAAAATAAATCATAAATTTCTCCTTTTTCAATATTAACATGATCCAATATGGATAGATGGTCAGCTATAAAATTTTTAGCTCATTTTTTATCTTTGATCTCTACATCAAATTCTTGTAATAGCAAAACCCATAGAATAAGCCTTGGTTTGAAATTCTTCTTAGAAAAAAGGCCCCTTAACTTCGTATGATCCGACCACACTATGACTTTGGAATAAAGGAGATATGGTCTGAATATGTCAAAAGAAAACACAATTGCCAATAACTCTTTCTCTATGATTGTGTAATTCACTTGAGCTCCGGTGAGTGTATGACTTGCATAGCATATAGTATGAAAAGCTTTCTCCTTTCGCTGTCCTAAAACCACTCCCACTATATAGTCACTAGCATTCCACATAATCTCAAAGGGTAAACTCTAATCCGATGATGTTATGACCAGTGCTGTGATTAGCTTTTATTTTAACAAATTAAATGACTGCAAACACTTATCATTAAATTTAAATGTAGCATCTTTGATCAATAAATTAGAAAACGATTTAGCTATTTTAGGAAAATCCTTAATAAACAGACGATAGAAACCAACATAACCCACGAAACTTCTAATACCTCTAACACTAGTTGACGGAGGTAATTCATCAATTACATCTATCTTAGCTCTATCTACCTCGGTACCTTTCTAGAAGATTTTATGCCCTAAAACAATCTCCTCTCTTACCAAAAAATGGCATTTTTTCCAATTAAGAACAAGATTAGTTTCCTCACACTTATCTAAAATCAACGTAAGATTATTCAAGTAAGACTTAAAATCCTAACCATACAAGGCAAAGTTATCCATGAAAATTTTCATGAAAACTTTCATGAATGTTTTTAATAAAATCATGAAATATGGCCATCATACATCTTTGAAAAGTACCTAAGGCATTACAAAGATCGAAAAGCATCCTCTTATATGCAAATATGCCATACGGGCATGTAAATGTGGTATTTTCTTGATCTTTCGAGGTTATAGATATTTATATATACCCCGAATAATCATCTAAGAAGTAATAAAATCTAGTCCCTGCCAATCTCTCTAATATTTTGTCAATGAAAGGTAAAGAAAATTAGTTTTTTCTTTTCTAGGAGTATTATTTAATCTTTGATAGTCTATACACACTTTCCACCCTATCACTATATGTGTAGTGATGAGTCCATCCTTTTCATTTTTTATTACAGTTATTTTCCCTTTTTTAAGTACACGTTGAACCAAAAAAACAACTACTATTAGAAATAGGATAAATAATACTTGCATCAAGGAATTTAAGTACCTTATTTTTCACTACTTCTTGCATAATGGGGTTGAGTCTCCTTTGGGGTTGCACTACTGGCTTGAAATTATCCTCTAATGGTATCTGGTATGTACAATAGCTTAGGCTAATTCCCTTCAAATCTAACCAATTGCTCCTTTATGTTTTTTAAGTTCTTCAATAAGCATCTCCTCTTCCAAACCTATCAATAAAGAAGAATTAATTACTACTTTTGCATTATCTTCTAAAAATATATATTTTAAATGAGAAGGAAGAGTTTTAAGTTCATAATTTCCTCCCTTAGGAAGGGACGGTTTATCCTCCATATTTTCTTTCTGTTTATGCTTTTTTTCTAGCTCATTTATCAGTTCCTCTTTTCTTTCTTCCACTTCTTCCTTATTCTTTGGATGCATTAAACAATCTTGAAGCTCATCATCTAAAAGATTATTTTCTTGCTTTTTTTTTACACATTCTTGAATACCATCTATAAAGCAAATTGATTCTTCAAAGTCATAAGAGGGGTGCTTCATCATTTTGTTCACATGTGCTTCATCATTTTGTTCACATTGAATACTATCTCTTCATCATTGAACCTTAAAGTAACCATTTATCCATGAACATCAATCAAAGCTTACGCTATGTTCAAAAATGGCCTCTCCACTATCAAATGTTCCTTTCTATCTTCCTCCATATCCATCACGATAAAATCAACCGAAAATATAAAATTTCCTACCCTTACTAACAAGTCTTCTATAATTTCCTTAAGCCTCTTCACAAATCTATCCACCAATTGTAGCATCATTCGAATCTCTTTTATATCTCCTAGATCAAATTTCCTATAAATTGAATAAGACATTAAATTTATGCTAGCATCCAAATCATATAATGCATGACCAATAAAATTTTCTCCTAATTCATATGGTAGAGTAAAATTTCCAGAATTCTCTAATTTTGTTCATTAAAATTACACTATAAATTTTAGATAATTAAACCGTTTCTATCCCTTTTAGCTTTATCTTATTAGTATAAAAATCTTTTATGAATTTAGCATATTTAGACATATGCATTAAAGCTTCAACAAATAGTAAGTTTACATGAAATTTCTTAAATATGTCTAAAAAACTAGTTAATTGTTCATTATGTTTTTCATTCCTAGCTAAAGATGGATAAGGCAATTGAGATTTATTGAGAATAGTAAAAATTAATTTTTCCTTACCTTTACTTTTCTCAATAACAGGAGATACCTCTTCATTAATTTTGGGATTAGAAATACTTACCTCTGTTGTTGGTTCCACCACTTTAGAAGAACTCCTACCAATTTCAGCTTTTTATACCTTTTTTTTTCACTTTTCAAAGTGATTGCCTTGTCTTCCTCTTTTGAATTTAGGTCTACATTATATGGGAATATTCCTTGGGCTCTATTGGATAAAGAATTGACAAGTTATTCCATTTGATTTTCTAGATTCCTAATAGATGCATATTGGTTTCTCATCCAAATATCTTAGAATTTTCACCTAGCTTTTTTATCAGCTAAATATTAATTTTGGGAGGCCATATAACTAGCAATCATTCTTCTAAATTTATTTTCTTTTCTTGTGGGGGTTGTTGTTTTTGAAATCCGGATCGTTGATAAGGTTATGATTGATATGTAAAAGGGTAATGTGGTTGGCTTTGGTTTTGATATGGTGGATGGTTGTTAATATTGTAAGCTAAGTTTTGGTTAAAGGGGAACCTAGGTTGAGGGTTAGATATGGATGCATTATTCTATTCTTTCCATGCCAAAGTTGGATTGTTCCTTCATCCCGAATTGTAGGTATTACTATAGGAGTTTAAAGCACTTACTTTCTATACTAAATCTTTCTTATTCTTTATTTCTCCTTGATTTCCTACATAAATATCACTTCCATTAGATAAAGATGAAACATTTTGAACTTTTAAACCATTTGATTATTTTGTTAATAATCCTAATTTGGCATTGATCATGGCAAACTCATCTATGCTATGCAGTTCTTACTTCTTTTAAGTGGCTTTAGAGCTTACCCATTGAGCATCATTGGTTGCCATCTCATCAAGAAGTAAGAAAGCCTATTCCAGAATTTGGTTCATAAAGCTTTCATTTGATACTGCATCTATTAAAGATCTTGTAGCTTGATTCACATCTGCATAAAAGATATGGATTAATTGATATACATCAAATTAATGGTGTGGATAACTTTTTAGTAATCTCCTACATCTTTTCCAAGTCCCATTAAAAGGTTTCTCATATAATTGTTGAAATTCATTAATGCGTTTCCTAATAAGTGCTATTTTGGTAGGTGGAAAAAATTTACATAAGAACTTCCCTTGCATTTGTTTTCATGATTGAATAGATTGATTTGGTAGCATTTACAACCAATTCCTTGCTTTACCTATGAGGGTAAAAGGAAATAACTTAAGTCTAATGGCATTCGTTGACACATTTGGGATTTATACCGTGTTAATAATTTCTAAGAATATATCTAAGTGTTGAGCGAAATCCTCTATTTTTTAATTCAAAAATTGATTTCTTTGTACCATGATAATGGTAGCATATTTTATCTCAAAAGGTTGGTTATAAGGGATCTTAATGGTTTTATATTCTTCATTTTACCAAGAAATAACTTAGTCTGTAATGTTCCTAGGTCTAAATCTATCTCCATGAACTTGATTTTGGTTAATTTACCTTTCTATCCTAGGGTGCAGATCATTTACAGGTGAGTTAATATGAGGTAAACCATCATCATTGAGAGGCGGATCTACTTGTATGCCTTGATTATTCATAATGGCTCTTAATCTCTGAATCCTATGATAAGTCCTCATAATTTCAGGGTTTATAAGCAAGATTGGTCTATCTCTTACCATAAACTATTGACACCTACAAAAGTAAAAAGAATAAATTAAATAAAAGAATAGGAATAGAAAAGAGGGAGAAGAAACACATAATATCAACTATAAAATCTAAAAATAATTAAACAAACACCAATGTATCCCCGATAATAGCACCAAAAAACTTAGCTGGTATTTAGCAAGTGTACTAGATCGGCTAGTAATATAGAAAAATATAGATTAAGATTTTAAATATCGAATCCAAGGGAAACTTGTATATGTATGAAAGATTTTAAATTTTTAGAACGAAAACTATGTGTGAGAGAGAATAAAAAATCCCAAAGTTGTAATGGTGAAGATTTAACTAAATTAAAGATAGAAATTTAAGTAACCAAACTAAAACAAGCATTTATAGATTAAAGCAATTAAACTAAAACAAAAGCAAGTAAACAAGAGAGATAAAATCAATATTAAAGACAATTTTCACTAAATGACTATCCATTTTAACTTATATTATAATGACATAATCAAAAAGGGAACACAAGTGATCATAAACAAATTAGATGAATAGAAGCAAGATATCTTAAGACAAGAATATCATTATAAGCATTAAACCTATCTTGTTAACAACAATTCAACACTTACCATAAAAATCCGATTTTAACCTCCTAGATGTCTATTAAATTCTTTTGCAAGCAAATTTAACTTTCATCTATTCTTGATTTTAGCACTTCTTAGTCTTAATCTTATTAGCACCAATACATAATTATACCTAACTTATGCATTACAACCAATAATTTAATCTAAGAACATACAAACCAACAGTCAAGAATAAATCAATCATCAACCATTAATTAAAATACGTTAATAATCAAAACATAAATAACCAAAGGTAAGATTATGCCCAAAACTAAGAAATAATAAACTTGCATAACATTAAGTACAAACTAAGTCATTATAATATAAAGTCAAAGATTCAAGTATCCTTTAGCAAAAGTAAAAGAAACTACTCACTTCTCATCTTGAAAAATAAAGTAAAAGTAATAATAAAATTCAAGAACATAAAAATGAAGAATCTTCCTTGATAACTCTATAGTTAGAAATAAAGAATAACTTAAACTTGTTATAAAAGAAAACTAAAAGAAACCTAAAGTAAAATTAAGCTAAATTCGTATTTAAGAGGCTAATCACTCTCTCCCTTGCTTTGCTATCTTGAATCTTCTTTTATAGTCTTCAAATAAGAAGTTTAGACCTTAATAAACTTTTTAATCCATGTTGAATTGGAATTATACTCAAATAGGAATCTTTTTTTTCGTGTTTTTCTTCATATAACTTAGGAGAGTTATGAAAATCACTTAGGAGAGTGAAGAGTTGATGAAGAAAAGAAGGGAACAACTTGGGTGAGTAATAATTTACCTTTGGGTGAGTGAATACATCACTCAAAAGAGTGGATTGGACACTCAACCGAGTGATGCTTCACTTTTGGCCGAAAAACTCTTTTTTTCTTGCCTTCTTGCTTTATTTTTCCTCGCCTTCTTGCTTTATTTTTCCTCATTTCTTTATTAAACTTCTTTCTTCCTTCAAATATGACCTAAAAGATACCAAATTTCATATTTAGACCTCAAAATACAAAGTTGAAATATTTAACCATAAAACAACTCAAATAACACCAAATTTACTCAAATAAACACCTAAAACACCTAAAAAATATACTTATAATTCACAACTATCAGGGTGTTCACGGGAGATCATAGAATAGATTTAGATTATGGTGTTATTACTGTAGAATATGAAACAAGTGATGGTAAAAACTATTGGTTAGTGAATAATTCATGGGAAAGTTTATGGGAGATGATGGATTTTGAAAAAAATCAATTAGGTACAGATCCAATGGATTGAAAAATAAAATGATTCAATTTTGGGTTGATCCAATGGATATTAGATTGGGTTGGGTTGAAGAATAAAATGAGTTAATTTTGGATTGATCCATTGTGTATTTGCTTGGGTTGGGTTGAGTTTGGGTCATTTTTTTGGACGGATTTGGGTTGAATTTTGGATTTTGGTCAATTTTTCCACCTCTAAAAAAGTATCTATGGAATTAGAAAATCTAGATAGTAATTTTGTAAAAGTTTTCATTTTTTATGGAATTTTTTTGAAAATCACTTTAAAATGCAATTTAACTAAAAAAAAGTAAGTTATGGTGAAGGTGAGCGTGAACCGGTTAACCAGTCCATGAGAAAAAAAATTAATCAATCCATTAATATCGATTTTTTTAAAATTACTAACCATTAACTAGTCTGTTACATTCAGTTAACCAATCCATCGGTTTCAATTATTTAATTTGGTTAACCAATAATTTTCGGTTAACCATTAAAATTTATAACATAAAATTATAAAAAATAGATAAAGTTAAATTCAATTTTAAATATGCAAAGTAATTTAATATAAAAATTATAAAATAATTTACTAGCCAAAATTTATGTTTTATAAATTAATAACTAATATTATAAAATCGATTTGATATTTTTTTGAAATTAATATGTTTGATTTTAAGCTAAATAAAAATTTGAATAATATTAAATATTATAACATAAATTCTAAAATATAAGACAATGTAATTAAATGCTATTAAGTAAAATATGAATATCAATATATGATAAAAAAATAATATATATAAAAGTTAATCGGATATTATATGTAAATATTATTATATAATTAAATAAAATGATAATATAAATTTAGTTTATAGTGTTATATAAATTTTATAGTAAAATATAAAAAAATTAATGTATAAAAATAAAAATATATTTTATATAAATTTTAAAGAAAAATAAAAAAAAATTGAATATATATATATATATATATATATATATATATATATATATATATATATATATATATATATATATATATATGAGAATCAATTAACCATGTATTAATGGTTAATCGATACTTAAACATTTAAACTGTAATTATTAATCAAAAATATAAAAATTAAAAATTATAATCGAATTTATCAGATTGATTAATTATAAAAATTAATTTAATTTTGGATTAATTTAACGATTAATCATATTTTTAATTTTTTTTTATCCCTAAGTTATGGGGTATTGAAAAGTGGACCAGCTGAGGCCAATAAAGAAGGCATCAAAAACAGTTAAAACATCTCATTCAATAGATAATTTTGGATTGAAGGGATAAATGGGTGGCTCTCGTTGCTGCCTGTAATGTCCTAATATAGTTATGGGCCCTAAATCCCATCAAGTCTGAAAAAAAAAATGAATAAATAAGGGAATGAGACATGTGAGAGAAGGCACACGCATACAGAAAGAAAGCTACACGCATGAAATTTTAACCAACAAAAATTGACTTAGGAGAGCAAAGTTTGTCTATGTTGGGCCTCCAAAACAACCAACAAACAATCCCATCAAGAATGATCTGGGAACAGAAGAACAACGGTAACAAGACACGACACGTGGCCGACATGCAAATCGGGGGAAGGCCCTTGTAGAAGGAGAATATACCTTCATAGTGGGGAGAAGCATGATGAGATTAATAGCACAAGAAGGATCTTTACAATCTGGTCCCACATTTTAAGACCTCTCTCTAGCAAGGGGGTCGCTCTATAAGCACCACTTCCCACTTGCATTTTGCATGCTTTATGTAAACTCAATCATAGAGAACAAATTCTAAGGTTTTTTTTTAAAATAATAAATTCAAAGGAAAAGCTATTGGTTATTGAAAGAAAAAGGAAAATTTATCATTATTAATACAGATATTATTAATATTTAGATTTATGAAGTAAGCTTCTCATTTAATAAAATTTATTTCGAATATAAATAAATTAAACATTATTTTTTAAGAAAAAGCAATATATTAAAATAAGTTGTAATCTCAAGCTTAGTGTATGGCCACACTGCGAATTACGTACTGTATAATTATATACCGATTAATATGGTGATCAAAAAATATATATTAACTGCATAACCCAGTTGATTAAATGATCCACTCATTTATTAAACAACAAATTGTTTTTCGATAAAAAATGTATAAGTTTATATCTTTCTTTTTTTTAAACATATATATATATATATGAAAAAAAAAAAAAGAGATTTCAAATATACCTTTGAATAAAAATGTGGTGTAATATCATTTGACTAGCGATTCAAAAAGCAAAGCTAAAAATTCAATTTTGGTATGAAATTCAAGAATTTTATGATAACATGCTTTTGATATATTACCATGTTGACTAATCCCAGCCAGCCACATTCTCTCTCTCTCTCCCCAAGAGTCTTGGTGAGACATACTTCTCTTTTCAGTAGGTGTGTGCTTCTCTAGTGGCGTTTGCAAGAGAAACCCACAAAACCTTTCCCCTTCGCTCCTTTCTCTCCCTTGAGGATTTCATGCACCAAATTCATTAAAGGGGTTCTTTTTGCATTCATACCCTTCTCAACTTCTTGTACACTAATGCCTCAATTTTTCTTTAGCATTTAAAAAGTTTCTACACATTTCATGTTGGAATAAAAAGGCCAATTTCGCAGATCTTTTCCGCAAATGATGCTGCTTTTCTTCTTCCAATCCAGCTCAAACAACAACAATCTCACAATTCAGGTGCCTTCTTTGTTTCTTTATTTATTTCATATGAATATTATATATATTCTTTCATTTTGTTTTTTTCATATTTTTCCTCCCTTTAACTTCAGGGATAGAGCCACTGATCAGAACATAAGTGGGACAATTTCCTCCCTTTCACTTCTTTTTATATTTTTTTTTTCAATTCAAATTGTTTTTCGAAAAAATTAATTAAAAAATTGAATGATAATGAAAAATTCTCTCCTTATTTAAAACATTTCTAAGTATTATAATCTCTTTTGTGTTGATGGGGTTAATTGTGTTGGTAGCTGATATAAGGGTGATTTGATTGATATAAATCTTCTTATTATTGTCTCCCACTGAAAAAAAAAAGCACATACTCAAGGTCCTTTTTTGTTCTGTTACAGATACGGATTATTATATTGTTACACTTTAATTGTTAGTGGATTAAAATTGTTTATATAGGTCTTGAAAATAAAATTTACTAAAATATAGTTTAAATAAAATATTCCAAAGAATATGGACAAACAAGATATTATAAACCTAATAGAAAATTGTTAATTTGTCAACTTAAAAAGGGAATGTTAACGTAAGTAGCTAAATGGCATATGTTTGGGTATAAAAATTACGGAATAACAACGGGCATGAATTAGAAGTTTTATTGCTGATCGAAGATTTCAGTGACAGATTTGCAACGGCAAATGTCTGTTTGAAATAAATATATATGTGTGTGTGCACGGCAAGTACATCCAACCGGTGTTAAGCATTACATTTTTCTGAATGTTATATGGTTCGGGTGGTAGGATATGATATCTCTAAGAAAAAGAAAAATTTATTTTGAAATTCTTTTATGGGCTCTTGGATCAGTACATGATGCTGTGATAGATAAGGACTATTATTTCCCTGACTGACCAGTAAATTTAGATTTCAACCAATCAGCGGTGATAAATTAAGGCCGCCGGACCACTGTCACTGCATATTAATTTGGACCACCAAATTAAATAATCAATTACTGCTTTCTCTTTTCGTTTCTAATTTCTTTTTATCACTCTTTTTCTTAATTATTTTCTTTTAATCTTCGAATATCAATCCAACCAACTAATTCTCTTTACGAGAAATTAAGGAAGAAAACCGATCCACCTTTCCCATTGACATAGGTATATATTGGGTAGTAATATATATTTTTGACTCTTAAATATACAACTTATGCGCATCTTATTGTTCTTTTTTGTTTATTAATGTCTTTTATTTTTTGTATTATTTCGTTATTACGTTAGTCTATGTCGTTTTCTTCTTAGATGACATCCACATGGAATTTAAAAGACATGATTGGAGCTCATACCCACTAAAATGTCTTTCCTGAATCCTCTACTATTTCTCATACCAAGATGTGTTCCTTAATTTTTATAGTTCCCAAAAATATCTATTCTCCATAAACATATTTCAATTATTAATATTCTGGATCAACTGCACTACTCTTGTTTGTCCCTGCCACTGATTAGAAAAAAAGAAAAGTTTAATAACAGAATGTATGCTAAAAACCTGTGATTTTCTTCTTGCTCAATATATTAAAAATCATTCTTTATGGTTTAGCAGGTGATAAGCAAGATCTTGTATGTCTAAAGGCATCGTAGGTTATCTAAGGTATGGTCTTGGTGATTATTAAGTATTAAGTAACCTTATTTGCATTCTAAAACTGAAGAACATTATGCTTCTCTTCTTCTTTTGAAAATAATATAACATCATTTTGAATGTATTCATTTCAGGTAAGACCTTGTAAGGCATATATATGTTGAAGTGAAAGCTGCTGATAGGCTTCGGAGTAAAGGAAACAAAAATTGTGAAAATGAAGTTCATGAAAATTGGAACAAGGCCCGATACTTTTTATACAGAAGAGGCTACAAGGTTTGTGCGATCAGCTATATTTATCGTTAAAAACTTGCAAATTAATGTTCTATATTCCGTCACTTTAGTTTCTCGATGCAGGTCTGTTATATCAGATATGCCTTGTGATCTTGTAATAAGAATCAACAACATTACTTACCTTCTCCACAAGGTATCAATTAAGGTTAATTAAAAGAAAATAAATATATGCACAAATAGTTTGGTTTAAAGAAATAAATCTTCTACTTAGCTGCAGTTTCCACTTCTTCCAAAATGTGGCCTTTTACAAAGACTGTGTAGTGATTCGGACGACTCGAGCACGATTACCGTAGAGCTTCATGACATTCCGGGTGGAGATGAGGCATTTGAACTTTGTGCTAAGTATTGCTATGGAATTACAATCAATCTCAGTGCTCATAATTTTGTACCTGCTATTTGTGCTGCTAAATTTCTTCGAATGACCGAGTCATTCGACAAGGGAAACTTTGTCTTCAAACTTGAAGCCTTTTTCAATTCTTGCATTCTTCATGGTTGGAAGGACTCCATTGTTGCCCTACAGACTACAATCAAGCTAACCGAGTGGTCTGAGAATCTCGGAATCATCAGAAGGTGCATCGATTCAATTGTCGAAAAGATCCTTACTCCTCTATCCAAGGTTCGTTAAATAATTTCCTGCTATCTGCATTTATACCTTACAATATACTAAAATAACGGAATAGTAATAATAAAAAAATTGTAATGTAAAACTATCTCAGTTCTATAAAATTAATATCGAAAGTCATTTTAGTCAAAATTAACGCTGGCAATTATCAAAAGTTCAAGTTTGTATTAATTTTATGTCAACATGACTCAGCACATGAGGTCACACGTAAGCAAATATGCCACATGCCAAATTGACGTGTTATTTTAATCCACTCATCATGCAATATATTAATAATGTGAGATGGCATATATCTTATATGATTTGGTAACCTGTTTGCTTACATATGAGCTTTTTGCAAAGTTGGAGTATCAGCAACAATTTCTAGTAATCTTTCATGATTGATTCTAGCTAGAATAAATTTTAAAGGTAATTTCTTAGAATTGAGGTATTTTTATATTATACTCTCTATTATTTTAGTATCAGTTAAATGATTATGTATAAAATTGAACCTAATAAACAGATTGTACTGTTTGATTAAATCTGATTTTCCACAGGTAACATGGTCTTACACTTACACAAGACCGGGATTCAAGAAGTCCCAGCAATCTGTTCCCAAAGATTGGTGGACAGAGGATATATCTGATCTCGATATTGATCTATTTCGATGCCTAATCACAACCATTAGATCAACATATAGTCTGCCTCCACAGCTTATAGGGGAGGCCTTGCATGTCTATGCCTGTCGTTGGTTACCGGATACTACCAAGGGTTCACTCTACGAAACATCAGTGTCTCAAAGTGATACAGAAAAAAACAGGAAAGTTCTTGAAGCCATTGTGAGTATGATCCCAGCAGAGAGAGGGTCAGTTTCGGTTGGTTTCTTGCTCAGACTTCTTAGCATTGCAAACTATTTAGGAGCTCATGCGGTTACGAAGACTGAACTCATTCGAAAATCAAGTTTACAATTAGAGGAAGCAACAATGGCCGACTTAGTATATCCTTCGCATTTTTATGATATTGATTTGATTTTACAAGTAATTGAAAGTTTCTTGATGTTATGGAGAAGACAATCGCCTGAATCTATTGAAAACACTCTGTTTATAAGGTCAATTAGAAAGATTGGAAAGCTTGCAGACATGTACCTTCAAGTGGTAGCAAGGGACAAGAATGTTCCCATATCAAAAATACTGTCATTCGTTGAAGCATTGCCAGATATTGCCAGAAAAGATCATGATGATCTTTACAAGGCAATCAACATTTATCTCAAGGTAAGATTACGAAAACTAATATTGGTTTCTTTTACAAAAGAGCAATTATTTCGTTGGACTTGATCTGTAATAATTACGTTTTCTCATTTAGACACATCAATTTTTCAAAAATCATTGTTAGGCCTTTTGAGTTTTTCTTTTTTTTTTTTTTTTTTTTTTTTTTTTCTGGAATAGGAGCATCCTGAACTGAGCAAAGCAGACAAGAAGAGACTTTGCAGGAATTTGGACTGCCAGAAACTGTCCCCAGAAGTTCGCGCGCACGCTGTTAAGAATGAGCGGCTGCCACTGAGAACGGTGGTACAAGTTCTCTTCTTTGAGCAAGAAAAATGTTCAAGAAATACAATATTCTCCAAAGGGAAACAATCACAGATATCATCAGACGACATAAAGAAGCTGCAGTTAGGCATAGATGACCAATCCAATACAATGGAGGTGAAAAAAAGAACCACAAGGGATCATCACATAATGAAGAATTTGGATAAAAAGTTGCAGCCAGAATCTGAAAGTGGAGATTTAGAGGAAGTAGAATCCAAGAAGGGGAAAGAAACTAGAGAAGAAGGAAGCTCTGGAAGCAAATTAGATCACAAGAAGATAATGCAAAGCAGAAGTAGATCAGACCATGGCCGCGATAAAGGTAGAGACAGATAGCCAAATGAGGAAGAAACCATTTTCTACTTTCTTTAGTTCTCAACTAAGTGTATTCATCCGTGTCAATATATATAAGAGAGAAACCAAACCTACTAATTCTATCTTACATTCTCTATTTGGTTTTAATATTTTATAAATTTGAGCAATAATTTCATTGTCATGTTTTTATGAAAATTAACCAGTAAAATCCTCAACACTTCACTTTTAGTGTTCTTCTAAATTATGTAAAAAGTTGAAAAAAAATTGAAATCTTGTACGGATGAAATGTATTTAGAAAAATGTAGTTAAATTAGATAGTTCCTATAAGTCCCCCCAAAATACATCTTAGGAGCAATATAGCATGTTTAGGGTAAAATACATCTTAGGTAGGGTGAATTGGAGTGGAAACACAAAAGATTAAGCAAATTAAAGAGTAGTAAAGGACATAGAGGGCATTAATTTTAAAAATAAGGGCAATTCTTTAATTTGTTCAAATTGAGACATATGTGCATAAATGGCATGAGACATGGATTAGTATGTAACTAAAGATAAGAATGAATGTAAATGTGGGATTAGGGAAGTTTTGGGGTAAATCTATAATTACATAAAGTCAAAAAGGTTGACTAATATAGAATTGCAATATTTTTGCATCCAAAAAGAGTCATGAATTTGCATTATTTAATGGGAGGGTTGGCCGGCCATTTTGGATGGTTGTGTAGATATCGTGATCTCAGGCAGCCTAGATCAGGGTTACTCGGTGATAAGAAAATAATATATTCCTGACAACAGGTGTAGATCTCGAAACTTCTATTGTGAATTTCTCATAGTTTTCCTAAAGATTTTATGATTTCTCAAGTATTTTCAAAAGGTTTTAACAAAATAGCATGACAAACCATAATCTTAGCCTTCAATGGTTACAGATGATCGTCAGTCATGTGAGGATCAAACGTCTGTGGCTATCTCTCTCCTGTCCAGGTCAGATTAGGAGTATTTTTGTGATTTTTGGGTTTTTGCTTGAAGGAAGGCCTTCTCTCCTGAGGAACGCCCATCTGTGATTAAATATTCAAAATTTCAACATTTTTGGAAATTCAAAAAGGGGAAGATAGAGTTTTAAAGGATTTGAATACGAATTTTGGGGAACGATTACATCCATATTAGGAGAGATAGAGTTGGGATTCAACTCTGACTCTACCCTAGGTATTTAAAGTAAAAGAATTAGGGTTTCTAGGGGGATTACTCTTTTGAATACCCAAACAATTCTTGGAGGGGAAGAAAAACCAATTTCTCCCTCTCTAAGAATAAAATACTCTAACAACTCTTTTGATCTAAACACATGTACATGTAAGAAATCATTTAGTTTTTTGAAACACGAGGAATACAATAGGAGTGGAGATATGGACTTCAAGGAATTCAGAGTTAGAATATCTACTGAGGGTGATATTTTAAGCTCCTATTTTATTTTCTCTCTCTAAAAATTATCACGCATGATCATATTGTTATTGTTAAAATAAATATGTTTATGTGTTGTGTTTTGATGATATACATGCTTTTAATCTGATAATGCACGAATTTGGATCAATGTGCATGCTACTAATGTGATCAAGTTTAGGTTTCCTCCATTGTTATATATGTTTAAACGTTATTTTTATTTTGTTATTCTAGATTTTAATGAGTTTTTAAAGTAGTTAATACATATTTTAGGGTTATAATCTTAGTTTGGCATGCTTTAGGCTTTTATAATTAAGTGCCATTTTACAAATTTTTATGATTTTTTGGGTGTTTTTTTGCATTTTATTCTATTTTGTGAGTGACATATGGGAAAAAGGTCCCACGAGCGCCTTTTTATCAACTTGATGTTTATTTTTTATGCTGTATAAATTTTTGATCCTATACACATATTTAAATGGGTAATTCTCCTTTATGTATTTTATTAGTTATTTATATTTTCCTAATGATGCTAATTTATTTATCTTTTTTTGTGGTTTATGCAAGTATGTAACTTTATCCATCTTGGAAGACTTGGGGAGGTATTTTGCATTGGGAGTCATGACCCAATTTGCTAATGACCACCAACTGCCTTTCGGTTACTTCTTTCATTTACTTTTTGCTTAGTTCATCATTTTTTATTATTTATTATTTTGGTATTCTTTGGATGTATTTTATTTTGAGAATGTAATAGTTAGTAAAAACAGGTATTTTTTGGCATGTTTAAATGGAAAAGATGCCTAAAATGATTTTTATTAATTAACTGGGGTTTTCCTAAAAAATGGAGCAATGTCCAAATTTCCAACCCAAATATCATGTATCAATAAAAAAAGTTATTTTAAGAGATACTCATGAGGGAACCAATGTTCTCAACCCAAATGAATACCCCGATTTATATATGTAATTTATTTACTTCATTGGACGATTTGCTTATGTAATAACTTAAGTAGGACTTTATTCTCTTTATTTAATTATTTATTGCTTTCTATATTTGATTGAGATAGTTATTTAATTTTATTGCCAATGCATTATGTGAGAGAAGAAAGTGAAATAATACTTAAAACCCTATTGTAAAATAACATATAACCAAGATGCCAAGTTCTCTTTATTTAATTATTTATTGCTTTCTATATTTGATTGAGATAGTTATTTAATTTTATTGCCAATGCATTATGTGAGAGAAGAAAGTGGAATAATACTTAAAACCCTATTATAAAATAACATATAACCAAGATGCCAAGTAAGAGTGATGTCCTGAACACCAATCTCTATTTGGGCATCAAAAGATCGAGATTCATTTCCTAACATTTTGTTGGATGGTGACTCCATGACACCTACTTTTTTGAGCCTATAGTAAATACCTTCAGGAGTTGACCATTAACAATAAATTGGGCCTAAATCCCTTTCTATTGTAAAGTGGCTAATTTTTAAGTTATAGTGAGCCTCATCCTATCTCAGCACTAAAAACGAGCCTCCGAGAGTGAACCCAAAAATGAACCTAACTCCAGCAAACATTATGTGGCGACTCCACTAGGGACTAAAGATGTTTTACTCTTAAAAACATCTCGATAATTTATCTTATAATAAGGTTTTCTTTGTTAATCATATATCTTAGAGCCTTAGAATAAAGTTAGGCTTATCCCCGATGCTATCCTAAAGCACATCTTACATTCACTCAATGTAGAAAGGTATCAAGGAGACCCTCAAACCCAAGTCTAGTACCAATTGATATATAAAGTGGTGACCTATTGATCGTTATTCTTGTGATGAGCTAGACTTATTGGTAGGGACCATGCTTAGGTAGCCTTAAAGCTTCTTCACCTTTGACTCAAGCCTATTTAATGACAATAAAAACTTCCCCTAGGTTGGTAACCATAATAATATTTGCTTGCTATATGGACCTTTATGTATTAACCAAACTCAAGCAAGTTAGGAGGGTACCAATCAAAAGCTGCCATGCCCTGACGGGCTCAACTCGATTTATATGAGTTAGTCAAAATACATAATGATCAAAACCCATATGCTTGTGCTTTCAATTAGAGAGATTATGCTGCCAATTTTTTGTCGTGCACCATACGCATCCATTGGGTTCCTTGTTGATCTATAGGCTAAACTCACCTATGAAAGAGATTATATGATCTCCTATGTAGAAGCAATATGGTTGGAAGGTTGTATTTATGCTTGCATGTGATTGTGATTGATTTTTAATGAAAACATTCATTGCATCCATGCATCATATATATACCTTGCTTATGCATCACCCCTAACATTTAATCTTTACAGCCATCATAGATCCATCTAGGTGGTCTAGAGGGTCGGGCGGTCATCTTATTCAGAGGTTAACATTTAGGTTACCAAAACCAAGCTCAAGCTCAAGCTCAGAGTTAGGTTAAGAAGTCAGTTTAAAGTTAAGTGTAAGTAGTGAGATAAGGTCAGAGATGGATGATGAGCAAGTGAATGAGTTTGAAAGAGTTACTAATGTTATTAGGAGGTTGCCATCTTTAAGGGAAAGTTAGTTACATCTATCGTGGGCCTTCGATGATGGAGGATGAGTTAGATAGGAAGCCGGACAAGCATCTCTATGAGTTTGAGGAATGAATGCTAGCTATGATTGCAACGTCCCCGATCGGCCACTTGCAGATATTGTCCGCTTTGGGCCTTAGCCCTCATGATTTTAAAACTCATATGTAAAGGATAGGTATCCTCATCCTTATAAGGACTGCTTCGTTCTTCTCTCCAATAGATGTGGGATCCTTTCACTAAATCCACCTAATGTGGGAACCTTTGACTGATTCAACCCCTCTTAGAAGGCTCAGTGCCCTTGCTGACACACCAAACTCAGCACCTTTGCTGACACACCGATCCAGCACTGGCTCTGATATCAACTACAATGTCCCCAATTAGCCGTTTGCAGATATTATCTACTTTGGGCTTTAGCCCTTACGGTTTTAAAATGCATCTACAAGGGAGAGGTATCCACATCCTTATAAGGACTGCTTCATTCTCCTCTCCAACCGATGTGGGATCCTTTGATTGAATCCACCCGATGTGCGAACCTTTAATTGATTCCACCTCTTTCAGAGGCTTAGCGCCCTCGCTGACACACTAAACTCAGCACCTTCATTGACACACCGATCCGGGCATTGGCTCTGATACCAACTGTAATGTCCCCAATCGGCCGCTTGCTTATATTATTTGCTTTAGACCTTATCCTTCATAATTTTAAAATACATTTGCAAAGGAGAGGTATCCATATCCTTATAAGGACTACTTTGTTCTCCTCTCCAACTAATGTGGAATCCTTTGACCTAATCCACCTGATGTGGGATTGTAGATGCATTTTAAAATCGTGAGGGCTAAAGCCCAAAACGGACAATATCTATAAGCGGCCAATCGGGGACATTACAATGATTGGGAAATTAGTGGCCTCTATGATGCCAAATGCTAGAACTTAGCCTGTAGCACCCGCTCATAAGATAGTGGAGCCAACCCATATTGGGGACACTACCATAGCAAATGTTACCATACCTTAAGACCCATCAAGGAGGAAAAGGAGATATAACCTTGAGAATGATTATATCAAAGAAAAATATAAAGACTATATCCTTCTTGAGATGAACATGAGAAGTAGAGGTCTAAGTGTTGAGGACCCAGCCTTTAAGAAGATAGAAAAGAAAGTTGAGACTATGTTTAGGCTGCTATCTGCTGGTAGGGGAATGAACCTTAAGGATAGGGACTTGGATGGAGATGAGCCATTACCCTAGAGGTTTAAAATGGCTGACTTGCCAAGGTTCGATGGTACTTCGGATCCTTTGACACATGTAAAACAATATAAATTGATCTTAAAATGGACTACCCTAACTAGAAATCAGAAGGTAAAGTATTTTTGTCTAAGTTTGATAGGGTCTACAATTGGTTGGTATAATGGGCTATATAGGCATACCAAGGAAGATTGGAAACTGTTGACTGAGGAGTTTTTTAAGTAGTATAACTGCAACACCAGGATAGAGGTTACTTTGAAAGAACTCAAGCTACTTTAATAGAAACATGACAAATCCTTTTATAAGTACCTCACTAGGTGAAGGAATAGGCTAATAAAGATGAAAAAAAGCTTGACATTGTTGACCAAATTACTCTCTTTATCCAGAATGCAAGCTCGTACTTGAGAGGTGGCCTAAAAATGAAAGGTCTGAAACACTAGGAGTCATTAAAGGACATAGCCATAGAAGTTGAGGGAGAGTATATAACCATAATGCATTTGACATGAACTTAACAACCACATGTTCATTTAATCTTGGAACAAAAGAAAACCTAAAAGAAATTTTTATTGCCATCAAATATAACTCTTTAAGAGAGAGAAATTTTAGAGAATGTTGAAAAAATATGAAAAAGTCTTTGTTTTGACAAATGATGACATGCCGGGAATATATCGGAAAATTTATAAACATGACATCTCAATATATCTAGGGTATAAACCAGCAAAACAGAAACTCATAGGGCTTAGACCAGAGTGGTCTGAGAAGGTCAAAGAGGAAATTAAGAAACAAATGGAGGCTAAATTCATAGTAGAAGTTCAGTACCTTATGTGGCTAGCAAATGTAGTTCTTATGGTGAAGAAAGATGGAAGAGTTAGGGTTTATGTGGATTACACGGACTTAAACAAAGCTTGCCCTAAGGATGATTTCTCCTTACCTCACATAGATGTTCTGGTTAATAGTGTAGTCATTTGTACCATGTACAAGTTTTTGGATAGATAAGTTAGGTATAACTAGATTTTAAACAAGATATTGGATTGAATTAAGATAGCCTTCATAACTAAATGGGGTATATATGCCTATAAAGTCATACTGTAGCACCCTTATCCTTTAACCTATACATATAACTTTATCATTCTCATTACACTGGTTTTACGGTGCAATTTAAACATAAACATATTATACGGAGAACATATATTCATACTAAATCCAGAAGAGTGCTAAATGATTAAAACTTTACAATATACATTAGATTCTCTTTACATAATACAAATGATAAACATTTATGCGTACAATATTTCCAATACCACTAAAACCTTATTATATACAAAGAGCACGAAGTAAAAGTCTATAATCGTCTCTCTCATTGACTTGAGTTGGCAATCCTGAAGTAGATATCACCCCAACAACCTACACAGATGAAACACCCATGCTAAGCTATAAATCTTAGCAGGGAATATATAACATGAGGACGACATCTTTTAAAGGTCATCAAGATATAACACATGTACATACATGACCGGTGTCTAGCAGTGTACTAGATCGGATAGAATATATAAAAATATAATTATAACCCTCTAATATCGAACCCAAGGGAAACCTATGTTTGTGTGAATGACTTGAGTTGAAAACTGAAATTTGTGTGTAGAAGATAGAAAATAAATCCCAAAAGTTGTGTAGTTGAAGATTGAAAACTAAAAACAAAACTTTAATACTGAAAATAATAAACTAAAACAACGAAAGATTTTAAAATAATTAAATCGAATTTAAAACAAAAGAAAGTAATCAAATGAGGTAAAAATCAATATTTAAAAATAAGTTTCATTAAAGGACTATCCACCTTAACAAATATTATTATGAATTAAAGAGAAACACAAGTGACTATGAAGAACTTAGATAAATAAAACTAGATAACTTAACTTAAGATTATCATTCCAAGCATTACAATTCTCTTATTAAGAACAATCCAACACTTAGCATAAAGATCTGAATTAAATCTCCTAGATGTCTATTAAATCTTTTTTCAAGTGAATTAAACATTCACATATTCTTAGTTAAACTTTTTTTAGTCTTAACTTACCTTAATTAACATAAAATTATATCTAGTGAAGAATATAATCATGCATTAACAATAGTAAACTTACCTTAATTAACATAAAATTATATCTAGTGAAGAATATAATCATGCATTAACAATAGTAAACTTTGATCTTTCATGTGTTTTCGTTGTATTAAATGTTGTAAATGTTTCTTCTTGGTTTGTGAGGGATATTGTTGCAGAAACCAATATTCTTGCTGAGGGAGTGGCAAAAGTGGAATGACAAGCTGTGGAAAGGGTTAACAAATAAAATGGCCACATATAGGTTTTTTACTTGCAAGGTTTTGCTCATAGAACAAGTAATTTGTATGACAACTCAAAATTTATGTGGATGCGGGTGGAGATATTTGAAAAAATCTTCTGGGTTTGGGTATACATACAAATTGAAGTGTAAATTTGGCTCTTAGTTGAGTAGTTTGGTTACTGCAAATAGTAGAATGTATTGCATGGCTCTAAGAATTTTAATCTACGCACATCAAATGTTACATAATCAGATTGTTTCTCAAAGCAAAGTATCACTGGCTTCAGCTATATTAATCATTTCTAGGCTTCGATTAGATATAAATATTTTGAGTCTTCAGTAATGGACATTGAGAATTAATCTTAGTAATCTACCCGGCCCAATCCCAGCGGTCCTAAGTATCATATCCACATTGTGTTGCATCATTTTTCTCTGTAAGTGGAAAAATCATTCCAGTTGGATCTCTATTGTCTAACATTACTTTAAATTTCATTTCTTTTGTGAACATTAGACCTTTATTACCACCATAGAGCCTTTTATGTGATGGTTCCAATATCCATATGTTGTTTGTTTCGCAGTGCTATATTTTGTTTGGTTTTTGTTTCATTTGAACTGCTCAGTGATTATAACTGATTTCTTTGTATGCTATTAAGGTCTACAATTGTGCATTCAACTTTTGTTCCTTCCAAAGAGCAGAACATTGCTTTTTCGAGAGACCAACAGACTTCAGAAGAAACATACAACAAAAATGCTAAAGATTATGACTTCAACGGCACACCCTCACTATTTCAATTGAATTCAAGTACTTATGCCAAAAAATATATCAAACATTAATCTCTCTCTCTCTCTCTCTCTCTATATATATATATATATATATATATATATATATATATAATGTATGATTTTACATTATATGGTCTCAAAATCAAGACCATATAATGTAAAATCATCCATAAAAACTTACATGAATTTTTCTATAAAATCATGAAATATGGCCATCATGCATCGTTGAAATGTGGCAGGGGCGTTACAAAGACCAAAGGGCATCCCCTTTTATATGCAAATGTTCCATAAAGACATGTGAATGTGGTCTTTTCTTAGTCTTCCGGGGCTATAGGTATTTGCATATACCCCGAATATCCATCCAAAATTTCTCCCTTTTCAATGCTAGCATGATCCAATCTAGATAGATGGTCAGCTATGAAATTCTCACCTCCTTTCTTATCCTTTATCTCAATATCAAATTCTTACAGTAGCAAAACCCATGGGATAAGCCTCGATTTGGAATCCTTTTTAGAAAAAATTTGTCTTAAGGCAGCATGATCTGACCATACAGTAACTTTGGAACCCAAGAGATAAGATCTAAATTTTTCAAAAGAAAATAATATCGCCAAAAGTTCTTTCTCCATAGTTGTATAATTGACTTGAGCTCCGGTGAGTGTATGACTCGTATAGTAGGTGGTATAGAAAATTTTCTCCATTCGCTATCCTAAGACTGCTCCAACTACGTAATCACTAGCATCACACATATTTTCAAAGGGTAAACTCCAATCCGGTGATACTATGACCGGTGCACTTACTAACTTTTGCTTCAACAAATTGAAAGCCTATATACACTCAGCATTAAAGTTAAATGCAATATTCTTAAGCAATAAATTAGATAGTGGCTTAGCTATTTTAGAAAAATTCTTAATAAACCGACAATAAAATCTAGCATGACCAAAAATACTTCTAATACCCTTGATACTAGTCGGAGGTGGTAATTTTTCTATCACATCCACTTTTGCCTTATCTACTTCAATTCCTTTTTCAGAGATTTTATGCCCTAAGACAATGCCTTCTCTAACCATGAAATGACATTTTTTCCAATTTAGAACAAGGTTTGTCTCTTGACACCTTTTTAAGACCAATTCAACATTATGTAGACAAGACTCAAAATCAAGACCATATAATGTAAAATCATCCATAAAAACTTACATGAATTTTTCAATAAAATCATGAAATATGGCCATCATGCATCATTAAAATGTGGCAGGGGCATTACAGAGACCAAAGGGCATCCCCTTTTATATGCAAATGTTCCATAAAGACATGTGAATGTGGTCTTTCCTTAGTCTTCCGGGGCTATAGGTATTTGCATATACCCCAAATATCCATTTAAAAAATAGTAAAATCTATTTCCTGCCAGTCTTTTTAAAATTTGGTCTATAAAGGGCAATGGAAAGTGATCTTTTCTAGTGGCATTATTTAATCTTCTATAATCAATGCATACTCTCTATCCCGTTACTGTGTGTGTAGCAATTAATTCATTATTCTCATTGGTTATGACAGTCATACCCCTTTTTTTTAGGTACACATTAAATTTGACTAACCCAACTATTATCAGAAATGGGATAGATAATACCTACAACAAGGAGTTTGAGTACCTCCTTTTTAACCACTTCTTGCATTGCTAGATTTATTCTCCTTTGGGGTTGTACCACCGGTTTAAAGTCATCTTCCATAGGTATCCGGTGCATACAATAACTGGGGCTAATCCCTTTTAAGTTGGATGTTGCCTAACCAATTGCTCCTTTATGTTTTTTAAGTACCTTAATAATCATCGTTTCTTCCAAACCTGTCAACAAAGATGAAATAATTACTCGTTCTACATTATCTCTTAAAACTACATATTTCAAATGAGATGAAAGTGTTTTAAGTTTAGAATTATCTCCTTTAGAAGGGGATGGTTCATCCTCCATATTTTCACTGCAATCCTTTTTCCAAATCTTGTATCAACTTCTTCTCCTTAGCTTATAATTCTTCCATTGTTTTTAGATGCATCAAACATTCTTGAAGCTCATCATTTAGAATGATTTATGTTTGCTTTTCTTTGACACACTTTTGAACACTATCAATAAAATAAATTGATTCTTTGAAGTCATATGAGTGGTGTTTCATAATCTTATTTACGTTGAAGACTATTTCTTCCTCATTGAACCTCAGTCATGTTTGCCCATGAACATCTATCAAAGCTCTTGCCGTGTTCAAAAATGGTCAACCTACTATCAAGGGTACCTTCCCATCATTCTCTATATTCATTACTACAAAGTCCACATGAAAGATGAAATTTCCTATTTTTACCAACAAATCATCAATAATACCCTTCGGTTTCTTCATCAATCTATCTGCTAATTGAAGTGTCATTCGAGTTTCCTTTAGATCACCTAAGTTAAATTTCATGCAAATTGAATAAGGCATCAGGTTAATACTAGCACCTAAGTCACAAAAAGAATGTCGAACAAAATTCCCTTCTAATTCACATAGTAAGGTAAAACTACCAGGATCTTCTAATTTTTCAGAATTTTTTTTCATTAAAATTACACTGCAATTATCGAATAATTGGATTGTTCCTATGCCTTCTAGATTCTTCTTATTAGTGCAAAGCTCTTTCATGGATTTAGCATATTTAGGCATATGTAATAAAGCTTTAGCAAATGGTAGATTTATATATAGCTTTTTAAACATGTTTAAAAATCTAGTTAATTATTCATTTTGCTTTTCTTTTCTTGCTAGAACAGGAAAAGGTAATTGAGATTCATCAAGCACAATAGAAATAAGTTTTTCCTTAACTTAACCCTTCTCAACCGTAAGAGGTACTTTTTAAGTATGTTCAGAATTAGAAATACTTACTTCTATTGTTGGTTCCACTCTTTGAGAGGAATTCTTACCAATATCAGTCTTTTCTAATTCCTTTCTACTTCTTAAGGTAATTACCTTAGCTTCCTCCTTTGGATTGCAGTCTATATTGGATTGGAAATGTTCCTTGAGCCCAGTTGTATAGTGAGTTAGCAAGTTGCCCCATTTGGTTTTCTAGATTCCTAGTGGATGCCTTTTGGTTCCTCATGCAAATATCTTGTGATTTTCACCTAGCATCTTGATTAGCCAAGATTGAATTTTGAGAGGCCATGAAATTTGCAATCATCTCTTTTATGTTTGATTTCTTCTCTTATGGAGGTAGAGGTTAAGACTTTTGAAATCCCGGTGGTTGATGATATAATTATAATGGGTATGTAGTTAGGTAATGTGTTTGAGCTGAATTTTAATATAAGGTATGGTCATTTGAAGGTTGATTATGGTTAAAGGGAGGTCTAGGGTGAGGGTTAGAAGTAGATGCTTGATTACCTTCTCACCACAAAAAATTTGGATGGTTTTTCCATCTTGGGTTATAGGTATTGCTATAGGGATTCAAAGCATTCACTTACTCTATCATTCCTTCACCATTCTTCATCCTGGGTGCTCCTTGAGTTCCTGCATAAGCATCACATTCATTAGACAACATGGAAACATTTTTAACCTTAAGATCATTTATTTCTCTTACATGCTCTTTTCTCATTAATTCCATTTGAGCTTTTAACATAGCTATTTCATCTATATTATGAACTCCCTATTTTCTTTGTGCTACTCTAGAGGTCACCCATTGAGCGTCATTGGTAACCATCTCATTAAGAATTATGAATGCTTCTTCGGGAACTTGGTTTATAAAACTACCATTTGAAGCCGCGTCTAACAAAGACCTTGTTGATTGATTAGCACCTGTATAGAAAATATGCATTAGTTGATAAATAGGAAATTCATGATATGGATAGCTTTTTAAAAGTCTCCTAAATCTTTCTCATGCTTCTTGAAATGCTCCTCATAAAATTGCTGGAAGTCATTGATCTATTTTCTAATGAGGGTTGTTTTGGTAGGAGGGAAAAATTTACACTGAATTTTTCTTGCATTTGCTGCCAAAAATGAATGGATTGATCATGTAGCATTTGTAGCCAATCCCTAGCTTTTCCTATAAGGGTAAACAAAAAAAGTTTAAGTCTAATTGCATCGGTTTATACATTTGGAATTTGAACAGTGTCACTAACTTCTTAGAACATATCCAGGTGTTGTGCGGTATCCTCTATATCTGAGCATGAAAATTGGCTTTTTTGTACCATCGTGATGGTAGCAGGTTTAATTTCAAATGGCTGGTGGTGATAAATCCTAATAGTTCTATGTTCTTCATTCCACCTAGGGATAGCATAGGTCCTAATGGTCCTAGGTCTAAACCCATTACTTGGAGCTGTATTAGGTATGTCTTGCTCTTCAATCCTAGGTGGTGGTGGATCATTCATGTTGCCTCTTAGCCTTCTAATATTAAGGAATGTCCATTCAATTTTAGGGTCACAGGTAGAATAGGGTTGTTTCTCACCATAAACTAATAATACCTAAAAAAATTTAAAACAAAAAGCAAAAAATAGATAAAGAAAAGAAGAAAAACACACAAAAATCCACTTTAAAATCAAGATAAATAAACAAACGCCAATGTGTTCCTCGGCAACGATGCTAAAAACTTGATCGGTGTATAATAAGTGTACTAGATATTGAACCCAAGGAAAACCTGTGTTTATGTGAATGAATTAAGTTTTAAATCAAAATTTGTGTGTAGAAGGTAAGAAAGAAATCCCAAAAGTTGTGTAGTTGAAGATTGAAAACTAAAAATAGAACTTTAATAGTATAAATAATAAACTAAAAAAATGAAAGATTTTAAAATAATTAAATCAAATTTAAAACAAAAGCAAGTAATCAAATGAGGTAAAAATCAATATTTAAAAATAACTTTCACTAAAAGACTATCCACCTTAACCAATATTGTTATGACTTAATTAAAGAGAAACACAAGTGATTATGAAGAACTCAGATAAATAAAATCAGATAACTTAACTTAAGATTATCATTTCAAGTATTAAAATTCTCTTATTAAGAATAGTCCAACATTTAGTGTAAAGATCTAAGTTAAATCTCCTAGATGTCTATTAAATCTTTTTTTAAGTAGATTCAACTTTCACCTATTCTTAGTTACACTTTTCTAAATCTTAACTTACCTTAATTAACACAAAATTATATCTAGTGAAGAATATAATCATGCATTAACAATAGTAAACTTAACCTAAGAACATGCATACCAATGATTAAAATAAAAGTCAATTATTAACCAATAATTAACAAGTTAACAATCAATCTTTAGCTAAATAATGATAAGACTGTGCTTTAGAACTAAGAAATAATCAAAACTTGCATCAAAATTAAGCACAAACTAAGTTATAACAATAAAGAGTTAAGGATTCAAGTATCCTTTAGGAAAAGTTAAAGAAAACTACTCACTATGCATTTTTAAAAACTTAAACAAAGCTTTAAGAAAACAATAAAGATAGAGAAAATAGAAAAACAATGTAAAACTAAAACTATTGAATTATTCTGGCTTATGATAATTGATGATCATTCCTTTCATGTTAGATCTAGTCTTCTATTTATAGGGAAAATAAGTTGTAGAAGTCTTCTAAACTTCCTTAATTAGCATAGGAAAAAAATTCTTCTTAAACTGAAAAATCCTTCGACGTATTGAACTTCAAATTGCATGGCCAAGCAAAACACTTCATTATTACATGCACTACCGTGCATTGTTCCTCAAAGAAGTGCATGGCCACTCATCTTCCTTTGGTTTTCCATGCACTCCCATGCATGTCTTCAAATATCGGGAGTTACACGGCCACTTACTATTTCTTTTTTACTCATGCATTATCGTACATGGTACAAAGTGATATGCATGGCCACTCATTCACATGCCTTTCTAATTACATGACCACTTAAGGTGAGAAACTTCCAAATGCACGGGCACTCATCCTTCATTGCTTTAAGATGCACGGCCACCCAAGCACTCTCTGGACTTCACGTATGTTTTCTTAGCATGAATTTGCCAATTTCACAGTTTTGGCCCAAATCTTCTTATCTTTTACAATTAAGTCCTTTTTCTTGCAAATTTTCCCTGAAAAATACCAAAATTTGAAATTAACTCCTAAAATAAAAATATAAACATTTAAACTATAAACTAACCAAAATTAAACCAAATTAACTAACTTAAATATAAAAAAACACACTAAAAACATTATATAATTGATACTTATCAATACGCATCTTAAAGCATATAAAATAATCATTATAAACAATATTGACAACCATACACTAGTGTTATAATATTGTTAACTACATTTTTAAACCATAACAATTACATGCAAGTATTCCATTCATTTGTTGGTTAAGCATAAATAACAATATCCATGCATAAAAAGTAATCTCATTCATTTGGAATACTAGTTATCACTATTAAACTATTATGTCTTTACCTTAACTATTATTCAAAACATTTTAAAGCATTTTAATATTACCCTTGCATTTATATCTCCATATAAATCAAATTCACAAGTTTTGAGTTCATAATCCACTCATTATTATCATGCAATGAGTCATACCTTTGCTTATAAATACTTTAGCAAAACAACACATTGTATAAGTACGATTTCTTGTATCATGCATTCCAAGTATATAAAACATATTGAAGCCATCACAAGGATTTTCATACATACAATTACATAATACTCTTTCACTCCACATTCGAACTCTTACATATGCTATACATTGTTTTTTTTATGAAAGTAACATATACATGTATAATCTTATAAGATCATTGACTAATTAGATAATTGATAATGCAATAATGTGAATTAAGTTTATATGCATGATTTCTTGGTCCAACATCTTGGTCCAACATAACTAAGTGATTCTAATTTTCCACGTACTCTATTTATAATATAGTCTTATATATGTATCATGTATTCCATGTACCATATTTAACCATCATATTGTAATAATTGTAATGTATTCATACTCTAGTTTAGCCTTCTTAAGTTCTAAAGGTGGATAGTGAGAACAGTAGATACTTGAAGGTATCAAACTTGGTCTCAAAGGACAAACTTGGTTCCGTAGGACAAATAGGGGTCCAAACAGGGTAAAACTGTACTTTAGATTGGTCAACCATACCCAAATGGGTAGACCATGACCTAAATGAGGTCAAATAATAAAGACACAAATGGGGTCAACGGTGGCAGCTACAATATCCCTATAGGCACCTATTTATCCACAATTTAACTTTAGTAACAGGCAAATATATCTCTTTGCTTTATTTTCATACTTTGCTTTACTTTATTCAATAACATGCATATGTGTATATGAAAACTCATGTGTAATGATGTCCAAGGTAAATCCTATATGTGTTCATGCAATACTTTCTTTAAACATGTGATCATACACACTATTGCTTATTGCTATTCTCTACTTGCAATCAGTTCAAGGCATGTAATCCCTTTTTAATCATGCCTATATATATATATATATACATAATTGTATAAATCTATTTAAAATAATGAGTAGGGCAATCATAATCATATACATGTGCATGAATGACTTCTATAATAGTATATCATGTTCATGAATAAGCATATTCATTCCATGCTTTACTCTTTCAACATCATATACTTATTGGTAACATACAAATATACTTTTAGGTTCATGCATAATTATATATATATATATATATGTCATATCAACCACACCTTGTTAGTAAAACCTTAAAATACTCGAAACTTGCTTTAAAGCATGTAAATTTTTCACATACAATTTTATATGACAATTAAGTAATTGTACATGAACATATCTCATTGTTCTCAAATACTTTTGTATAATAATTCATACACATAATATATGTAAGTATTTACATGTTATCTCAACTAAAAAATAAGTATAATAGTTCATATATTTGTTATATGATATGTTTAATTTTACAAAGCAATACTATCCTATATTCTTAAATACACACATTATATGCATATTATTATTTGCATTTACATTGTATTACACATATTTGTGTGTGTAATCATATGATAGCCATATATTATAAACTTTCATGTTTTTATTACAAGTTCCACTATATAGTAACAATATATCTTAAATCTCATGTATTGTTTTGTCATCAATACCTAATGTCTTCCTTTACAACTTATTACATATATATATATATATATATCATTATGTTAATAACAGGCTTAGTGTCACAAATTAGCTTTATTTATGTTTAAAATACTATATATACATTCCCAAATCCTTATTAACACATCATCACATGTTCATATAAAAACATTTAAGCACATTTTTTCTATTTCAATTAAGCATCTATGCTCATAATACTTCATAAATAGGTCATTCTAATAGATAAATTAACTTTAAATTCATTAATTAATATATATATCTAAAGTTCCATCTTATTTACATGTGGTTCTTTAGCATAATGAGCTTTCATTTATCATGTTGAAATATTTTTTAACTTCATAGTATAAGTGCATGTTCAAATAAAAATTATTCTATAAATTGAGTATATACATGTAAGCATAATTGCATATAACAAGCCATATAAGTATATACATATCATTTCAGTCAATCATTTTACATGCTTTTTGTAAATCAATGTGTTTCCATGTAGGCGCACATTTAATGTAACAACATTTAAACATAAAAAAATCATTAGCTCAATTTATATTCCTTGTAGACATAACAACATTTAAACATTAAAAATTATGCCTTTGGAATTCTACACAGACGTAGAATTCCAAATCCAATTGAATGCCATTTTGACTTGGAAAACATATTTTTAGCAACAATTTCCTTCTACAAACTCGTTCCCTTATGTTTTTAGTTTCTGTAACAGTCAAAATCAGTTCAATATCATCTCTATAATTCATGATATTCAGATTTAACTGAATACTATTCCCATCGATGGTGCTCTAAACATGTCCGAAATCAAGCTAAAATTTGATAAGTTTAAGGATAGAATTAGGCTTCACTTTCTTCATAAATATTATAGATAAATAAGTATAATTTCATCATAATTTTGAATTGTAACATTTCAACATCTTTAACAAGAAATACACTAAAATTACTAAAATCTAATTCCATTCCCTAGGCAGCACTTTACTGCACCCAATTCAGTTTTTACCACAGATTAATAAATTCATAGAATAAAATAGGTACAAAATTTGAACAACCTTCCTTCAAAAAAATTGTGCTCCTATGATTATATTTAAAAAGAATGTCTCAAAGGATTTTGATGTCTTTACAAAACTTTATAAAAAAAACTACAACTTGTTCCTAACACTAGGCAGCAGCTCAATTTGAATTTCAAGTTAATTTTAAGAGAACTTAGAGATATAATCAGGTATAGGTTTCTTTTATGAAATTTTAGATATAAATTGTAGGAGAAAGTACCAACAAAAATCAAGTCAATTGAAGGTTTATACCTTGAGATATTCTAAAAAAATAGAAGCTGGTTCCTAATGACCCAAAACATATTTTTACTTCCTTAATCATCAACAAATAAATACATGCAATGTATTATCTTTTAGATTTCAACCTTAAAAATATATTATCAACTCAAACTACATTCCATTACATACTTTATCCACTTTTATACAAATTAAATTCACATGCTAGATGAGTAAAAATCCCTAATCCTATACCTTGGCTGAATTTCCATTAGCCTTCAATCTTTTGCAATTCATTACCCTTAATCTTCTTGCCTTTTTCCCTTTCTTCTACTTTACATATCACCTTCAAAACCCATAAATCCATCCACATGCATTAGAAATTCCTTGAGAAAATAGAGAGAGAAAAAGGCTATTCTTTTAGAGAGAGATGAAGGAAAAATCCATATTCTTGTTCAAAATTCGTCCTTCCCCCCATATATACCCTCAAAGTGGTCTTTCTCTCTCCAACATGCAATGCTCCATAGTGTAAAGTGGGTGGAGAAGTCTCCTCTAGGTCCTCAACAAATTTGCATGTCAAAAATCTTCCCCTGCTCACTTTTTTTTTTCAAAATTCAAGCCAATCATATCCTATCTCCTATAAAAGTAAACCCTACTTAATAATTATTAAACATTGGCCTCTAATTTTATATCCTCCTTTAACTTAGCCCTCAAACCATTTTTCCCTTTTAATTATACCCTTATAAAATTCATACCATATAATTAACATATTCATCATATAATTAATTACAACTTAATAACACTTATGTCCCAATTAATCTCTTAACTATATTTTATTCCAATTATGCACACTATATAATATAATATCAATTGGCAATTGTATACTTTGTCACATAAGACCATGAATTCATTAGGTTTTAACTACTAGTAATTTTTTCAATAATGCTTAATTAGACTTTAATAACATGTTATTGCCCTTGAATTCTACTAGGGTCTATTTTGGGTCCTTACAAATCTCTCACCCTTAAGGAATTTCATCCTCAAAATTCATACTTGTATTATTTACTCAAATATATCACTATCATTTTTATACTTTTGTATCTAATACTATAAACATTTATTCCATATTATCTTTACCATATTTCCTTGATGCATACTTTAACTTTAATTGCTTCTCTTATAGCTCTATCTCCATATAAAAGCAATCTTATCATACAGTTACATCATGACTATGCTCACAAATATCCTATTAGTTTCCTTTTTTTAGTTGGGGCCTATACATGTAATATGATGCTTGTTATATGCTATGCTAGAATGATGCTTTCATGTATGCAATAAGATGCAAAGGCATATTCTCGTGTGCTGTATATGTTTTGCCCTATCCCCCATGTGAAATGTTTAGTCGATTGCCCATACTAGATAAGGAAATACTAACAGACATATAGAGCATCGTAATTAACCTCAATTTCCTCATAACAACTTTATGTATGATATATTTTATCCACCAAATATAAAATTTCCTCATATACCATATTAAAATAATCTATATATTCTCTAATCACACCATATACTATAATCTGAAACACTTTTCATATGCACATATCATGTAGTATTTGATATGAAATTAAGCTCCCAAGAAAAATACTATCATACATATAGTCCATTTATGAAATTTCAATCATATACATTTACCAATATATACAGTTATTTATGTATGCTCATTATCAGATTCTATTAAATCATCTCACTTTAGTCTAACCATGGCAAAACAAGGATATCTGCATTGGCCAACACTTTCAAACTTTATATGACAACAACTTTAGACATCTATAGCCCAGAAATGACTAAACCTAAGCTTTTATACCACTAATTGTAGAACTCTTATCCTTTAACCTATACATATCACTTTATCCTTATCATTACATAGGTTTTACGATGCAACTTAAACATAATCCAATTATACAGAGAACATATATTCATATTTAATGCAAAAGAGTGCTAAATGATTGAAACTTTACAATATACATTAGATTTTATTTACAAAAAAACAAATGATAAACATCTATGCATACAATATTTCCAATACCATTAAAAATTTATTATATACAAAGAGCCCAAAGTAAAAGTCTATAATCATCTCTCTTATTGACTTGAGTTGACAATCCAGCAGCAGATATCACCCCAAAAACCTACAAAGATGAAACAACCGTGCTAAGCTATAAAGCTTAGTAGGGAACATAAAACATGAGGATGACCTCTTTTAAAGGTCATTAAGATGAAACACATGTACATATGCATTTGAAGCATATACAACAATCATTGTAAATAATATTGACAACCATCTACTAGTGCTATATCAGTGCTATAATATTGTTAACTACATTTTTAAACCATAACAATTACGTGCAAGTATTCCATTCATTTATTGGTTGAGTACAAATAACAATATCCATGCATAAAAAGTATTCTCATTCATTTGGAATACTAGTTATCACTATTAAACTATTATATCTTTACCTTAACTATTATTCAAAACATTTTAAAGCATTTCAATATTACCCTTGCACTTATATCTCTACTTAAATCAAATTCACAAGTTTTGAGTTCATAATTCACTCATTATTATCATGCAGTGAGTCATACCTTTTCTTATAAATACTTTAACAAAATAGCACATTGTATAAGTATGATTTCCTGTATCATGCATTCCAAGTATATAAAACATATTGAAGCCATCACAAGGATTTTCATACATACAATGACATAATACTCTTTCACTCCCCATTCAAACTCTTTCACATGCTATACATTGTTGTTTATGAAAGTAACATATACATATATAAACTTATATGAACATTGACTAATTATATAATTGATAATGCATTAATGTCAAGTAAGTTTATACGCATGACTTCTTGGTCCAACATGACTAAGTGATTCTAATTTACCACATACTTTATTTATAATGTAGTCTTATATATGTATCATGTATTCCATGTACCATATTTAACCATCATATTGTAATAACTGTAATGTATTCATACTTTAGTTTAGCTTGCTTAAGTTCTAAAGGTGGATAGTGGGAATGGTGGATACCCGAAGGTATCAAACGTAGTCTCGAAGGACAAACTTGGTCCCGTAGGATAAATAGGGACCCAAACGAGTTTAAACTATACTTTCGACTGGTCAACCATACTCAAAATGGGTAGGTTATAACCCAAACAAGGTCAAATAATAAAGACCCAAATGGGGGTTGAATAATAAAGACCCGAACGGGGTCATTGGTTGTAGCTGCAATATTGCTATAGGCACCTATCTATCCCAAATTGAATTCTAGTAGCAGGCAAATATATCTCTTTACTTTATTTTTCATACTTTGCTTTACTTTATTCAATCACATGTATATATGTATAAGAAAACTCATGTGTAATGATGTCCAAGGTAAATCCTATATGTGTTCATATAATACTTTCTTTAAACATGTGATCATACACACTATTGGGTATTGCTATTCTCTACTTGTAATCAATTCAAGGCATGTAATCTTTTTTCAATCATGCCTATAAATACATAATTGTATAAATCTATTTAAAATGATAAGTAGGGTAATCATAATTATATACATGTGCATGAATGACTTATATAATAGTATATCATGTTCATGAATAAGTATCTTCATTCCTTGCTTTACTCTTTCGACATCATATACTTATAAGTAACATACATGCATAATTATATATATATTTCATACCATGCACATCTTGTGAGTAAAACCTTACAATTCTCGAAACTTGCTTTAAAGCATGTAATCTTTTCACATACAATCTTATATGACATTTAAGTAATTGTACATAAACATATCTCATTGTTCTCAAATGCTTTAGTATAATAATTCATACACATAATATATGGTAGTATGCACATGTTATCTTAACTAAATAATAAGTATAATAGTTCATATATTTGTTATATGACATTTTTCATTTTACAAAGCAATACTATCCTATATTATTAAATATACACTTTATATACACATTGTTATTTGCATTTACATTGTATTAAACACATTTATTGATTACCTATATGTGTACATACATATATGAGTATATATATATATATATTACTTGTATGTAATCATATGATAGCCATATATTATAAACTTTCATCTTTTTATTACAAATTCCACTATATAGTAACTATATATCTTAAATCTCATGTATTGTTTTGTCGTCAATAATTAATATATATATATATATATATATATATATATATATATATATATATATGAAGGAAAAATCTACGTTCCCTTTCAAAATTCATCCCTCCCCCTATATATACCCTCAAAGTGATCTTTCTCTCTCCTACATGCAATACTCCATAGTGTAAAGTGGGTGGAGAAGTGTCTTTTAGGTCCTAAAAAAATTTGCATGTCAAAAATCTTCCCTTACTCACTTTTTTTTCAAAATTCAACCCCATCATATTCTATCTCTTATGAATTTAACCCCACTTAATCATTATTAATACCTTGGCCTTTAAATTTATATCCTCTTTTAATTTGGCCCTTAAACTATTTTTCCCTTTTAATTTTACCCTTATAAAATTCATACGATATAATTAACATATTCATCATATAATTAATTATAACTTAATAACACTTATGTCCCAATTAATCTCTTAACTATATTTTATTCCAATTATGCACACTATATACTATAATATCAATTAACTACCCAAAAAAGTCATTTTAAATTATTAGAAAAGTTTTTCTAGTGGATCAAAAGAACAACCTTTACCTCAACCCAAAGAAATACATATGTGGGGTAACTTCAGGTAAGATTTTAGGGCATGTGGTGAGCCAAAAAGGTATAGAGGTAGATCTCGTTAAATTACGAGCCGTCAAAGAGATATTGGTCCTCTAGAAGGAAAAATAGATTAGAGGGTTCTTAGGAAGAATTCAATACATAAACAGGTTCATAGCTAAACTAACTTTGATTTAAAAGCCAATATTTAAGCTACTTAAAAAGAATCAGGCCAAGTTTAGCAAATGTACTTCAATGGGATTGTGAAAGGAGTAGGATTAAAAGTAATCTTAGTTATCGCAAAAGGAGAAAAGATGTTGTTAGCCAAGAAATTGAGGTACAAGGTCATGAATAACGAGGCCAAATACGAGGCTTGCATTTTTGGGTTGGAGGCTTTATTAGATGTAGGGGAAAAGTTCATGAAAGTGTTTAGAGATTCATCTTTGTTAGTATATCAAGTAAGGGGTGAATGGTCAGTGAAGGAAGAATGATTACTACCCTATCTCAAATGTTTGAAAGTTCTTAGAAGCCAATTCAAGATCTGTACTTTTAAGTATGTAACTGGAGAGGAAAATTAACTAGCTGATGCTTTAGCCACCTTGGTGTCAATATGAGATAACTCAAAAGGGGTAAATATGAAGCTTGTGCTAATTTCAAGTTCTGATAGGTCATGTTTTAAAGATGAGTGGATTATGGATATCAAGGTGTATGGTGGAAAACCTTGGTATTATGACATCTAAAACTACTTGGAAAAGTTAGTGTTTCCTAAGGAAGCCATTGAAAATGACTAGAGGAAGATCCATAAGTTGTCAACCCAATTTAATACATTAGAAGGAGTGCTCTATAAGAGGTAGCTTGATGGAATCTAGTTAAGGTATTTGGATGAAAAAGAGGGAAAAAGGGTCATGGAAGCAATACATGCAGGAGTGTGTGGAGCCCATATGAATTATTTAGCCTTAGTGAAAAAGATCATATGCCAAGGATTCCTTTGGCTCACAATGGATATTGATTATTCCAAGTACATCAGAGAGTGCCAATTATGCCAATAATATGCAGATTTGAGGTATCTACCTATTTTTAAGCTCTACAACCTTACATCACCATGGCCATTTGCTGCATGGGTCTAGACATTATGGTATGAACCATTTACCTAATTTAAATGGGCATAATTTTATCATAGTGGCCATTAACTACTTTATCAAATGGGTAGATGCAAAATCCTTTAAAAAAAGTAGATGCAAGAGATATGGCTAAGTTTATCGAAAGAAATTTGATATGCAGGTAAAATTTAACTTATTATATAGTGTCAAACAATAAGTTACAGTTCTTTATTGAAACCAGGCAAATGCTTATCAAGTACGGGGTTTAAAACCATAAGTATTCTCCTTATAGAACTCAAACAAATGAAGTAATTGAGGTAGCTAATAAGAATGTCAGAAGAATTATGGCTAAGATGGTTTGAACTTATAAAGACTAGGCCAATGAGCTACCCTTTACATTATGGGGTTATAGGACCATAGCCAGAACTTCAACATGGGGTTCTTTATTTTCTTTGGTTTGTGGGTGAAAACGGTATTGTCGGTAGAAATCGAGCATCAATCTTTAAGGGTTGTCTTAGAAGCTGAGTTACCAAAAGTAGAATGGGCTAGATAGAGGTTGTCATTGATGGAATATAACATGATATGTTCATGGTAATCGTACAGCGAAAAAATGATAAAAACAATCATACATGCCAAACAATTCCATGACAAGAATCGAAACATGCAATTTTAGGGTTCTTAAAACGTACAACTTTTGATGCCTTTTAATACTTGAATTGGTGATGACCAGCAACTAAGATGACTTTGTCCGCCTTAGACCTTGATCACCAATGCTAAGGAACAACCTTTTATGACACTCCCTCTATTCTCACACACACACTTGCAAAGATGGCTTAAAATAGAGATTGCTAGCTCTCTTTTAAAGTATTGTGTAATGGCAATTGTTTGAAGCTACAAGACTTGATCTTGTACTTATTTTAGGTGCTATTAATGCCTAAGAACACAAGAAAGCAAGAAATAATCCTACTCCTTATGTATTTCGGCCAAGAGAAAATTCTGTTAGGGAGATAAGGTTTTCAAGCAAAAACCAAAGAAAAACTAGGGTTTTTTCTTTTCTCTCTCATTCAATATATATCATTTTATTTTTTCAGTGATAAATCTAAAATCAAACTAATTAGAGATAATTAATTTCAGCCTTTATCACTTCTTTAAAATAAGAGATATATATTGATTCAAATTCTTTTGATTTAATCCAAGATAAATACATAAGACATTTAATCAAATAATATCACTTAATAAGAAATTCACATGTGCCGAAATTCCTTCAATATTTATCTTGGAATTTTAGCTAAGACATCCCTTAATTAAGTATTTTAATTTGATTTAAATATCATTAGGATTTAATACTCAATTAACTTAATTAATAGAAGATAATTAATTAATTAAAATTAAACCTAGTGGGCTGAATTTTTCTCTCTCATGGACCAAGGTCCAATAGCAATTTTAAAAACCCATTACATACATTAATTTGACTTTAATTAAAAGCCCAAATTAATGTCCAATAATTTATTCAAATATTTTAGGCCCATGCTTTGTGTACGATCCTATAGGTCCATTTAATGTTGGCAATGAATTAATAATTAATTCAAAAGCTATATATATTCTCTAGCAAGATATTATAGCATTCCAAATTAAATGAAAATGCATATGGAATTTAGTGACCTAATGGAATTTTGCATTGTCCTTTACCCATAAATATCAGAATTAATATAAGGCATGGAAGTAGTCATCCTTATATATATTAATTCCTTTCTTAATATTCCAGTGACACTGAACTCTCAGATAAATAATGATTACTCATTATTTCATCTTGGTATGGCCATACACTTCTTAGTTCACTGATCAAGTGGCTGATGATATTGTCTCTCTTATCGAGAGGGGTAATCCCTTCACTTCTCTCATGCTCTCTAACATGAATCAATGCATACCCAATCATACCCGTACTTGTCACTCTGTTACGAGCACGTTAGGTGTATGTCAAAGTACACAGTAATTCATAAAGAGTTTCATAGAGATTTTAGGTCTAAGAACTCCGATACAAAACTTGCATATGAGAAACACTTATGACTTATACCATGTAGTGTTGTCATGAACGGATCGAATCCAGATACCATGTTCTTTAACATGTATCTATGATATCTGATTGACACTTTTGTCCTAATGATCCATAAGACAGAACTCATAATATCAGAGAGAGCATACTAGTTTTAGTTCATTTGTTATTCCCATAACAATGATTGACTAGGGATATTTAGAATGAAGTCTCTATTGTTTCAAGGTCTTAAAACCATGTACCTCACACATGATAACTTAAATCGAAACAACATTCTTGGATGGTTCTATCAATTGATATGCACAGGAATACAACAGATAAAACAAATACCTCATTTTATTAATTCAAAGTGTTTTATTACAATGCATTGGGGCTAGGGCTTACACTAACAGTCATAACTTAACCTACTTGATGGGGATAAAATGCTAGCTTATTATGACAATCAGATTTATCAAAAGAGATTAGCTTGTTCATTTGGGAAGAAGGTTAAGAAGCATCCTCTGAAAGAGGGAGATTGGGTTTTCAAACAAATGAGGCTTGGAATCCTAGATATTCGAGGTAAGTTTAGGCCTACATGGTAAGGACCTTTCGTGTTTAAGAAATTGTTATCCAAAGGAGCCATCCTTCTATCAAATAGTGATGGCAATGAGTTTAGAGAACTGATAAACATAAATAGATTGAAAATGTTTCATGGCTAAGACTAAAAAGAGAAAAATAAGAGAATGAATGCCCTACAGGTTGAAAATTAAAAAATGGCAGCCTTGCTAAAATTGGTCAACTCGTCAGGGTAAAAACCAAAAAAAGGCATATTGGGCAAAAATTAGAGGCTGAGAGAAAATAATCAATCAAGAAATTTGAGAGGGCTAATTGATGATCAGAGTTATGATGCTTTTGAAGATTCATTTCGAGATTAAATAATATGTTCCATTGGGATAATATCAAATGCTAATCATGAAATTGAAATTAGAAAGAAATGTAATGCATTTATTCTTAACATCACCAATGTATCTAAAAATAACATATCCTTTTTCATATGTTTAGATTTAAAAATTTCAAATAAAAGCAAAAACATAATCCATTATAGTATCTAATCTAATTTATCTATATCATATTTCTCTCTCCATCGAGGTGCCTAAGATGTGATAGTCTATTCTTGACTTCCAAACTGGTGACCTATTGCTTGTAAGAAGTAGAAGTGGTGAAATCATAGGCACCGATCTCAATAATAGTTTCCTCATAAGAAGCTAAGTCTAAATCCTCTAATAATACTCCGATAGGAAAGGGATAATCGAACTTAAGAATATTGGACACCTAATGATGTCCTGGTCGATCCTTAAACTAGCGAGCATAGTAGGCAGTGAAGTAAAAGGTAAGTCGTATAAAGGGATGCACTTAGATGCTCTGTCCCGATCTATAGAAGTAATGGGTAGCTAGGTGTACCTAAAAATGATGTCGTCATTTGTTAATTGAGCCATTCATTCAACTCTTTTTTGGACCAACTCAAACATGTGTTTCAGGTGTTTGAGTATCACATATTTCATAAGATAATATCCCGTAGCTTTGGCTTGAGGAGGAGGCTCTGACAACAGCTCCAACTTCTGATAAAGCCATATCTTAAAAAGGAAGAAAGAAAAAAAAGCTGCTAGGGTGGGTTAGATTCATCTTAGCCAAAAATAAGGAAAGGGAATACGTGAAAATCTAAAAAGGTGTATTTTCTAATAAGAAAAGCTAGTACAAAAACCCACAAAGGGTGTACTACCTTCAAAATAAGGATATACCTAAAGCAACATAGGACTACTAGTGAGATGGGAATAAGGATCATGATGGATAGCATCCAAACCAATGATTGTCTCAGCCAAAATTAGAGGAAAGGGATTGTGCCCTTGCCGTATGCCATCCATAATGCTAAATAGTGCATAATCCCTAGTCATAAAATCATCGATGCCCACTAGTAGGCATCTAGCAAAAGAACAAAGTAAAATGATAGTAGACTGGAAAACAGGCATATCATCAAAGTCTTTTATAACATCTATCAAGGGCGCCAAAGAAAAGGTACTCCTATGGGGTACCAAACCCTTATCTTTAGAAGGAAGGATATTGAGAGTGTGAGCCATCTCCCTAGGATAGCCGAGAATAATAGAAGGCTGACATGGTTAAGTATCGGGGCTAAACTTAGCACCAACTATCTCAACAAATTCTTCTGGTAGAGGGTATAACTCTTTATTTATGGACCTAAGCATACAAAACCTCTTATTCTAATATCGGGTAGGAGCAAAAGTTAAGTTTTATCAAAAGATACTCTTTTCAAAAACCTCAGGTTGGAATACAGAGCAAAAATAGGGTCCTCCCATGTAAGGCCTCAACATGTACCCTAGAAGGATACATGTATGTTTAAATGATATTAAGATAAATATATATTTGGTTAGCTAATGCATTATAAGTTGGGACCTAGAGGGAATTGTCTTGAAAGGGTAAGGGCAATATGGTCATTTTAAAATAACTTATACATTTGCTCAATTAGAGGAAACTGTTAATAAAAGGGTTCAATTGAAAAGAAAGAGAGAAAGTTTAGGGGAATAAATAAGAAAATTATGAAGAAGTAGGGAACTAAGTGAAACTATCTTTCACCAACAAAGAAGACCAATGGGAGGGTAAAACTTAGTCTCCATAGATTATTCTTGAAAAATGAAGGATTTTCAAAGGGATTTTATTAAAGGGATGGCCAACCACTTTATAGGTTGAAGGCACCCATTCCTCTCCCTTATTTTCCCCTAAATAAACCCCAAATAACCCTTAAAAATTTAGCCAAGTAATTGGAGGAAAGAGGAATTAATTGTTAGGCAAATTGTAAGGTAAAAACTGTCTTTCTCTTCTTCTTCTTAAGTTTTATTCAAGAGAGAAGAAAATAAACATTAAATTGAGAAAGTATATGATTGTTTATGTATATGAAGTTATGCTATATTGAAGGACAATCAAGCAAGGGCAAAGATAAAGAAGAAGAAGAAGCTTGAAGAAAGGGTGTGAAGCTTTTTAAAAATTTTTGAGAGTTTTTTTCTTCTCTATACTATATGTTTATTTGATTAAAGTGGATTTATATGCTATAATAATCTTTTGATTAATGATATAAATAATTGTTATTTTTATGGTATGAGAAGGATGATTTATGCTTTAGAAAGTGAAATAGTGGACATCTGCTTAGGGTTCATATGAACCAATTTTAGTATAAAGTGCATAACTCCTTCTTTATATGTTTTATTGATATGATTTTAGCTAGAAACAAAATATAAGGCATGGATCTACAACCTTTTAGGGGAAATTAAAACCTAAAGCTATCCCTAAAATTTACAAAATTGAGCTTAAACTCTAACTATGTTTGCTATCCTACCATTAGGAGCATTTTATGTTCTTTAGTGAATATATAAAGATATACATGCTCAAATGAAGTGAATTTTGATTTTTTGGAAACTAGAGACATAGACGAACAACTTTGTAGAAGTTACTTTACCTGAAAATATATTTTACTAGGTCTAAAATGGCATACAAGTTGAAACTGGGAATCTACCTTCAGTAATTTTGGACCTCACAATCAACACCTTTTTGTTAATAACCATGAGGTAGTTCAGAATCAGTTCAGAACAAAAATAACAACTATGTCACGATCATTACATATTAAGTAATGACCGTAACCCTCCCCTATTTCTTCCTAAACTTAATTTTTAGGTCCCAAATTGTCACTAAAGTGTACCTGAACCTCTCTAAACACTTTTAGACCAGTTTAAGCATAAAACTAATGGTAATATATAGTATAAAATGTGTGTAAAGCATAAAGAAATTGTTAAAATAAAGTCATAAGTACATAAGGATATAATTTATATAATTAATAAATGTAAATAAATATAATTATTGATATACATAGTATTACATGCTAGCAAGATAATTGATAATCATAGTGAAGTATAATTGAATAATGATGAGCAAGTTGTATTGTATTTCTAGTGTAATTGAATTTGAATAATGTGATATAGTGACATGATTTCATGCTTTATTAGGTGTATTGATACGATGATATTAAATGTATCGAGTGTATTATTATTAAATAATTTAATGATTTAATGAAAGCCTGAATTTCACATAGTAGTGGATAGATAGGCATGCTTATAAAGGGGATAATGATTGCAGCTGACTAGTGATACAATACTATTTATCAGTTTCGAGTGATTCGAGATTTTTATGTCTTGTCTGTATGATACTGTTTATTAGTGTCAAGTGATATAAGACTATTATGCCTTGCCTATATGATACAATTTGTTGATGTTGAGTGTTTATACCCATATCCACCATTAATTGGAATTCAAGCAATAAAAATGATTAAAATGATAATTAGTGATAAGTCATTAATAGTGTATATGCCTTGATGATTTAGTGTGTTACCAGTGTCTCTTAGTGATATTATGATGTTACTTAATGTATAAACTATCATTATAAATGTATGTGTTTTATGAAAATACATGCAATTATGTTATTATGTTAGAGACTTCGACAAGAAGTTAATTGCTTTGTGTTAATCCCCACTGATCCATTGCTCAGCATGAGTGCTCTTTCCATATATATCTAAAGGACCAGTTTTCTTGTCAACATCTGCAGGCTACTAGGTGAAAAGCAAGTGAAGATAAATTTTTGGTAGTTTAGTTATGGTTGTAATATGTTTAAAGTAAAGAATGTGGAATACATGTAATGAACTACTTGTAAATATGTTTTGAGTATGTATACATGTGTACTTGAGTAAGTAATTTAATAAAGTAATATGTGAATTAAAAGTAATAAAAGTGATAATTGCATCCCAGGTTCTCAGGTCATCCAACATTTGGTGTAATTTTGCAAGTGCAGAAGTCATGGCAATAAGGATTTTCAAATAGTCTAAGTGCATAAATAACCAAAAAAAATTATAGAAAGAAAAATGATCCAAAAAGGAAAGAAAAGGATAAAAGGAAGAAAGAGAAAATACCTGGTAGAAGCTTTCTTGAAAAAAGATGAAGTCAAAGGCATAAAGACCAAGGAAAGTTGGCACTATTTATAGAAAAAGGTTGACAATTTGTTATCCCTTAAGAAGCGAGCCACGATTAGCCTTTCTATCACCTCTTGATGACAAAATGCATCTTTTTGCATATATCATGTAACGTCCTAGTCTTGTCCCTAGTAGAAGTGCGAGTGATTTGATGACGTCATTGTTAGTTAATTGACAATTAATTAGCTAAGTGTTACTTGAGGTTCATGGGACATAATTAAAAAAATGAAATGAGAAAAATCATAAAATGTGAGGATTTAATTGTTATTAAAGCAATATAATGGGGGTAAAAAGGGTATTTTATTTGGATGGGAAGATATTTTTGTGGATTAGATGTTAAAAAAAAAGAAAAAAAAGGAAGGGAGTGAAGGAAAAAGGAAAGAGAGGGTGACAGGGGAAGGGAAATCGGGGAGCTGGGAAGTGAGCCGCCGTTGCCGGTGAACTTTCACGTCGCCTCAGCTCTAGGCTACCGTCGGTCTCTTTTTCGTTGCCATCTGCCACCTCGCATCCTTTCCCGTTGTTTCTTTCCTTCATTACAAACTCCTCACTTTACCTCTTCGGTGATTGGCGATGGTCTATCTCATCCCTACTTACACCGGTGAGTTCTTACTACCTAGATGAGTCCGATGCCACTTTGTTTTTGATCATTTTTCATCGAAATCAAGTGGATCAGCAACCAATACATCTATATTTTTTAGCATAGATCCAAGCCACAAATAGAGTCCTTTGAGCGCATGACTACCGTCGATGAACTCTGGTCAAGTTCCGGCGAAGCTCCGACGAGCTTCTAACGAATGAAATAGTTGACGAAAATTAGGAAAATCGCAAGAAATAGGTATGTGATTACCAAATTTACTTAATAAGAATTTAGTTAATTAAGTCTAAAATTTGGTTAAGAAATGTTTTATTTCTTTGAATTGATGTTGTGGCCATGCGATTTATTGGGAGTAGTATATTCGCCAGTTGAGGTTTGGTTAATTTAGGATCCAGTGTTGAGTTTTAATATGTTGATGATGGTTTAATTTTAATATGTAAAAGAAGATGGTGATGACATGATTGGTCGGGTATAACTGAGTAAATTTACAAATAAGTTTATTCATTCCATTTGTTTCTCTAAGATTTGGCTTCATTAAGTGTTGTCAAATTGTTAATTTGCTTATAAAAGTAACGAGTTGAGATTTGCACACTTATTTAGTAAATTAAGTACATTATAGTAAATATAGAAATTTTTATATGCTTAAAGAATTGCGAAGGTTCATTTTTGTGAACTAATAATGAATTTAAGTGAAGTTTAGTGCAATTGAATGATGTGTCCATAACTTAATGGGTAATATATTATAGTATTTAAGCAACCAAGAGCAGTATATGTACATTTGTATAAGTACATGGTAATATGTATTTATGAGTGTTTTCTAGTGTAGTTTCTTGCTTATGAGTATAAATTTGATTATATGAAGATATTATCATGTTTATAAATGGTTAATGCTTGAGTAAATACATGATATGCTCAAGTCACTTGTGTATACCCATGTGCATATACGTTCGTGAAAATAGATATTATTATTATTATTATTATTATTATATGATACGTATTCAGTTATGTATCAATGATAAATAAGAATTTTATTGCTTAAACATGTTGATACTATAATGACTAGTATCATATAATGTGCTTAAACATGTGATTTGGTCCGAGGAACGCATGATTACACCAAGTAATCTGGTTCCCTGAATATTCAATTTCATGAATTCACCACGAGATAGGGATGCAGGGTTACGTCAAGTAATCTAATACCATGAGTATGTAGTTCCATGAGTTCACCATGAGAAATGTTGATTATATATGCATGATTGATTGAAGTAACAGGTATCGTACTATGTGTTGTACGGTCCCTTCAGTGCATAGAAATTATTTAATTGTGAGAGAAATAAAGTCAATTTTTAAACATAATATTCAAGCTAAATTAAGCAAGATGGTATCAATTATTAAGGTTTTCATGAAACCAATAAAAATAAACATGATTAAGGTGTTGTTTATGTTATCAAATAACTTCCCATTCAATATCAGGTAAAAATATGCTAACACTAAACTGTATTTTAAATACTATATGGGACTTTGGAATGGAAGAACTATGTGGTTCTGATTCCCTAAATGGTATACATAGGAAGCTTGAGAACTAATATCTCAAGTCCGAACCAAATTATATTAATGTGGCATGTTTATGCTCTTTTATTATTATGAGTAACTTAAGGTTAAATGCTATGCATGTACATGCACTTGCTGGAACATACCTAAGTGTTTTAAGGATTATGCATCTAGAATTAAAATACTACCATTGAACCCATATGCATTTGTAATCGCTAAGGCAATATGAAATGGTAGGGGTAATCATTGATTTCTGATTAAAACTTCTTTAGCAATCATCTTACACTAAATGCATATATTTGATATATTGATTGAGTTTTAATGTGTGATGGTCAATTTGAATACAATGAAGCAATGAAGAGGGCCATGACAAATCATGAAACTATGTCCTTTTGATATGATTGAGTGATTAGGTGTTGTTTCATACACCTATGATTGCTTGCTTGTGTGTGTGTGTGTGTGTATATATGATTTCCTTCCCATGAAAACATTGTGGTAATGAAGGAATAGTCATGACCAATATAAGTATTATCAATTATCCATCTTTAAATCATATTATTTGTCATGTGATAATATGCAAATAGATGAGTTTGCTTATACTGGCCGGTAAGAAACTTAAAGAGCATATCAACTGAGTGATTTGCTACAAGTATATGAGTATATACCCTTGAATTTGACTATAGCTATAGATAGTTATGTTTTATGATGTTAATAGCATATGATTCTTAAAATATTGAGTATTGAGTAAGTTTTGTAGGACCCTAAGTTGTTGTTAACACAAGTGATAATCACATGATTTAATAGCCAAAGTAAAATATTGATTGATAATGGATGATACATGTAATATGGGTGTGATATGTGTTTTGAAATGTAAATTGAATTTTAGTAGTACTATGCTTGTGAGTGAAGAACTGTAGGTGGAGAAATTATAGGAAGTGTGAATTTGGGAAATTATAGGTTCTGGTAGTATGATTTATAAGCCGTTATACTGTTGAAAATTTTATCAATAATGTAAAGTATAGACTATATCATTTATCTTCAAGTCTTATGTTTATGTTGATAGGTTAGTTGAATTGTTTACATTGCAAATCGCATGTATTGCTATAGTGCTATTTTTGTGATTCAATATGATTGCCATGGACAGGTATATATATACATATGTATGTGATTACATATTACGTGTTGTTTCGTTGACCGCTAGAGTGGTCATCCATCATGTTATCCCCACTAAGCAATATGGTTTAGTATGGGTATTTATCCATGTAGGAACCATAGACAAGATTTTTTCTTAGGGATGTTCTCTACATCAGGAAAGACCAACAGAAGATTGAAAGAGTGATGTAGGGAGATTTTTGTGATAGTATTTTGAAATATTCTATATTATGGTTATTAGGCACGAGGATGTATTTAATATGTGCATTTTGGCTTGTAATAGACTCACTAAATAACTAAACACGTATATGCATGCATGTAGAATATAGAGTAGACTATTACATATTAGGATGAATATGATGTTATACATGTGCTAAGCATGCAAATAATTAAAGTAACATCTAAATGAATTTGGCACATGGTACAAGACAAGTAATAGTAACATGATAAACATATGATAATTAATATACAGATATGAAATTGACGTCATGCATGATTAATGCAATAAGTTGGATATAAATAATAGATTATTAGTACAAAGATGTTACATATCATGCATTGCACATACATGTTGTTGTATTTTCTTTTGCTTATATTTTTTATAGGGAATCCAAAAGCCCTATGTCCAAGATCAATGAATTCAGAAGACTTAAGACGTAATAGCCAAGAAATTCAAGAGGCACGAGGAATTTCAAGGAGTATTTTGGGTTTCTAGTAAATATACATGACTAAATAAATAATACATGTATGTAACTATGTAAATAAAATAAAATAGTGTGATAAATATGTAGCAAGGGTAAAAATAATGTTTTTTTAGGTAAATAATGTAAATAAAAATTAAAAAATGAAGAAGTAAAGCTAAAAAAAAGGGGATATCATGAGACTAATAAGAAAACATGTAATAAATATGCCATCATAAAAAAATGAATAACCCAAAAAGGAGAAAAGAAAAAAAAAACATACAAACTCAATAAGTAAAACACTAATATTAAATCCTTATTAGGGGGCATATACTTACTACCACAACCAAAGGGCAAGCTAAAGCACCTATACTCATCACAATAAGTTGCCTGAACTAGTTGAAATTAAAAGATGCACAACAAAGTGAAGTGCAAATATATTCTTATCTTGGTAAGATCTTACGTCCCCTTTTGCTTTTTGAGATTTCACACAAACTGGAGTCAATTAAGAGTATAATCACATTCCTTCCATTCTCTTTTGGACAAAGGAATTATTAAAAAGAAAGAGGATTGCACCATTGCCTGAGGTGTCAAATTCCTTTTTGCTAGGGTTGATGGGATGCAAGATATGAAGTAAAATCACTATAAAGTTGACATGTCTTTGTTGTTATGTCTAATTTGTGGAAAGGCCATCATTTTGGAGCCTTCACCACTAATGGCCTTGTGAAACTTGGATTATCATGAGGTTAGAATGGAATACTGTGAAAGCTAGAGCTATATAATGGTCAGAATGCCATTATAGCAGTCAATGTTCATTTAGACTACAACTAAGAGGACTTTTAGGCAATGAACCATACTCGTTAGAGCATGGAATGTTTAGATTTGAACATATAAGAAGTAATAATGCTGATGTTGGCAACAAGGAATTATTAGACAAGAGGTGAGAGCCTGGTGACAATATAAATTTTGGAAAGACATGGAGTGAAATTAGATGTGTTGACAACCATGATAATGATGGTTTTACTTACATTTATGCCAATTTGCAGAGTGGTGACATAGTTATTGGGAAGTGTACAAAATCTATCTAATTAAAGCACACTGATAGGCTTATAGGCTAGAATGTTATTTTGACCTCTAATAATGAGGGAAAGAATTATGTTGCAATGTATTTAAGACAGAGATCTATGGTCTAGAAGGTTGTTTTGACTTCTAATGATGAGGGAAAGAATTATACTACATTATTTTCATGGTAGACCTATGCATGTAAAAGGTAAGTTTTAGGTGTATACTATTAGTGACTCCTCACAAAAGCATATTTGCTAATTTTTTTGTAGGAATATTCTCTCAAGAGGTAACTACACCCATAAAGGCGCCTCAACCCACAAATTTGGGAAGGTTAGATGTGTTTATAGATGACACAGATCAAAGATTACTCAACCTCCTTTGATTCTATATGTCGACAGGCTGGCGCTAATCAATGACAACAAGCAATTTGATTATACATATCAATAAATAGTCACTAATTAGATACACTCAAGCAATTTGATTATGCATGCCGACAAGCTGGTGCTAATCAAACATATTTAAGTAATCTGATTCTACATATCGACAAACTTCTAATAAAAAATTCTGCATACTAATAAACTAATGCTAATTAGATAGTCAGCCTAGGGTTAACACTTCGATGAATTGATGTTAACTATCCAAACTTGGGTTCACACATCGATAAGCTAACAATAACTACCTAACCAAAAGACTCACTCCATTAGAAGAAGGTATATGTTTTTTTGCATTTTATTATGTTTGTGAGTGACAGACGAGAAGAAGCTCTCATGAATACCTATTTTTCAATGCGATAGACGATACATCACGAGAATTCCTTCTCGTCCCACCCCTTTTTTAGCTACGGCCGTTCGTCATCCTTCCAAAGGTATTTGTGATTGGTTTTTGGGTCTTTATTTATGTATTTTATGTGTTTTATCATTGTTTGCATTACATCTTCCATCCCTAAATGTTTATTTTTGATCCTATACATATGTTTAAGTGGGTAATTATCCTTTTTATATTTTATTATGTTTTTATATTTTCCTAATGATGCTAATTTATTACCTTTTGTGGTTTATGTGAGTATGTGACTTTACCCATCTTAGGAGACTTTGTGAGGCATTTTGCATTAGGAGTCATGCCTTAGTTGGCTAATGACCACCACCTACCTTTCAGTTACTTCTTTCATTTATTTCATTTATTTTACTTAGTTCATCACTTTTGATTATTGATTATTTTCGTATTTTTTAGATGTATTTTATTTTGAAAATGTAATAGTTAGTAAAACGGGTCTTTTTTGGCACATTTAAATAAAAAAGACGCTTAAAATGATTTTTTATTAACTAACTTGGAATTTTCATCAAAAATAGACCAATGTCCAATTTTTCAACAAAAAAAATCATGTAACAATAAAAAGAGTTATTTGAAGAGATGCACATGAGGGAACTGATGTTCTCAACCTAAATGAATACATTAATTTATGTATGTTATTTATTTACTTCTCATATGATTTGCTTATGTAATAACTTAAGTAGGACTTTATTCTCTTTATTTATTGCTTTCTTTATTTGATTGGGATGTTTATTTAATTTTATTGCCAATGAATTGTGTGAGAGAAGATAGTGGATTAATGCTTAAAACCCTATTATAAAACAACATATAACCAAAGTGCCAAGTAAGGGTGACTTCCTGAACACCAATCTTTGTTTGGGCATTAAGAGGTTGAGATTCATATCCCAATATATTGTTAGGTGATGACTTTGTGGCACCTACCTTTTTGAGCCCATGGTAGATGCCTTTAAGAGTTGACCATCAACAATAAATTAGTCCTAAATCCCTTTTTATTATGAAGTGACCAATTTTTGAGTTATAATGAGCCTTATCCAATCTTGAACCCTAAAAACGGGCCTCCAAGAGTGAACCCAAAAATGAGCCTGGCTCCAACATGCATCAAAAGTTAAATTCAAAAATTTGTTATCCCATTCTCCTTCAAAATCACACACTCAATTGCATGTTTAAGGAGATTTAAGAAAGTCAAGAAGAATCAAGTTAATTTCTAGTATACGCATGTTAGTTTTTCTTTACTTCCATTTCTTTCTTTTTTTTTTATATTTAGGGAGCTTGAATTTTGGGATAGAGCTAGATTTTGATGTATTTATGCTAGGATTTAGTGGAAGAAATTGGCAAGAGTGAAGGAAAGGAGAAACACTACAAGAAAATCTGGAAATAGCAACGAAAAAATAGCAACAGAATTGATTTCGTTGCTAAATTAGCAACGGAAAATCAATTCCGTTGCTATTTAGCAACGAAAAATTGTTTCCGTTGCTAAAATTGGTTAAAATTTATAAATTTAGCAACGGAAAAATATTTGGTTAGCTTCCATTGCTAAAAGTGGAGGGAATTTTTGGCGCCATTATATAGCAATGAAAATTAGCAACGGAATTACATTCCGTTGCTATTTTTCGTCCCAAATTTTGTCCCCCATTTGTTGCCGCCTTAATTAGCAACGGAATAATATTCCGTTGCTAAATAGCAACGGAATTTAATTCGGTTGCTAAAATAGCAACGGAAATTACATTCCGTTTCTAAGTTTCACTTTCAATGAAAAATAGCAACCGAATTTATATTCGGTTGCTAAAATAGCAACGAAATGTTATTTCGGTTGCTAAAATAGCAACCGAAATAAAATTCCGTTGCTAAATAGCAACCGAAATAAAATTCCATTGCTAAATAGCAACCAAATTATTTTCGGTTGCTAAAATAGTAACGGAAAAATTATTCCGTTATTTAATTGAAAATCATGTATATAGTAATTGAATTATTTATATATAGTAATTATTTTTGATTGCTAAAATAGTAACGACAAATTAAATTAAAGAGTTAATTCCTCTGTACTTGTTTATGAATAACAATCCCTCAGGCAGATAGTTCTCATTCATTTTCAGGAAAACAAATGAATTTCATTGAAATTCAATGAAATAGGCTGTTTCCTCCAAAAGTAAATCATGGTAAATGATGAACCTGGGCAAAATGTACACCACATTAAAGAATTCTTTTTAATGCTATATTTGTCTCTTATATATGTCAAGTTAATTGTGAAATGATTAAAGCGAGGACTTTAAAAAAAGTGAAAAACAAAGTAAATGCTGAAAGAGAAAGCGTATGTTGATCGACGGTGAGTAGCATAAGTACAAATGAAAATGGCATTTTTATTGGGGTTATAAGAGAGAGATTTTATCCTTTTGTATTTATGTGAGGGTACACAAGGCATGACTGCATCACTAGTCAAAATGGGCTCAGACCAGGCCACGTTACGTGCTCAACTAAATTGTAATTTTCAGACATTATGCTGCTTTTGGGGATAAAATTAAAATTTTTTCTTACAATAGACTGAATTTTGACCATAAATTATGTACTATATACACGCAGTATGGACCTTAAATAATTTCCAAATTCTTTTATACACATATATTTTTTTTAACTACAACCAATTAAATAAAATTATTTAAATAACAGAATCAAACTAATCAAATTAATTCAATTAAATTTTCAATTAAAACCAAAGCTGAAATGACGTCGTGGCGTGGACTCCTTCCTTCTTCCTCTCTCGTGCTACAAGGCGTGATTCTCCCCCTGTCTCCTTCTTTGCTTTGGTTTTCTTGGTTCTTCTCTATGGCGATTTTACTCCTTTAATTTGTAAGTAATTTATGTTTAGTTTCCTTATTATTATTATTTGAGTGAGTTAAACCTAAGGCAGTAATGTAATGCCCCAAATATTTTGATTGATTTTATTGGGTAATAATACCAATTTGTAAGGATTATTTTGGGTTTTAATTTAATAATTGTGACTTAATATGTGTGTAAATAAAAAAAAGAAAAAAATAGGGGGTATTATTAGTAATATTATGAGTTTTATTATTATTGAGGTATTATTATTCTTATTATTATTCTTATAAAAAAAAGAAGAGAAATAGAAAAACGAAAGAGAGAGGAGAAGGGGATCGGGAGATCGGGGTGGGGAGAAAGGACCGGCCAACGGCGCCGATCAACGGCGACCTCCCCTGTCGTCGCTTCTTCCCTCTCCTGGACAGCAGCGGCGTCACTCCTCCCTTAGCAAGGCTGAGATTTTTGCTCCACCATCTGTTTCTTTCTTTTTCTTTCATCGAAGACTTCTCTCTTCGTTTCCGGCGAGCGACGACGGCGGCTGGCGACACGATCATCGAAGGTCAACTCCTAGCAGCAAGATGAAGCTTCCTATGCCTGCCGATCTTCTCCACTCACCGGTGAAGAGTATATCGGGGAGTGGGGTATCCGGCGGTTTTAGATGGTTTTCCAGCCAAACCAGGATGCCTTGAGGCGCGTGACCACCGTCGGCAAGCTTGGGGTGGCGTGGACTCCATTTCGACACTGCCAGTGCATATCCGGCGAGGCTCCGGCGACCGGTCCGAAAAGCATGATGACAGGCAGGTCGTAGCAAATTTGACTAACAGGTTCGGGAATTCCTTTGATTTTATATGCGTTTGATTGATATAAAAATAATACTAAGAATTTGATTTTATGTACAGTATTACTGCAAGCTTTGGTTAATTTGTATGAGATTATGATAAGAAAAACAAAATAAGTTTTGCATTACTAAGATTATATAAAGGACTAAGTAACCAGCACTATATTGTGACTGCCTGAATTATATGTTGTAGTATAATTATTAGCCTGGGAATGCAAGAAAGTTTTATGACTGTAAATGCTATATTGATCCTAAGTGTAGGTATGAGTTGTTAGTGGGAATTAAGTTTAATTGAAGATAAATGGTGAAATTAATTTGGGTTGATTGCACGTTATATGGTCAGGAGGATTATTAATACATATTAATGGTATGTGAGAGTTTTCTTAAACAGCTCCTGAAATCAATATTTGATAGTGAACTTAAGATGTGAATTTAGTAGGATTTTCAAGTAAAACTTAAGATGGAGAATGCATGTTAGTATTTGAAATGTATTTGTCATAAAGTGTTTATAAGATAATTAAAGAATAATAAATTGTATTGGTTATTAAGATTGAAGTTGCAATTATTTAATGATAGTATGGGAACTAAACTTGCTCAAGAAATTCTCTTAAATGCATGATGCATAATTTAGGTTTATTACATGGATAGATGTATGTTTGGAGAGTGTATGCCAAATAACAATATTTTGAGGAAATGTTTATTATATGACAGTTTGATTTAAGGCATATAGATAATACTGAATATGACTTAATATAAATGTTTGTCTCTGTGTGTATGAATTGATAGCATACAGGAACTAAGTTTAATTGAACTGGTGAGTATAATATGATGTGGAAATATAGTGAGTTAAGAGTAATCAACAGTGATGTTGTATTATAGAATTAATTGAAAGGGATTAAATCTTAATATTAACTATGTAAGGATTTTATTTGATCTTTATATGAGTTTTGACAATTGAATGATACAGCATGTATACTCATTGATTTATTATGCTTATAGGGAAGTTTAGAGTATCTATTTACGAATTGGGTATTGAATAACTTATGATTTGTTTGTAATGTCATAACCATATATGTATGCAAGAATGCTTAATACATGAATTTGCCCAAGCCTTTGTGTACGTCCTATAAGTAATTTTGATATTGAACTTATATGCAAGAAGAGACACTTGACTAACATGAATTGGTATGAATATGTATTAATACTAGAATTATGAATATGTATTAATTTTGATATATCCTCCCTTTCATTTAATCTTTTAACAAATATATCGAATGATTTGATGCATTCCTATTCGGTGACTGAAAAAATATTTGATATCAAAATGTTCTTTTTTTTTTAAAATTGCATTTCTCTATTTTTGTGTGTATCACTTATCGATCTTTTGTTTTACCTTGACACTATACATAAGTGCAATTTTATACTTTTGTGTTTATATTTTTAGATTTGTATCTCATTGTTGTATAAATAATGTTCCTTATTTCCTCCCTCTAGTTCCTCATTGGTCACTTTTCGTTTTCTTAATATTATATAAGGTATGTTAGATTTTTCTTAAACAATAAGGTCATCAAGTGGGGTTTTTATAGGTCACCTTCGTTGAAGCTGATATATACTGTGTATTCTCAGTTTTTTTTACAAGGACTGGCGTCTTGTCTACTAGGTAAATTTGTTATGCATGGAAACTTTTGTAATCTACTTTTGTGATAACATGGTCTTGGTCCTCATTTTAATTATATTGCTGTGATTAATGCTCTAGATGTTGAACAACCATTGGGTTTATGGGCATAGGCTATTTATAGTGATATGGACATCCTCCCCTTCTCTGGTCTTGAATTTTATACAGCTTTCTGTATTAAACACATGCTGTTCTTGATCACGATGATTTTACAATATCCCATGTTTTTTTTTAATTTTCTAAATTTTGAAAATAGAGTAGTTTTAAATATTTGACACGAATCACTTAGTTTAAAATAGTTGATACAAAATGTTTTGTATCAACTATTTTAAACTAAGTGATTCGTGTCAAATATTTAAAACTACTCGAATTGCCATTTCATTGGAATGTCTTCTAATATTGTATGGATTACAGGGACATAAGTTTGATGGAGTTATAGTACCTATAATATCAATTAGTTGTTGCTTTGGAAATGTAAACCAACCGAATGAGTTAATAGGTAAGTTGTTTATAATATCAATTAGTTATGGCTTTGAAAATGTAAACCAACTAAATGAGTTTTAGTGTAATTTTTTTGTTTTCTATTTTAGTGATGGAATAGCGACGAAAAAACCGTCACAAATTTTTTTATAATAGTTGCTAAATTTAGCAACGGAAAAATAATATCCGTTGCTAAAATTAGCAACGAAATTTGAATTCGGTTGCTAAATTTAGCAACGGAATTTGAATTCGGTTGCTAATTTTGACCAATTTACCAAATGTTAGTGGTTAGATTTAGCAACGGAATTTAGTTTCCGTTGCTAAATTTAGCAACGGAATTTGAATTCGGTTGCTAAATTAGCAACGGAATAAACACTCCGTTGCTAAAAATACCAACCGCCGAATTAGCAACCGAAATTTTCGTTGATAATTTCCGTTGCTATTTTTAATTAGCAACGGAAAATGTTGCTATTTTCCGTTGCTAAATTTCAATTTTCTTGTTGTGAAAGAAGGATGCTCGAGGAGGTGATTTAGCTATATTGAGAGGTATGAAAAACCCTTGATTTTTGTGTACATGCATGATGAATTGGCATGAATTGAACTTGTATAAGTAGTGTAAAAGATGTACAATTGATTCTTATGGGTTGTTTTTTATGTTAAATTGTATGTTATATCTTGAAAAAGCCATACAAAATTATTCGGAGAAATTATGTCTTAGTGACAAACTTGGAATTTGCTAAATAGTTTTTATTATTTTGTCAATATCTTGACCTATAGACCTTGAAATCAAGTGATTTAATTACATATAAAACTTAATACACGGTCTTATAGTTTTTATGAAGAGACCAGAACACAGTTTATCTCTAAAGTGTTCAAATGACCTGAATTTGCTCCATGTTTTGGGTAGTCTGTATTGATTTGGGTATAACTAATTTTTTTTTGAATTCATTTTTAGGTGAATCAAATTTTTGTAGAAAATAGGCTCTTAATGGAGTAACTCTTAGGAAATGAATCCAATTTTTGTAGAAATTAGACTCATAATAAAGTAACTTTTTTAAAGAACTTATAACCGAATTTTATCCCAAAAGTTCATAAAAATTTTCTTACGATAGAGCATTAATTCTATCTCTAAAGATACCTATGAATAGTCTATATTATTTTATCCATAAACAATATTTTATAAGTCAAAATTACTTAATTTTTAATCTTTTGAAAATTTTAGATATAGTGGAAAAATTTTTAATAAGACACCTTAGCCTAATTCCATCCATAAAAAGGTCAAAAAAAGGTTCCAAATTTAATTTAGAAACTGCCCATAATTATTTTAAACATTAAGATAAGTGAATTAGATTAAAGATGAAATCTTTTAAAACTATTAATTAAATTTGTATAATCCTTGATGTTGTAGTAATGAAAAGTGTTAGCTTAAATTATGAAACTAATTTTAGTGAATGGTCTATATGGAATATGAACATTATTGTGAAGTGTATGATAAAATATATACAAGTGTTTAATATGTATAGTGAATTAGTGATTATACAACCTTCAATTTTTATGCCTCAACAATAACATAACCGTGGATATATAGGCATACTTATAAGGGATAGTAATTTAAACTACTAGTGTTGACACTGTACTAGTGTATAGTGTTCTATACTTATAGGGTATATGATATTTTTAAGACTATCATATCTCTAATGTTTGATACTTCTAGTCAGTATCTAGTGTTTGATACTTCTAGTTAGTATCTAGTGTTTGATATCATTTCTAGTATCATTGTTTCCCATTATTCACCCTTATTGTTGTTCAGGCTATACAAGTGATCCTAGTGTAATTAAATCAATAAGTGCATAATAATGGATATTTCATGAATATTATTATCTATCTTGTTTTATTTTATTTATTGTATGTTTGCGATTGCATCTATGATAATAGCATGGATGTTTATTCCCATATAGGTTTACAAGTATAAAAGTGCGAGGTTTTTGAAGACAATATCTATAGGCCACCAAGATAAGCATTCAACTATATTTTTGGTATAAATTTTGTAATGTAAGGCCGATATAAAGATTATAAAATATTTTTGTGTGTATATATAATTTTATAATTTTTGATAAAAAAAAGAAAACACATTATAAAATTGTATTCATTATTTGAAGTAATAATTTTTAATAATATAAAATAATATGTACTTAACATAATTAAGAGATCATATATTATATGATAGTTTTGTTATATATGTCAAGTTCATCTTATTGAGTTTTTATATTGAAATTGTTAGTGGAATTAGACTTGGTAAAAGAGTCAGATCGGGTGGGTTTAGTTAAAGTCATTTTGGGTTAAATTTTTCATTTTTTTTATTTTTTTTGATTCATTATTTTTTGGATCACTGTTCGTTTATGTCACTTATTTTTACGGTAGCTTTGGACCGGGTCTATGGTTATAGATAGAACAGAAAAATTGGACTGATTGGATGTGAAAATCAAACCATAAGATATTTTATACATGTGGGTTGGTTTTTAGTTTAATTGGTTCAATTTTGAATTTTTTGGTGTCCTAGGTTAAATTTTATGTTTTTATCCCCTACTTAACATACATAATTGGCATCATATATAACTCATCATATTGGTCAATTTGAATTTTTCGATGTCTCGATCAACTTTGACAACTGGTCAAGCTTTGTCAAATATATCACTATTTATTGCGAAACCATGACCCATATTTTAAATTTTGTTTTAAGCATCTTGAATGGACTTATTTTTACATCATATTCAATCATCGAGTTTTGTTCAAATGGCACTATTCATAGCCCAAACAAATACTATTCTTGTTCCAAGTGGCATTATTCATTTTAGGAACTGTTATTCATTTTGGGAACTATTATTCACAGTCCAAAATATATTATTCACAAACTTAATTTTTGAGATCTTACATTCCTTTTTAGGTTTGAGATACTATTATTTGATGAGAAAAAAATTGAAAGAGCATGACTAAATAACAATATCAATGGAGGAAGAAGGATGGGCTGTGAGTAGTCAAACAATGACAGATTATGGCATGCAGTGAAGACAGATCAAAAAATGTAATATACAAAAAATAATGAATTAACGCTTAGAATTATGAATTTAAAGGCCAAATAACATATTCATTTATTTCATCTTAACAAAAAGAATGTAAAACAAGCATAATTCATCATTCATATACAAATATAAGCAATGAGTAGGTAAACAAAGTTATTACACAAGAAGGTGGTTAGGATCATAAATCTATAAACGAGAGGATACTAAATAGAAAGTACAAACATCATGGCATACACATGCAAGCATAAACACTGGTGTGCACACCCAACTAATCCTATGTTAGCAAACTGATATTATGAATCAAGAAAATAAATTAATACATTCTATCGTATGGATACATATCTTTCTATATTGTGTAGTATAGTTATTTCATGATTGTGGATGTATGTTTATACCTTTAAATTTAAACATTAAAACATGTAAAATGGAAAAAAATGGAATAACTATGCTATTTCACAATAACTAACCAGTTATAAGATTCATTAGAAATTAGAATGCTTCCAATTTTTGATGAGTAAACTATATAAGCATAACATGGGAACTTTGTCCTAAGAAAACTTAGCATTCAATAATAGTTTTTGTAACAAATAGCAGTAAGATAAACTTTTTTGTAAAATCTCATACATAAAAAACATGAACTAGTGAACATGAATACAATGACTGAAGGAATAAAAAAAATAAGTACGTAAAACTTTTAAGGAAATAAAGTACTGCGAAAGGTTAGATACCTCACATTAGCCATCATTTGTACTTTAACACCACCACCATGTAAATCATAAGAGAACATTTTTGAAGAAGAAGATATTTTACTCATAATTCTCCCTTAAAGGAAAAATAAAAGATAAAAGACTTTGATTAAATGAAAATTGGCTACATATACCATTCCAAGTCAGACAAAACTCCTATTTTCTTACTAGCAAAAAATACAGAGACATCCCTAAGGCACTCTTTATTGCCTAAGTATTTTGTACTTATCTATGAACTTTAAGATAGACATAAAAACAAAAAATTTGTGAGGATAGGGATTTCTCCCTCTAGCTTTATGCAAAACAAGATATTTCAGCCTATTTTCAAAGTATTGCAGCAAGATAAGCAAAATAGACATCAAAAGGAGGACATTGAAGTTCACATCCAATGAATCATAGTACCCAAACCCTGATAAATTAATTAAATTGCTAACCATGCTTAAAGAAGAAATAGATATACCGTTGAATCTATATCATCATCGTCAGTTGCAGTAGCAGCTTTCCTAGCTTGGGTGCTAGAGTTATCCTTGGTAGCAGCTTGGATAAAACCTATATGCATACAAGTGTTCATGATAGATAATGATATAAAAAGGAATGGGTAAATATAAACATACTGATGATGGATTCATAAAAACAAAAAAAAAACAAAAAAAAGACATCTAATATTTGCAAGCAAATGTTCACCACCTAAAATAAATGCACTCTACAGCCAACTTCAAATTCAAGTTTATCTTAAAATAATTTGATGCCAAGACACACATAATGTATCCATGAAATCCAACAAGAGAAATTAAAATCAACATTTTAAATATGCAAGAAGCAAATTGAAAATGCTCTAAAAATCACTTTTTCAATCAAGGAATAAATAACATAGTTTATCTTACAAAAAGCAAAGTACCAATTTGGCCTTCTCTTCTTGCTTGATACATCTCTTTTTATCCTTCTATTTCATCTTTAATTCCTTCTTATGCATCTGGTCAAACCACACAAATAGACAATTGTTTGAAAAACATAAACCCTAAGGGAAACAAATCCATACAACAAATAATCCCTTTAAAAAGGTGTCAAATAAGTTGCAACAAAAATGATAATCAGATTACTTCTTAGTACAGCAAAATCAAAAAAAGGAGCTACTCATCCCCTGAACTTTATGACACTGGAGCACTAACTGCTCTAAAATAGATTTAAATTAGAGAGCAATTAGATTTATGCAAATAACACTCATATCTCTCTTGAAACATTATTATTTTTTCAATATATGTAACCTAATAATTATATTTGTTCATCAAATTCTCACAACATATTGGTTTCAAGTAGTTGCTAAATTTAAAGCAGGATAGTGTAATTTTTTACAAATCAAAATGAGTTACAACATAAGATAATTGATGCATTACTAAGAGAACATAACATGCTATTTGCTGCAGGGAAAGAATGAAGATGTTTCTTCCATTTCAATTTTGTTGCATACATTTAATAGGAATAAATAAAAGGTGATAACTCAATTTTTTAGCCATAATTTAGGAAATTAAATTACACTATATGTTAATTGAAGAAAGAGGGACCAACCTGCAAATGATGCATTGTTCAATCCTGCATTGAAAAAAAAGGAGCATAAATAATTTAAATATAAAATTAAATATGGCAACAAATAGATTGGTCAGGAAGAATAACAAATAAATCTACATATATGGATAGCTAAATGCCAGGAGAACTCAATAGATAGATTATGTGGGTTAAGCTACAATAACTAAATTGTACATTGTCAAAACATGTTTACATATCCATACATACACGCACAAAGAAATACGCTTGAGCATACCTAAGAGGAAGCAAATAAGTAATTAAAAGTGTTTATCATGTTATAACCGAACAACCATGTTCATCAGCATGGATTTCCCAAGGGTTCAATGTTACTCTTATTCTTATAAAGCAATAAGCATTCATCTACTCTAATATGACATTAATGAATCTTGTAGTAAAAAAATTGAAAATGATAACAAATCAACAGCAGATCTAAATTTTTACATTATTGTTCAAGAAAAATAGCAGATGAATGCATCAATTGATTCAAGAAATTGCCAAGTTACATTTTTAGAAGAGTTAATAGAAATAACAATAGTAGAACAAAAAAGGCATCAGTGCTCATAATAGACAATCACTCAAAATTACAAAATTGATTGATTACCCAAAATATATATGTAATAAAGCAACCTCTTATAAAATCTAACTATGCTTTGGCCTTACAATAATTATGAAAACACCTATATAATAATTTTAGCTTCAAAACTGTAGTTCGACAAATCTGTCTATCACACATTTCTCTAATGACCAAAAAATTGAGAAGTAAATTGGTATAATAATAGCTAAATTTTATAAAATAAAGAGACAAGAAAAGAAAAAGAAGGGATCTAAATAGATCTAAAATGTAAAGAATTGAAAAAAGAGTGACGTTAAAGAATAGAAAGAATAGGCTGAGAGGAGCAATCACAGATGGAAGGAGCGTAAATGGAGGAAGAGTGAAGCTGGATTCATTTTTGAAAAGAAGCCAAATAAGTTTTGTGCCAAAATGAGACTAGGATAAGCAATTAAGAAAGACTAAGAAAACTTACAACACTAACCGTTGGAAACCGATCGATAGAGGATGGAGGAGGATGCAAAACTTTATAGTAAAGTAGCAAGCATGCAATTGCATTTTTTGCTAGTGGACGGAAAATGTTAGGGTGCGTTTACTTATAGAAAATAGTTTTCTGTTTTCTATTTTCTATTTTCTTAGAAAATTGGAGTATTTATTTTGCGTAGAAAATTTAGAAAATGCATTTATTTATCAATAAATGTAAAACTGGAGCGTTTATTTATGTGTGTGTGTATATATATACACACGCGTATGTATATATATACATACATACAGATATTACATGTATATATATGTGTACATACATACATACATACATACATACATACATTTATATATGTATGTGTGTATGTATGTACATATGTGTATGTATATATATATATATATATATGTATATCTATGCGCATACATATATAGGTATATGTATATGCATATGTATGTGAATATATGCACATACATACACATGTATTTATGAATACATACATATGTATATGTATATGTATGTGTATGTATGTATGTATATATATATATATATATATATATACATATCCATATGTATATATATGTATGTACATACATATATATACATATGTATGTATGTATGCACATACAAATACATGTATAACAATATATATGTGTGTGTATGTGCATATGTATATGCATAAATACATATTTATATGTATGTATATAGATACATACATACATATATACCTACATACATACATACATACATACATGCATACATGCATGCATGTATGTATGTATATTTGTATATGCATATGTATGTGTATATATGCACATATATATACATACATATACATATGTATGTATACATATACATATGCATATATATGTATATACATATATATACATATTCATATGTACATATGGATGCATGTACTACGTATACATATACATATACATGCACATGCATATGCTTATGTATGTATGCAGATAGAAAAATTTACATATGCATGTATATGTATATGTATGTGTATGTGTATTAATATTATTTAGAAAATTTGAAAAATATCTTTTATTAGTTTTCCAATGTTTTCTTTATTATGGAAAACTGGAAAATTCATTTTCTGTTTTCTATTTTAGAAAACTGACGAAAATGAACATGATTTTTATTTTATGTTTTTTATGGAAAATTTTTCTGGAAAACTGGAGCAGTTTTCTGTAAGTAAACAGGCCCTTAGGGTTTCTTTTAATTAAATTACATAGTCTTTTAAGTGCTTTTACAAAAGAGGTTTTAAAGGACAAAAAAAAAGCAGTATTCCTTCCCGCATGTAGCTTTATACTCGGAATGAATTTTTTTGTTTATGACTAAATTTACAAGAGATATAGCTTTATTATCTATAATAATAATAAAAAATTTAAATTAAAAATAAAAAGCAATTTAATTTTATACTATAAATTATTATGAATTTATCTTTAGGTTTAAAATTTTTAGTGTAACTTGAGTTGCTTTATATACTGATCGAGTCAAATTTAAGTAATAAAAAATATAAATCATATTGGTTAGATTTATATGTTATATCAAAATGTAACAAATTTTCAATTAAATATTCATTTAATTCTCAGGTGCCTAGCATTGTTGATCCGATTCCTTTATATTGTGACAACAATGGAGCCATTGCGCAAGCAAAGGAACCACGGTCTCATCAGCGATCCAAGCATGTTCTCAGATGCTTCCATCTCATAAGGGAAATAGTAGCTAGAAATGATGTAAAAATAGAAAGGGTTCCCATAGATGACAATGTGGTGGATCCCTTCACTAAAGCACTTTCCTAGATTAAGCATGATCACAATATAAATAGCATGGGTCTGAGACATATGAGTGATTGGATCTAGTGCAAGAGGGAGATTGTTAGAGAGTATGCCCTAGAGCCCATGTAGCAGGGATGTTTTTAATATGTGTAAAATTTATATTCTTAATAAAAGGCATAATTCATTTATTAATGCTATGTTTAAATACATGAGTTTGTAAATCTTAAATTAATAAATGAAGTCCTAGATATTATAAAAACAGTGCAAAGGCAATCATGAAGGTGTTCATGATGTGAGATGTCCATTGCATGCAAATGTGTTAATATCTAAATATCCCTTGTCATAGAATTAACAAGATAAGACATTGTTAATTCGGACAGACTAGCACATGTTATGCTTCTTGAATGGTTCAAGCAATGGTTCTCATAACTGTGATTGTGGAAGATAATCAAAGCTAACATGTGGATGCTTGTTAAAAGAACAAGTTCATTGGAGACCTGTAAAGAGAATCCTCACATGGATATTAAATCTATGTCAGTGAGGAATCTCTTCATAGCGGTTGTGCAAGTATCCTTAGACTTGAGATCACCAAAGTTATATTAAGTAGCAAGTGGTATACTTTGACTCCATATCTGATTACTTCCAACTAGGAGTGAACATAGTTAGGAGATTGGGTATATCATGACCTACTTGAAGATAGTTGAGTGATTGACAAAGGATTCACCATCCCAAATTTAATAAGGAAGTTATCTCGCATGATTCTATAATTACCTTGTACAGAGAATCTCTGGCCAGAGTAAAATGCCAAAAAGGATAGAGATCCATGGAGGGCATTTTGCGAACAATGGTTGAATTAATAAAAAAAATACATAATTAGATTTATATGAGTTGACAGAAATCCAAACTCATAATCTAATTGAGATAAGAGTGGTGAAAGGAGTAATTGCATGGTAACTGTTTCTATGGAAGGGTATAGTTAAACCACATGACTTTCCTAACATTTGGCTTGTCATGATGCCTAGAAAGAGGCCAATCATGACTTGTATAATGATGTATCAAAATATGAATAGGGATTGATAAAATGATTTAAAGGAGTTTAAATCATGTGAGTTTTGAATAGAACTCACAATTACATATTAAACTGCCAACATGGACAAGAACCCAATAGGTCACACACATATAGTGAAAAGGGTAAATGGTAAAATGAATAGGATAATAATATTTGATATTATTATGAGGGTAGAGAAGTTAATAAGATAATAATTATTTAAAGAGTTTAATTAATTATGATAAAGTAAAATTGTCTGCGAAACTTTTGAAAAATATTTTGTAAGTTGGACCTAATTGAAATAATGTATTTCATGATTAACTATTATTTTCTTATAAGTGCTATAGGAGTAATATAAGTGTTATAGGACAAATATATTAATTAATAAGTCCATTGGAGGAGTTATAAAGGGGCCAGAGGAATGGAGCTGGTGTGGAAGCCCTTCTGTAGAGGGCCACATGCCAACTCCATACAGAAGGCCTTAGAGGTCTTTTTCTTGCACTAAATTAATTTATATATGTTACATAAGTGTTATGGAACTCACATATTAAATTTGGTTGGATTTGGAATCCATTTGGGTATTTAAATCTAATTAGTTACACAAAGGGCCTAGTTTGTGGGTTTTGTGCATAGTCTTTTATGAAAAGGTTTAAATTGGATTTAATTAAGCCCAAATGATTATAATTAATTCCAGAGGCCCAATTAATAATTCTCCAAAAATTTTAAAGAGCCCAATCTCATTAAGGAGTTGAAATTTTAACCTAACTATAAAAGGCCAACTAATGAGGAATTAGGGTTAAGTGATTAAACAAAAAGGAAAGACCTTTTCTCTCATCCTCTCTCTCTCTTCTGTGCCACCTCCAAGCTAGAGTCTTGGAATTTCAGCCAGCCCTAGTTTGATACCAATTTTTTTGTTCAATTTATCCTTCTCTAGTGTGGATTACTTATTGGAGGTGTTCGATTTTGGACACTATGGTTTGCGACAACCCGGTGCAAAGTAAAATCAACTGTTCAACAAAAATCAAAGTTGATTTTTCTTATTATCATATAGTTATATTGCGTATTCATGGAAAGATCAAATCTAATGGTTAAAAAATTTTAAAATTTCGCTCATGTATGCGATGCATGTAACCGTTAAACTCTAACATGGTATTAGAGCCACGATTTTTCCAAGGATATACAATTCTATATTTTTTTGCGGAATGAGTTTTGTTTTATTTTGAGTTATCTATTTCATGAAATTTAAAATATCAGATTTAATTGTTCATGAATGAGAAATATTGATTTCTGGATGTGATTGTGATCAAATAAATTTGTTGGAAACAAAAACGAAACTTTTGAAGAATTGTGCCTAGGGTTTTGCGTGAAACCCATGGAATTTTAAGGGGCTGTTCTAATTTTTTTTCTTATGGGTCCATTAAAACATCATTTTGATGATATTTTATGTTCTTAATATGTGATATTAAGCCTTAAGATCGAACGAAATTAAAATCGAACAAGTTTTGCATGAAAACTAGTTTAGTCAAAAAGTTCGATAAATTGGTGTTCTTCATATGTTCTTGATGTGTTCTTGGTTAGAACGATTTTTAATCTTATAAATCTGATATATATGATATATTAAAGTGTTTTTAATTAATTGGATTAATTAAAATGGGCCTGAAATTAATTTGATTAATTTTAATTCATTAAAACCACTTAATGGGCTTAATTATGTTTACGGACTTGGTTTAAATTAGTGAATGACTTGGTGGGCCCAAGGAGCTGATTTAGATTAAACATATAAACATTAATTAAGTTCATTAATGGGTTTTAAGGGCTGGAGTGAGCTTGGCTCATTCCAAAAGGCCCAAATGGTCCAAAAGACACAAAACTAGTTTGTGTGTGAACACATATAGGGTTTTCTTTTGTGGGTTTCGGCCTACACTTGTTTCTATGCCCAAAATTGATTCTTTCAATTATTTGATATGATTAATTAATTAAATAATCAATTTATAATTAATTAATAATCAATTGGATTGATTATTAAGGCAAGAACACATGCATGCAAAAGGTTTCCTAAAATGAAAGTTTCCAAAATGAAAAAAGTTTCCTAATTTGATCACATCATCAAAATAAAGCAAAATATTGTTTCAAAGGTTGAAACAAAGTTATTAATCCATTTCTTTATGCATTAGAAAGGCATATAAGGGTGTATGATTGGCATGATGGATAGTTATGGACAAAGCCCAATGTGATTGAGCATTATGCATGTTTTGGCCCAATGAGGACTTTCATGTCTTGGCCACTTTTTTTTGGTTTGTATTTCATTTCAAATTGTAATATGTAATTAGATTACTTAGATTAGAATTAGAAATAGATATGGAGACCACTATCAAGGAGAAAGAGTTATTCAGATGGAGATCCAACAAGCTTGAAGATAATGTAATTATTTTCTTGTTTGAATCATGCATGCTACCTAGGTGTGACCTTTTGATTTCCCTCTTGGTTTGAGGAAATCAATGTAGTGAAGTCCATAACTATACCATATTTGTATGCTTATATTTATGTGATAGATATAGGATGTATACCAATGTATGCCAACCATGTATGATGAGACTTAATTAACTAAAACCCTCAAACAAATACAAAGGTATATAAGCCTTCCATTAATTTGAGGAGAACCAGAGTTCTTTATAGTGTGGGTTGTTGACCACAGTCAAGCTCACATTATATCGAATATGTTCAAATCTAATTAAATGGGTCATCTTAGCTAGCCTATTAGCTTGTTGACCACAGTCAAGGCTAATGGTTCTAGAGGCAAGATTAGGGAATGCATATACGATATGCATGCATCAAGAGTTGATAACCTAATGATCCAATAGTTGTGTAGAGACACAATTGGTATATAAATACCTACCTTTCAAGGGTATGAAATTTGGCTTGTTGACCACAGTCAAAGTCAAATTACATATGAAGGATTGGATATTGGCCCACTAAGAAAACCATCGGGTTTTCTCGGATTAATAAGTGAGGGCTATTAATTCGCAATAAAATAATTGGAGTAAATGGATTAATTAAAGACCTTATTAATGCATACATATATATGAACATACTCTCATATCTTTTCTTTTTCACATCTAGGTCATCATCATGAGCACATCAAACATTAATATATGATCAATCTTGGATAACAAGTTGGTTGGCAACAACTATTCTAACTGGATCAGGCAAGTGAGAATTGTTCTCAGAGCTAAAAAGATCCACTATGTCTTGGATAAAAATCCACTACCACTTCCATCAGATGATGTCGTTGACGAGATCAAAGGAAATTATCAAAAATACATGGAGAATAGTGAAGCAGTAGCATGTCTGATGCTGGGTGCTATGTCTTCGAAGCTTCAGAAGCAACATGAGATGATGGATGCTAGAACCATCATTTTGCATCTTGAGGAGCTATATTCTTCTCAAGATAGAACTGAGTAATATGAGATTGCTCGAGCTCTATTTAGCTGCAAAATGGTGGAAGGCACTTCAGCTGCTACTCATGTATTAAAGATGTATGGGTATATTGAGCATTTAAGTAGACTTGGCTATGTTATGGATAATGATCTATACATAGATTTAATCTTGTACTCGTTGGCTCCAAGTTATGCACCTTTCGTGCTTAACTTCAACATGAACAAGATCCAAGTATCCATTCCTAAATTAATCAATATGCTCAAGACAACTAATGGATCATTTAAAAAGGATCCAAAAAGTGTCATGTTTGTCACTTCTGCTAAAGGCAAGAAGCAGAAGAAGAAGAAAAAGAAGAAGAAGAAGAAGAAGATAACCATGGCACAGCCAAAGAATGGTGGGATCTCCAAGAAGAAGGTTGCCAAGAAAGAGAATCCCAAAGGAACTTGTTTCCATTGTGGAAAGGATGGTCATTGGAAGCATAACTGCAAGGCCTATCTAGATTCTCTCAAAGAGAAGAAGCAAGCTGATGCTTCTACTTCAGGTATTCATATGATTGAAATTAATACTTATTCTATTGCTTCAAAACAATCTTGGATATTAGATACTGGATGTGGATCTTACTTATGTAATGATCTACAGAGGCTTAGAAGCTTTAGAAGAGTTGGAAAGGTAGAGATATGTTTGCAGTCAGCTACTGTACAAAATATCTCTACAACAGTTGTGGGGACTTACTATTTGCCTCTTCCTAGTGGATTAGTACTTGAATTAAATAATTGTTATTATGTTCCAGCCTTGTCCAAAAGTATTATTTCTTTCAGTTGTTTGATAAACGATTATGATAGTTCTTTAAAGGACAAATGTTGTTACATTTTTAAGAACAATATGTTTTATGCAAAAGCTATAATTGAGAATGGTATATTTGTTCTTGATTTAATTAAAGAAGTACATAATGTGGATACTAAGAGAATGAAACATGATAATCTAAATACCTCATACTTATGGCATTGTCGTTTAGGCCATATAAATTAAAAACGCATGACCAAATTGCACAAGTCAGGTGATTTTGTTCATTTGATTATGAATCATTTGATATATGCAAATCTTGTTTATTGGGAAAAATGACAAAAGCTGCCTTTATTGGTAAAGGAGAACGAGCTAAAATGGTTTTGGATTTAATACATTCAGAGGTATGTGGTCCAATGACTACACATGCCAGAGGAGGTTACTCTTACTTCATTAGTTTCATAGATGATTATTCTAGGTTTTGATATATCTATCTAATGAAATATAAATCAGAAGCATTTGAAAAGTTCAAAGAATTCAGAAATAAGTAGAGAAACAACTTGGCAAAAGTATTAAAACACTTAGATCAGATCGAGGTGGAGAATACTTAAGCCAAGAGTTTTAGGATTATCTTAAAGATAATGGGATTTTATCTCAATGGACTCCACCATATACACCACAATACAATGGTGTATCTGAAAGGAGAAATTGAACACTATTAGATATGATTCGATCAATGATGAGCCGAGTGGACTTGCCTAAGTTCTTTTGGGGATATGCACTAGAAACTGCTATTTATGTGTTAAACAGAGTTCCTAGTAAATCGGTTGATATTACTCCATATGAGATGTGGAATAACAAGAAACCCATGCTTTCGCATATGAAAGTATGGGGTTGTCCTGCTTATGTGAAGAGGACAATGTCGACAAACTAGATGTTAAATCTAACAAATGTTTATTTAAGGGATATCCAAAAGAAACATTTGGATATTATTTCTATCATCCTTTAGAACAAAACGTGTTTGTTTCAAGGCATGTTGTCTTCTTGGAAAGAGAATTTCTCATATGAGAGGACAGTGGGAGTAAAATTGAACTTGGTGAAGTTCAAGACCCACAAATAGAAGATGATCAACTGATTGAACGTGAAATTGAATTTCATAATGATGAGATTGCAGTTGAACCTGATTATACACAAAATCCTAGAAGATCTACTAGGATGTGTTATATCCCTGTGAGATATGGATTTCACATTGATTCGGATAGAGGCATAATGTAGTAGAGGACAATGAGGCTACAAGCTATCAAGAAGTTTTGAACAGTTTAGAACGTGATTTATGGCTTAAGGTTATGCAGTCTGAAATGGACTCCATGTATGAGAATAAAGTATGGACTTTAACTCAACCACCTAAAGGGATAAAACCCATAGGGTGCAAATGGGTCTTCAAAAGGAAGACCGACATGGAAGGTAATATAGTTACCTATAAAGCTCGCTTAGTAGCAAAAGGTTATCGTCAAAAAGAAGGTATTGACTATGATGAAACTTTTTCTCCTGAAGCGATGCTTAAGTCTATAAGAATACTTTTAGCCATTGTAGCTCATTATGATTATGAGATTTGGTAAATAGATGTGAAGATAGCTTTCCTTAATGGAAATCTTACTGAGGATGTGTATATGACACAACCAGAAGGGTTCACATTAGGAAATGGCGAAAAGGTATGCAAGCTTTAAAGATCCATTTATGGATTGAAGCAAGCCTCTAGGAGATAGAACATTCGATTTAATGAGACAATCAAAGAGTTTGGTTTCTCACAGAATGAAGATGAACCTTATGTGTATAAAAGGGTCAGTGGGAGTGCAATTGTCTTTCTAGTTCTATATGTAGATGACATATTAATCATGAGAAATGACATTTCTTTTCTCCAATCTATTAAAATATGGTTATCCAAGCAATTCTCCATGAAAGACCTTAGAGAAGCATCCTATATTATGGGAATAAGGATCTATAGAGATAGATCCATTAGGTTGCTAGGTTTTTAAAGTATTAAAGATGTTCAATATGGATCTCTCTAAGAAAGGATTTATACCCATGGTGCATGAAAAACACCTTTCTAATGTGTCTGCAAACACTAGAGGATAGAAAGAGCATGAATAGAATACCATATGCATTTGCAATTGGTTCTATCATGTATGCTATGTTATGTACATGTCCAGATGTAGCATTTGCTTTGAGTGTCATAAGCAGATTCCAATCCAATTTTGGAGAGGAACACTGGGCAGTTGTCAAGAATATCTTTAAGTACTTGAGAAGGACTAAGGATATATTCTTGGTATATGGAGAGGGCAATTTGAAAGTAAATGGATATACAAATGCTAGCTTCCAATCTGACAAAGATGATTGTGAGTCACAGCCTGGTTATGTGTTCATAATGGGAGGAGGAGCAGTTAGTTGGAAAAGTTCCAAACGAGAAACAACTGCTGATTCCACGATGGAAGCTGAGTACATTGCTGCTTCAAAAGTAGCCAAAGAAGCAGTCTTGATCAAAAAGTTTATAACTGAACTAGGAGTGGTGCCTAGCATTATTGATTCGATTCCTTTATATTGTGACAACAATGGAGCCATTGAGCAAGCAAAGGAACCATGGTCTCATCAGCGATCCAAGCATGTTCTCAGATGCTACGATCTCATAAAGGAAATAGTAGCTAGAAATGATGTGAAAATAGAAAGGATTCCCACAGATGACAATGTGGCAGATCCCCTCACTAAAGCACTTTCCCAAATTAAGCATGATCACCATATAAATAGCACGGGTCTGAGACATATGAGTGATTGGCTCTAGTGCAACTGGGAGATTGTTAGAGAGTATGCCTTAGAGCCCATGTAATAGGGATGTTTTTCATATGTATAAAATTTATATTCTTAATAAAAGGCATCATTCATTCATTAATGCTATGTTTAAATACATGAGTTTGTAAATCTTAAATTAATAAATGAAGTCGTAGATATTATAAAGACAGTGCAAAGGCAATCATGAAGGTGTTCATGATGTGAGATGTCTATTGCATGAAAATGTGTTAATATCTAAATATCCCTAGTCATATAATTAACAAGATAGGACATTGTTAATTCGGACATACTAGCACATGTTATGCTTCTTGAATGGTTCAAGCAGTGGTTCTCACAACTGTGATTATGGAAGATAATCAAAGCTAACATGTGGATGCTTGTTAGAAGAACAAGTTCATTGGAGACCTGTAAAGAGAATCATCACATGGATATTAAATCTATGTCAGTGAGGAATCTCTTTATAGCGGTTGTGCAAGTATCCGTAGACTTGAGATCACCAAAGTTATCTTAAGTAGCAAGCGGTATACTTTGACTCCATAACTGATTACTTCCAACTGGGAGTGAACATAGTTAGGATATTGGGTATATCATGACCTACTTGAAGATAGTTGAGTGATTGACAAAGGATTCAGCATCCCAGATTTAATAAGGGAAGTTATCTCGCATGATTCAATAATTACCTTGTTCAGTGAATCTCTGGCCAGAGTAAAATGCCAAGATGGATAGAGATCCATGGAGGGCATTTTGGGAACAATGGTTAAATTAATAGAACATACATAATTAGATTTATATGAGTTGATAGAAATCCATACTCAAAATCTAATTGAGATAAGAGTGGTGAAAGGAGTAATTGCACGGTAACTGTTTCTATGGAAGGGTATAGTTAAACCACATGACTTTCCCGACATTTGGGTAGTCATGATGCCTAGCTAGAGGCCAATCTTGACTTGTATAATGATGTATCAAAATATCAATAGGGATTGATAAAATGATTTAAAGGAGTTTAAATCATGTGAGTTTTGAATAGAACTCACAATTACATATTATACTGCCAACATGGACATGAACCCAATAGGTCACACACATATAGAGAAAAAGGATAAAATGGTAAAATGAATAGGATAATAATATTTGATATTATTATGAGGGTAGATAAGTGAATAAGAAAATAATTAATTAAAGAGTTTAATTAATTATGATCAAGTAAAATTATCCGCGAAACTTTTGAGAAATGTTCTGTAAGTTGGACCTAATTGAAATAATGTATTTCATGATTAATTATTATTGTTTTATAAGTGTTATAGGACTACTATAAGTGTTATAGGACTAATATATTAATTAATAAGTCCATTGGAGGAGTTATAAAGGAGCCAGAGGAATGGAGCTGGTGTTGAAGCCCTTCTAAAGAAGGCCACATGCCAACTCCATACAGAAGGCCTTAGAGGTCTTTTTCTTGCACCAAATTAATTTATATATGTTACATAAGTGTTATGGAACTTACATATTAAATTTGGTTGGATTTGGAATCCATTTGGGTATTTAAATCCAATTAGTTACACAAAGGGCCTAATTTGTGAGTTTTATGCATAGTCTTTTATGAAAAGGTTTAAATTGGATTTAATTATGCCCAAATGATTATAATTAATTCCAGAGGCCCAATTAATAATTTTCCAGCAATTTTAAAGAGCCTAATCTCATTAAGGAGTTGGAATTTTAACCTAACTATAAAAGGCAAACTAATGAGGAATTAGGGTTAAGTGATTAAACAAAAAGGGAAGACCTTTTCTCTCATCCTCTCTCTCTCTTTTGTGCCACCTCCAAGCTAGCTTCTTGGAATTTTGGCCAGACCTAGTTTGATACCAATTTGTTGGTTCAATTTATCCTTCTCTAGTGTGGATTACTCATTGGAGGTGTTCAATTTTGGACACTGTGGTTTGCAACAACCCGGTGCGAAGTAAAATCAACTGTTCAACAAAAATCAAAGGTGATTTTTCTTATTCTCATATAGTCATATTGTGTATTCATGGCAAGATCAGATCTAATGGTTAAAAAAATTTAAAATTCTGCTCATGTATGCGATGCATGTAACCGTTAAACTCCAACAAGTGTGTCAACTAGAGGCTATGTAGACTTATACTACTAAATATGTTGTTTTTTATGAAGTAAACTTTCCTTTTAAGGAGAATATTACATGTTTTAACATGTCAAATACTTCTATACCTCATATTTTTTTCCTAATTACATTTCTCATTCTATTCCTCCACATAACAAATTATTTTGTCTAACCTTTTATTGATGAATCTTAAGACTTAATATTTTATAGCCATATAACAAATAATATATGATCTACTGGTAGAACACAATCATTGAGATGGTCATGGAAAATTATATAGATACAATATAAAGGTGAAGAGAAAACCTACTTGGCTTAATGACTATATTATCAATAATGCAATCGCATGTAAAATTACCATTCACTAACATTCTTCTCTTCATATCCCTTTAACTTTTCCTTTTCATAAAATCCTAACCTACCTGCTACATATAATGAGCTTTTAGCAAATGTCACTATCCACCATAAACCAAGTTATAACGAAGAAAAATAATCCCCTGAGTGGATACAAGCAATGACAAATGAAATTAAAGAACTTAAGAAGAATAATTCTTGGTTATTGATAGAATTTCCAAAAAGGAAAAAAAAGGTAGTACTTGGGTTTTCAAATTAAAGCTTAAACCAAATGGATCCACTGATAGACACAAAGCGATATTAGTACCAAAAGAGTACAATTAAGTTTGTGGGATGGATTATATTGACATATTTTCTTTAGTGGCAAAGGTAGTTACCACCCCAAAATTGGTGGTAGTTACCACATCATATGGTCCATAGCACCTTAACTTTAGTGTGCTTGGGAATAATTGCAAGTGACTATTATCAGCTGGCACAAATTTTGTTTTTGAACCAACATTTTTTCATGCCACCTTTTAGTCTTCTCTTTATAATTTTTTGCATTTTGGTATGACCAAAATCAAATTTCCTTAAATTCATTCACCTGCAATAAACATCTTTCACTTGCACTTTTTATGTCTAGATTAAGAAAGTTGGTAGGCCAATTAGCTCGTTACTCAATTTCTATGGGTAAATAACATGTTTTCCAAAAACTAATCGAAAATATGGCATGCCAATATGGGTTTCAAAGGTTATCCTGTAAGCCCATAATGCATCATCTATTTTTAATGGGAATCCTGCTTCATAAAAGGATTTCAAAGGGAAGAATCAATGATATATCCATAGTATAACTTTTCCACCAAGAAGGTATGGCTGAAATTGCTAAAAAGCATACATAATTGCCAATAAGTGTAACTTATGCTTGATTTTTATGTAATTTAATTGAACACCTATAAGTGTGTGGCATATATAATAGATGGAATGAAACATTTTTATTCATATATTTGTTAAATTTTGTTATTTTATAGTTTACTTTTGGTTTTTTTTTTGTATTTGTAGGATCTTTTTGTCAAATTGAGTGTTTTAGAGTGCGATTAGGAGTTACAAAAAGGAAGATTTATGGGTGTGCCAACTCGTTCCACTCCATGTTGACTCATTATAGAGTATTCTCATACCGACTTGTGCTCTGTTATGCCAAGTCATGATAGAAGAATACCCATGCTAACTCGTTCACACTATGCCAAGTTATTATAGAGGCTGCTTGTGCCAACCCAGCCTTGCTCTACACCAATGTGCTAAGTCATCACCCAAGCCAACCAACACAACGTTCTATGTACCTTTTCATATTTACACCCTTTTTGAAGATACACCAATTGTTACACTTAAAGGCCTATAAATACATGCAGTTGACCTTATTTTAGGCATGAGAAAACTACCAAATAAATAACTATACAATTCAAAAGGATTATAAAGAGAAAGTCATGTCTAAATAAGAAGAAATATTCAAAAAGGTCACTCAATCATCAAGTACTTTTCTGGAGAAGCATTAAGTAGTCATTAGCCAATTTCTTCTCTTTTTACTTTAATATTTTTGCTTGATGTTTACACTTTTTCTTTGTATTTGATTACTTTGAGCATAATGTATATAGGCTAATTTTTGTTAATTGGGATTGTAAGAATGATATGATCTTATATAACTCTATCTTTATTAATGCATGAATGATTTAGATTTAATTGAGTGTTTAAATTTGTTATATATGCTTGATCACCATATATAGTCTGCTAATTAATTTATTCAAATAAGAACATGGGAATTTTTGTGGAAATGCAATTGAATTTACTTAAAGGTTAGGAATCACTTTAAGACAAGGTTTCACTTTGAGGGGTTAAAGAATGGGTGTAGGTCTTCATGGTTTTCATTTATCTCCACAATGACATGAGTGTGCTTGTGGACTCTAAATAGAAATACCTTTAATTGAAAATGAGAATTGCTCTTATAGATAGTAGGCCATATTCTCCAATCACTTGCATGCATTTATGTTAAGTTGATAAACATATTACTTGACCAATTCACTATTGTAATTCTAATAACATCATTAAATAGTATTTGTTCATTTAAAGTTAAGTTTAGATTTTTGAAATTTGAGTAATTCTTAGGAAAATTAGTATAATCAACTCTATTATATTACATTTGCCTATCCACCTTATTACCTATCCATCTTAGTGCCTATTCTATTAATATAAAACCACTCTAAAATTCTTTAGTGTTTGACACCCTACTCACTCTATACTAAGTCTTAGAGACTGGGGTAATAAGATTTACACCACAACTATTACTCCCATAGCATAATCACTAGCATCACACATTTGTTTAAAAGGCAAACTTCAATCAAAAGACATGATTACCAATGTTGAAATCATCATTTTCTTCAATAGAGTAAAGTACTTATTGGAAAAATTAAAAGTAGTATTCTTTGTTAAAAGAATGGAAAGAGGCTTATGAATCTTAAAGAAATCTTTTATGAACAGACTATAAAAATCTATATGGAACAAGAAACTCCTAAAGCCTCTAACACTCCTAGGAGGTGGAAGTTTTTTAAAGACATCTATTTTAGCCTTATCAATGACTATACCTTGCTTAGAGATCTTATGCCCAAGCATCATTATAGGACTAAAGCAAGGTTGGCTTGACTTGTTTCAAACTCATGCCCATATAAAGTAAAGTCATTATGAAAAATTCCATGAATTTTTCAATGAAATCATGAAATAAGGCCATTATACGTTGCTAAAATGTGTCCTAAAGGCATTCTTCTAATAAGCAAAGGTTTAGTAAGGATAAATGAAAATAGTTTTCTTTTGATCTTTAGGGGCTATTGGGATTTAAAGATACTCAAAATAACCATCCAAGAAATAATAAAATTTACTACTAACTAAGCTCTCAAGCATTTGGCCTATAAAAGGTAAAAGGAAATGGTCTATTCGAGTGGTATTGTTAAGTCTCCTATAATCAATACAAACCCTCCACCTTGTGACTATTCGAATAGGGATCAACTCATTATTCTCATTCTTAACAACTATCATCCCTTTGTTTATAAGAATGCAATGAATAGAACTAGCCAACTTACTATCAGAGATGGGATAAATATTACATGTTTCTATAGCTGGAAAGATAACGAAAGATTTTTGGATTTTGATCTCAATCTAATCCTTTAAAAGATTAGATTAAAATACAATTTTGAATTTAAAGAGGAGTTTGAGATGATTTTAACTCTAATTTTGATTAAAAGGGAAAATATTACTAAAATCACCTTTATTGTTTTGTAACTTTGAATTCCAAGGAAGAGGGAACATGAAGCACACTTATCTTGGGCTTATTGGGATCAAATGTATAATGAGGGTATATTGGGCTTGTATTTTATTTGGCTTTTTGCATTAAAAACCCATTGAATATCATGTAAATAGCTTTTTGGGTTTTTTTTTATGAGTATTAATTTTATAATTTCATGTTACTTTGTATTCTCAGATGTTTCTTTTGGATTTATTATGCCCTGAATGTTGAAAAATAATTATAAACCATGTAGAAAAGTATGTTTTTAGGTTTTTTTATCAATTAATGCCATTTTATTTTTTTAATGTATTGAATCCATGATTTCTTTTATTATTAGTTCTTTATGATTTAATTGAGTTTATTGGCTTTAGGAATGATTTTATGATGCTTTCAAGCCATTTTATGCATGTTTAAGTGAATTTTAGTGTTAAAAATGCATGAATGCAATGCTCTGAACTAGGGACTGAACTCAGAATGCATGTTATTAGAAGAAGGCATGAGTGATGCCCATCTTTTATAGTAAGCGAAGGGATGATATGCAGCCTTCCTTTTTGTCCCTTTGCCCTTAAAGCCTCTCATCTTTTCCTTTCTTTCGCTTTTTTTGTGACCTCCTGGATGCTTGATCTTATATTTTTCATGCCATATTATATAAATCTTGTAATTTCTTATTTTTCATGCAATTTTATTTTCTGCCATTCACATTTTTTGTTTTGTTTATTTTGACTATATTTTTATTATTTAGTATACATTTATTTAAAATTTTTTTCTTTTATTGTGATTTTAATCATTTATTTTCTTTTGTTTTTTTTTGATCAAATAATTTCACATGCACATATGAGTTGCTTAGAGAATGGATTTTGAAGACTATGATGCTTGTGTCATAATAATTAATTTTTTATACTTTATTTATTTTCATCTGTTTTTTGTTTTTCTTTTATTTCTTTAAGGTTTTGATTTGTAATAATAAACAAATTTTCACACATTAAAATAATGGGATTTTCTTAATAAATGGTCCAATTTCCAATTTTCATCCTAAAATGACACATGAAATTGAGTGTTTTTCATAAAAATTGGATCACTCATCCCCATTTTTTTCCAAAACTTACATAAAAGTTGTCACCTTTTTTGTAAATACACATGTTGGAACCAATATTTCAATATAAATAAATGCCTCATTTTATGTGTGCTTTATTTTCCACTTTTCAAGTTAATTTTATTTTATACTTTATAGCTTTATTTATATGCTTGTTTTATGCTTTTATTTATGTATATTTATAACTCGTGTGAGAAAAAAAAGATAGGGAATTAATCTTAAAAACTCTTTTATATAAAACATTAACCAAGGTATATGTAACAATGAAGTCTCAAACCATATATGGTTTTGGCCTTATGAGGTTAGATATAAATTTCCCAACATTTTGTTGGAAGGAAACTCCATAACACCTACCTTGTTTGCCCAAATAGAAGCCCTTGCAGGCTTATCACCAATAATAAAATAGGGGTACCTTGAGATATTATCTCATACCTTATTGAGGCCCGAGGCATGGAAAATTAGGTTGAATCCCCATCTATTGCTAAATGACCAATCTTTATAAGTCTAATGAATCTTTATCTAGTCTCTAACCCTAAAAGTGGGCTTTTGAGAACAAATCAAATACTGCTAAAAGGTGGAAGGGGTTTGACATATGTCTCAGTGGTGACTCTATTGGCGACACACGACCTTGCAACTAACACTACAAGAAAAATGCTCTTTAACGAAGAAAAATTTAGTCATTAAAAGTTAAAATACGGTAATTAAAACACTATAACAATCGAAAAAATCCGGTCATCACCGGTCGTTAAAAGCCCATCGTTAATAGTATAGACGACCGGATTGATATCCGATCGTTAAAGGTATTAATGACCGGAACAAATCTGGATGTTAAATATAAATTTTCAGCGACAAGATTTCCCTTCAGTAATTATGTTCTGCTTTTAACAAAGAGAATTTCGGTTGTTAAAATTTGTTAATTGTTTCCCACTTTCAGCGAAGAGAAATCTAGTAGTGAAAATTAACTTATAACAACCAAAATTTCCCTTAATGGATTGTTCATATCTTTTAACGAAAGAAAATCCGATCATTAATTATTACAAATTACAATTGGATTTTCCATCTCTAAATGTAAATTTGATCAATAATATAAACAATTTTATTTAAATATTTCACGTACACCCCATTCACACTCCCACACATACATACATATCC